>OX637536.1:65393560-65783560 GCA_951800035.1 Linnaemya tessellans
AGATATATTCAAGTACAATTCGGCTTTCCTGGTGCTGCCTTGTTAATTTGCGGAAACCCATTGAGCCTCTGATTTGATAGCTCGATAGTCTACGAAAGGTAAGAAATCATAAGTGCTATACTTTTTAAGCTAAAGAACATATGATTTAAAACGTTGTCACAGAATACTTCAAATGTTATGTTGCAAATAGTTCATATAGCTGCAACATTGAAATAAACACATTCATACACATTATGACCTCAACGTAGCAAAATGCCAGCAACTGCCATTTGCAACTGCATGGGAAATTTTCACCCAAACAAAAAGCAGGCTGTTTAGCCGATAGTGCTACATACGCCAGTTGCTGAATATTTCCATACTCCCCTATGGTGTATATACATAGAATTCAGCGTTTTAAGCCTACAAACTTTGTATATAAAAAATCCCGTGCGTTTTAAAAGCAGTCACGTGATCTCATCCGTATTCAAAAAATTGTGCTGTTGATCTCATAACAAACGTTTTATTTATTTCGATTTTTCAATGCATTTTGTTGTCAAACAAAAACTTTTTTGATATACTCACTTGCTGATTGCTTATCCTCACAATAGTTGGCACGCCACGGATAATCACAACCTTCCGTTACACCACGATGTTTACCAGCAAAGACAAGGCCATTTGGACAATCATACAATTCCGGCTGATTATTGACACACTCCCAATAGCGGTCGCAGTATGTAACATCACCAACAACACGACCTTTAACTTTACAAGGATCTTCCTGGTTTGGTTTCAGCTGTTGATCCATTGTTGAGGAAACTGGTTCGATTAAATGGATAAAAAAAGAAAATTTGTTAGAACATACACGCACGCATATACTAAAAACAAATAGCAATAAAACGGGCAAAAAATCAATCGATGTGAAATGTTGTTTTAGACATTTAAAGAAAAACTTTAAAAATGTTGTAGTCTCCGATATGTTGCTCAAGTGTTTGTTTGTTGTTTTACCAAAAAATTTTTAATTGATGTAGCTGTTGCTGTTTACCACAACATGTGCAGGTAGTTGTAATATTTTTGAAATGTTTCTTTGTTTTTTGTATTCTGATTTTTTTTATATTAAAGCAGCTTCCATATACACTCTAAAACTTTTGCTGGAATTTACGTTCATATTTTGCATAAATTCCTGTTGAAAAAATCTTGTTGTTTAAAATTACGTGAATTTTGATCGTACAGCAAAAAAATTAATGAGAAATAAACATACTTTGTCCTATTTTAAACAAAGTACTAATTGTTATGTCACAATTGTCCCCTTTTAAGCAAGTGTGTTTAAAAATGTGTTCAATGTGACTTAACAATATGAAAAACGTTTAAAATTAATCACATATATCCAAAAACACAACACTTAATGTAATAATAGAAACTTTTTCATAAAGAAGAAGCATTAGAGAGTTTTTATTTTATAGCATGTGGCGTGACATTTTCTGTGAAGGATAAATAGATACAAGTAATATTTAAGATATTTATAAAAAAAAGGTATAAACAAAATGTTAAAATGCCAAGTTTGTGAAAAAAATTTAAAAAAAGCAATAGGTTTAAGTGTTTGTCTGCAAGATGCGGAAAAATTTCAATAATTATAATTCTTATGCAGTGCATTTTATATAATATAATACCTCATTTGAAATAAATATTTTTATTCTAGTTTGTATTTTACATATGTACTATGTACGTACATTAATAACACAGCTTTACAAATTTTTAATTTGGAAAAATACCAAGAACGCCACATGTCTAGATAAGTTAATTGGGACCTCCTGAACACGAAAATCGCTGTAATTTTTTTTCCTAAGTACCGTTTTTTAGATAACGGTACTTTTGTGTTTTTCGGTGCATGGTCCCACTCAAACCCTTGTGGAGCCCAACCAAAAAGTCCGATCAAAATAAATGGCATATCGTTGGAAAGGTACTTGCATGTCTTTTCCGTCGATATGCTGGAAATTTCTATCTGACATGAAATGGCTGAGTTATGGCACCTCAAAGTTCAAAATTTGCCTATTTTTTACGTTTGTTTCAAAATTTTTCATTTCTATTTCATTTTTTTTCTACGTTATAGTAAAGATCTGGAATGTTTTATTTTTTTACGAAATAGTTTATTTAATTACCAACATTTTAAGCGTAATTTAAAAAAAATTGATGAAAAATAAAGTTTTTATTAAGGATTTTGTGGAACGACAATATTTTCATTTTCATTGCTCACACACTATATTCGGCGTCCAACAGTAAAAATTTAAATTAAAATGTCGAGCGACTTGAACTTTTGCGTTTTTTTTCTGATGGATCTTCGCGAATGAGGAACCAACAATAGTCCGTCATCATTTGTTCATCCCACCAGCCTTTGTAACGTCTCTCGATTTCTTCCATTTCCTGGTGAAATCATTCACCTTGTTCATCACTTTCGGAGCCCAAGTTCGTGGGGAAAATATCCAAATGACTGAATAAGAAGTGTAATTTAGGTGTCATATTTGAACCTAAAAGTTAAAAAGAATAAATTTTCAAATGATAACATGGATATACATGCTTTCACTCAACGCTTACCAATGGCATTGAATTTTTGCAGTAATATATCGATCTTCTCAGCGTAATCAAGATTTCTGTAATTTCCCAAAAAGTTGTGAACGATGTCCTGGAATGCTTCCCATGCCTCCAAATGAGCTGGACCTAAACACTCATTAAATGCTTGGTCACCATACAGAGCCCGAATTTGAGGTCCATCAAATATACCTGCTTCAATTTTGCACGCTGTGGCTCTCGGAAATTTTTGTTTAAGGTAATTCATGGCAAGACCGTCTTTTGGCAACTTTTGTAAATAACCCAAGCTTAATATGTAATGGAGGAAGTATTATCTTCTCCTGAGGAATGAGTGGGTCATTTTTGATATTGTACTCTCCGTGCGTACGTCCACTTCGCTCAGGCCAAACTTTTCGGGTGTAGTGATTCTGACGGTCACGGCTGTCCCATAGATATAGAAAGCAGGGAAACTTCATATTGCCCCCTTGCAATCCAGATAGTATGGCAACTAATTTAAAATCAGAGCAACAAATGATGGCGGACTATTGTTGGTTCCTCATTCGCGAAGATCCATCAGAAAAAAACGCAAAAGTTCAAGTCGCTCGACATTTTAATTTAAATTTTTACTGTTGGACGCCGAATATAGTGTGTGAGCAATGAAAATGAAAATATTGTCGTTCCACAAAATCCTTAATAAAAACTTTATTTTTCATCAATTTTTTTTAAATTACGCTTAAAATGTTGGTAATTAAATAAACTATTTCGGAAAAAAATAAAACATTCCAGATCTTTACTATAACGTTGAAAAAAAACGAAATAAAAATGAAAAATTTTGAAACAAACGTAAAAAATAGGCAAATTTTGAACTTTGAGGTGCCATAACTCAGCCATTTCATGTCAGATAGAAATCTCCAGCATATCGACGGAAAAGACATGCAAGTACCTTTCCAACGATATGCCATTTATTTTGATCGGACTTTTTGGTTGGGCTCCACAAGGGTTTGAGTGGGACCATGCACCGAAAAACACAAAAGTACCGTTATCTAAAAAACGGTACTTAGAAAAAAAAATTACAGCGATTTTCGTGTTCAGGAGGTCCCAATTAACTTATCTAGACATGTGACGTTCTTGGTATTTTTTGGCTGTAAACCAGTGTAAGTAATGAAATACAAAATATTTAATTTTTTTTATGTAAGTTTTTATATCTTTTTGAAAATAAATATAATTTTAAATAATAATTGTATAAGTGCATTTTATTTAATTATATACGATTAAAATTAAAGGTATATATACCTAAAATAGCGGGAAACTAAACACAATATGTTTAAAAGTATTAAACATCTTTTGTTCAATATTAAACATATTTTGTTCAAAAATCCACAAATTGTTTGAAAATATATGTTGTGTAATTTTAGGGCAATTATATTCGGTAAAGTGTTGCCGACTATTATTGACGTAAATTTCAACAAAAGTGTCTTAGAGTGTACATATGAATAACTATGGGGTTATTCATATGTACAGTAGTGTGTCCCAAAAAAAATCTTTTTTATGCTCCACCTTTTTTTTAAGCTTATAGTGTTAAGTATTCTTGAGATTTTTTTCAGATTTTTCGGAACTCGTTTATAGGTCGCTAAAATCGAATTTAAACCAAAAATCGTGTTTTGTTGACTTATTTTGAATTTCGTTCATTACTCGGCACAGTAGCACGATTTTCTTTCTTAGAAAGTAATTTTTTTAAAAGAAAACTCTTTAAACTTTACTTCTCTGTGCAGATATTATAAGTTTCGGTAATTTTTTGCTCATTTGGGTACCCCTTATTAATTTTTTTTTGTAAATTCTGCATAAATTTTAAAAATAATGCTTTATAACTTTTAAAATTTTTATTGCAGTTAACAAAACTAATGATTATGTTTATAAGGTGGATAAATTCTGAGTTATTAAAAGAAAAAATAGTGAATTTGCTCCTACCGTTCCAAAGTTATACCCTTTTTAAATTTGTACCCATTTTGTGAAATTAAAAATTTTGTAATGTGTTTGCCAGTTATGCATTGGATTTGTTTTAATGTGTAAGTTGGCTGCCTTAAAGTTTTTTATGAACGTATCGACACCAAAACTTTGCGTTTAATGGTCCAAAATCTACACGCTCCAAGTAACGGCAAAGAAATAGTAAACACAGAATTATCCGATAACATGCTTAAAAAAACAAATTCAAGATTTCATATCCTTTTTTGAAGCCAGCAACATTTCTGTTGATTTTTTGCAAATAGATCCGGAAAAATGGCACACAAGCAAATCATTTAATGAAGCGAAGAACAAAGTTCAGCAATTGCACGTCGTAAATGATATCGCAGAACGCGGCGTGGCAATGGCATTAATTACATTAATGTAACAACATCTGAAATAGAATTTCAGAATATATTGCAGGGCATAGAGTTACATCGTAATAGTTCTAATAAATAATTGAAACGTAAAAACAAAATTATTTTTTTATATTTTTTGCGTATGAGAAAAAAGTAAGCTGTCTAGAATTTTTTGGGCTCGCCTTGCTGAAGTCTGCGCAACAGAACAAAAAAGCACCCATACTTAATATTTTGAAAGAATATCTAATTTCTAACATTAAAACAAATCCGATGCATAACTGGCAAACACATTACAATATTTTTAATTTCACAAAATGGGTACAAAATATAAAAAGGGTATAACTTTAGGACAGTAAAAACAAATTCAATATTTTTTTGGAAATAACTCAAAATTTATCCACCTTTTAAACTGAATCATTAGTTTTTTTAACTTCAATAGAAATTTCAAAAGTTACAAAGCATTATTTTTAAAATTTATGCAGAATTTACAAAAAAAAAAATTTCATAAGGGGTCCTCAAATGAGCAAAAAAATAATCGAAACTTATAATATCTGCACAGTGATGTAAAGTTTAAAGAGTTTTATTTAAAAAATTTACTTTGTAACAAAGAAAATCGTGCTAATGGGCCGAGTAATGAGCAAAATTCAAAAAAAAATCAACAAAACCCGATTTTTGGGTTAAATTCGATTTTAGCGACCTCTAAACTTCTTCCGAAAAATCTGAAAAAAATCACAAAAATACTTTAACCTTTAATCTTTCTAAAAATGCTGGAGCAACTATGAAAATTGAAAAAAAAAATTTTTTTTGGGACACACTAATGTACAGTTGTGGTTTGTATGATATGTTACTGAAAATGTGTTCAACTATAGCTTTTGAGGTTTTTAAGAGTTGGGCTTAATTTACTCGTCGTGTTTGAAACCAGACATTTGAAACTTATGAAATTACCTGTTTATGTGTTCGAACGAGACGCACATTTAATATGAAAATATTTGCTATCAAGCTCGTTGGCAATTTTTCCCATAAGTTTAAGGGACGTTATTACAACTTAAAGTTAGTTAAAAGTAAGATTTTATCAGACGTATAAAAAGCTTTCCATTATTGCAAATTGGATTTAACTTACCAGGTAGGACAAACTTACCTGTAATTTATCGTTCACTTTAGGTTAAAGTAAAATTTTGCAAATGATAAAATCCTAGTTTTAACTAACTTTAAGTTGTAATAATGGCCCTAAAAATTTTGTTTTTCCTGTATTTATGTATTTTGGCAACTGGTTCAGATAAACTTACTACATCAATACGGTAACACAGTGTTAAAATATGCACCTTACTTGAGTGCTTCTCAATTAAGGCCATTATTGAGCTCAATTAAGCACATAAAATTTTAATTAAGTTATTACTTGATTAATAGCGTATTCAGACGCACACATTGATTGAGCTTATCGCAAAAAATATCATTATTGATCTCAATTATCCGTATCAAATTTCAATTAATTATTGCTCAATAAATATGAAACCGTTATAATATTGAGTCAAATTTCAAATTCAGCACTCACTGAACAAACTTGGTATGAACTTAGCGCTTAAATTATAGGGAAAGTAGAAAAACCAAAAAAAAACTAAATAAAGTATTGGCATTAAAATTATTATTATTATTTAGAAAATAAAAGATTCCAGATTTGAATTTGTGGTTCTCATGAATATGAAAAAAATTACTTTTAGTTGTCATACGTTAATTCAATTGACTAAATTTTGTATATGTGAACAGGAAGATAATTATGGCAATAAAATATTGGCTCAATTAAATGTCTGAATACCATATAACACTTGATTGGAGTAAAATTACAAAATACAGCACTGGAAAAACTGAACAAAGTTGGTGAAGACTTAGCACCATGTATATTGTAAAACAAAACTTACACAAAGTATTACGAGTTATGTTGAAGTTAAATTCTTGACATTAAATTCAGTATTAATTAGAACATTTAAAAAAGAAAAAAAGAAAACCCCAGATTTAGATATTAGCCCCCATATTCATAAAATTTAAAACCAGTTTGAAAATTGTTTAAATCAAAGTATTTCATAAAAAAATTTCTTAAAATAGATTTCAAATACATTTAATTTTTTTATAATTATATGGTTATATATTAATAAAGTGGATATTGACCCAATGCACATCTGAACATCGTATAAGATATTAGACATACGTTTTAGTCCTGTAGCAATTTAAGTTTTCATTTAAATATTCTTAATTTTATTTGGTATTAATGATGAATTTCTTATAAGTAAAGTTTTAGCGTGTGTGCGTGATATAGTTGACGTTATGTCAAAAAATATTTAAAAGTGATTCCATAAACGACAGAAAAAAAGTACCTCAAAAATCTTCTCATAGTTGCATTGTTCAAGTATTTCAAGGAATTCGTTAATAGTCCTATTTAAATGCAATGATGAAAGATCATTTGCACAAGACTGAATATGGCTAATATTTTTAATCACTTTATCATTTTGTGTAAATTTTGGCTACTGATGCAAACAAATAAGTTCAGAGCAATAATTGCGAAACAATTTAAGTGACTACGACCGAACTTTTTAATTCTAAAATGAATAAATGTAATTATATTTTATAAGAAATATAAGTTGGTGCTCTTGCCTGAAGTAGTAGAACACAAGACAATGAAGCGGAGGCTCCAGAGTTCAACCCCGCGCTGAGTCACGAATATTGTGTTGAATTCTTCTGCTCAGCGTTAGTGCATGGTTGTGTTAGTTGTTGTCAACCTGTTTCATTGATGAAGGCATATCACTGGCCACTGAACATAATTGGCAGCGACTGACACTATCATGTACTAAAAGCAGAGTAACAGCACCCTCCTTCGTCGGTCCTGTAGCAGAAAGTTAGCCGACGAAGTAAAAAGGTACAAAAAAATTATCTACCTTCTCATGTTTCCTCAGCTGTCCCCTCAACACTATCCCCTCGCTTTCAGTTCAAGTCCCCTGAGTGCTGGTTCAAGATAAAATATAAAAATTAATTCCCCTTATTTTATTTGTCAACGTCACGTTAAGACAATATAAAAAATAGGACACTTACATACCCTTGCTGTGCAACAATTAACTGCTTCTGACAGCCTCTTACTACTCTCTATGTCGTTGAATATAGCAAAAAGTTGTGAGAAATTGACAATTGTTGAAGAGAATGAGTATAGAAGTGTTCAATATATGCTGCATATATCCGCGTATGATGCTTACGTAGTTTTTCTAAAGATTAATCGAAACTGGAAAGAAAATAAGAAGTATAAGCGGCTCATTTTCTTGGAATACTTAGCCCGAGGCCACGCAATGAGCGGCAAAGCGGTGAGCGGCAGAGCGGCAAGTGGCTTATTACTGAGCGTCATTTCTGAGCGGTTAGTTGTTAAAGTGCCATTGTCAAGAGGGTGTTGTTTAATGTTTTTACGCGAAAATCGTATTCATATTTGCAAGAATTTAATGCGTTTAAGAAAAAAGAAGATTTGGTATTCATCCCATAAATAAATATATAAAATAAATAAAATCTTACCTGTGCAACCATAAATTTCACCAATTTCCCCATAATTTATCGGTTATACTTTTAAAATTTGGCAATCTATCTTGCCATGATAACGGTCGGCTTTGTACCGATAAAATTATAAGCTCCGCATTCAGTTTTGCCATGTTTAAACTTCGTCGCTCAGAAATCAACTAAAAATTAGAACAAATTCTATTACTGAGCGGCGTCGTTTAGCCGCTCAGGAATGCCGCTTAGCCGTTCAGAAATGCCGCTCATGGCGTGACCGCTTCAGTAGTATTCCATATGTTTTAATTTTTTGCCGCTCACCGCTCAGTCGATCACCGCTTTGCCGCTCATTGCGTGGCCTCGGCCTTAGGTATGGACCTAACAAGCGGTTAAATATCTCATAAACCGGATATGCCACAAAGTAGTCCTGCTGAAGCAATCCTGAAAAGTCTTTAAAAGTATTCAGCTGAAGTTTCGCAATCAAAAAACGGATGTTGTTTCCTTTGTCCAAGTCACTCCAACAGCACCCCGTCTATATACATACATATATAAAAATCAATCTGTCTGTTTGTTTGTTTTATGGACGCTTTAACTAGCCTGCCGATTTTTCTGAAATTTTGACAGTACATTACGGGATATCTTGGGGGTAAAATAGGCTAATTTTATTTTTGATATATTAAGTGCGTGTGGCAGTGGGATTTCTTCATACATCCCGTGGCATTTAATGGCAAAAAGTATAACGAGAGGTGGTAGAACGCTGAAATTGTACACAGATCCTTTGATCAACTTAGTCAAGCAACATTTTAAGTTTTATCAAAGATGACCACGCCCATCGCATCCCGCCCATATAACCTGAAAATATTTTTCCTCACCAAATGTTTGTTTCTTCACCAAAAGTTACGAAAATTGGCACAAGTTATCGGTATTATAAAGTTGAAATATATGGAAAGTTTAATGGAAATCTGCCACGCCCATTTTACCCCGCCCATCGCATCCCGCCCGTCGCTCCGCGCCCATATAACCCGAAAATACTTTTTTGTCCCAAATTTATCAGTGTTATGAAATTGAAACATTTCGAAAATTTCTTGGATATTTGCCACGCCAATCTTCCCCCGCTTGGTAAAATTGACCCATTAATGTCATATGCGTTTTATTTTTAAAGTACATATAAGCAAATTCCTAAATGGAAAATCGTATTTTGTAAATTCGCAGATTTGTATTTGAGCCGAACTTATTATTGGAACAGTGAGAGTAGTTAAATTTGAAAAAATTTATAGTTCGACATATTTTTCTCCTAAACCTAAATTACGATAAAACTTACGGAAAGAGTTTACCAATTTGGTCCAGTAGTTTTCAAGTTTTAAGTATCGGAGCACATAACGGACTTCCTTCATAATATATTCGTAAACTACTGCTTTCTTTTCCTCAATCAAAAATTTTTCTTTTTACAGGATAATGGATTAACTCCCATTGAGTAGAAATTAGCACATTTAAGCTGCAAGATTTATCTAAAATTATACTATACACAACCTGCCTATAAATTTCTTCATCGATTTGAAAACTAGTGATATGTAAAAATGTCTCTTAAAATTATTCTGAAGAAAAACTGAGGACGAGTGAACCCAAGTGACCGCGTCTACATTTGCACGTTTGCCTGTGATGAGAAACTACATATCGTTGTCCCGGAGTTATCTTCACGTACATCACAAAATCGAAAAAATTGAGTTAAGGTCATTTTCTATGATAATTTTTTCGGATCTATCGATCTATTTAATCCCCAGGTGTATATATCTTATAGTTTCTGAGATATGACGAATGCGTTTTGTCGTATATCCCAATTTTTTTAAATACCGCGTTATCTTGCCGTATGTAGCATTATTACGGATATACGACAAAAAATATATGAAATTTGTCAAGAAAAAATTTTTTGAGTTATCTTCACGTAAATGCAAATTTTAAAGGATATACAACAAAAAATATATAAGATTGTTTAAAAAAATCTGTTGTTATCTTCACGTATTTGCTAGAGCTAAAAATTAAATATGTTTAAGGTAGGGTATTGCATTATTCTTACATTATTTGTATATAATACTTATATATATTTGTGGAATAATAAAAATTAAAGGCATTAATTTTTTTTAATTTCTCTTTTTTAATAAGAAATTAAAGAAAATTCAAAATACAGTATTAGTTAAAAAATCCTTCTAAAAATACCATGGAAACCAGTAATATTCTAGAAGATCTATTATTTTGCTCATGAAATATTTATGCAGAAGAAACTAAAGAATATGACATTAAAATAAAAAAATATATTAAAAAGCCATAATATCGCACAATATCTGTGGAAAAATGTAATTTATTTCGTACGAAAATTTATTGAAAACATACATTTGAAATTTTTTTTCTCTGAAAATTAAAGTTATAGCATTTAAAGAGAAATCCATAACCACATTTAGAGCTATAGGTTGCCACAGTTTTGAAAATTTCGTGAAATGACATTCACTTCTCGATCTTTATCTACACAGCAAAATTTCATCAAATTCGGTAACTATAAGAAAAATCTTGTTGAATTCAAATTGGGAAAGCTCTAACATAATAAAATTTTCTGTTTTGACTTAACAAAGTACTTTCCATACTATAGGGATATACGTGAAGATAACTTAAAAAAACATCTGCTGTGACTATTTCCTATATATTTCACGTATGCGACATAAATTAACAAATCTTTGAAAAAAGTGGCTTATACAACAAAATTAAAAATATATAAAATAAAACTGGGTATAACTCGGAAAAACCTTTATATCTCTCAAATATTTTTACTTTATTCAATGCTCAACTTCATACACTGCGACTAAAAAAATTGTGGCCTACTTTTCACAGCCCACTTTTTCTCCATTTGATCGCAAATATTTAAATTCTATTTCCCAAAATAAAAAAATTTGGAGTTACGTGAAGATAACTCCGGGGCGACGATTTGTGGCGGCGGTAGATAACTGAAATTAGTTTGTAGCTTATTTTTGTTTAAACATTATGGATTACTGCTTTTTGTACTATAGTCTTTTTTTTTCAAGAAAACTCCAAAAATTAACAAGTAAAAACGTTATATTCGACCGGGTCGAATCTTAAATACACTCCAAATATTTAGTAAGTAAATTTAAAATGTTTAACTTGGTGGAACAGAGTTCCTTTATATAATATCGTACGACAACGCCCACTAAAGGGGACGGGGTTCAAAATTAGACTATATCATATTTTCCACAGACGAACGTATGTGCAGTGCTAGACCGTCTTAGACTTCATCACTGATCAAGAATATATATACTTTATGAGGTTCAATTCTCTTTGTATGGTATAAAAACTGTATTTTGGCGGGGTCGCTCTGGCAAGGGCTGTGGGGGAAACATTTCACCTTTGTCGTAAAACTCTAAAAATAAATGCTTGGGATATTTATATACAAAATTTGCTTTTTTTATAGGGTCATTTAGGGGGCAAAGAGGGAGCAGAAAAAGGCAGTCATAAAACTCTAAAAATAAATGCTTGGGATGATTATATACAAAATTTAAAAAAAAAATTATATACAAAATTAATATTTTTTTATAGGGTCATATAGGGGTCAAAGGGAGAAGAGGGTGTAGGGAAAAAACAGGCAGTCATAAAAATCTAAAAATAAATGCTTGGGATGATTATATACAAAATTAAAAAAAAAATTTTTTTTGATAGGGTCATTTAGGGGCAAAGGGGGAGGAGGGGGTAGGGCAGAAACAGGCAATCATAAAACTCTAAAAATAAATGCTTGGGATGATTATATACAAAATAATTTTTTTTATGGGGTCATATAAGCGGCGAAGGCGGAGGAGGGCAGAAATAGGCAGTCATAAAACTCTAAAAATAAATGCATGGAATAATTGTATTCAAAATTTAATTTGTTTTTTTTTTTTTGGCAGGGTCATTTAGGGGCCAATGGTAGAGGAGGGGGTAGGGCAGAAATCGGTAGTCATAAACTTCTAAAAATAAATGCTACCCTACAAAAAAATTTAATTTTTTTTGTAGGGTAATTTAGGGGGCAAAGGGGGAGGAGGGGTAAGGCAGAGTAGTACCAGGTTTCGTCTCAGCTTCGTCATTAAAGCTTAAAAATTTTATTTTTAAGGAATGTAGGCTTAAGTAGAACAATTTGTTAAATTTTTATGCTATTTTGGCATATAATAACGCCCAACAAAGTGGGCGGGGTCCAAAAATAATTTTGTTTGTTATTTTATGGCTCCAAGTTTAAGGCGTTGGACCGTATTTGACATAAAAATATATCATTTGCTTAACAAAATAATCAAAAACTTTAAAAATCATGTTGTTTTTTCTGGGTTGGTTTAGTTCTTCTTAGGGAAACTTTTTTCCTTCTTGCCCGACTTAGCCCATCACCGAACTTAACCTGCTCTAAGCTTCAAAGTATATTTGTGCGAAATTTTAAGGGTCTAGCTCTTTTCGTTTGGACTGAATCGTGATTTCCACAGACGGACGGACGGACATGCTCAGATCGTCTTAGATTTCATCACTGATCAAGAATATATATACTTTATGGAGTCTGAGATGGATATTTCGATGCGTTACAAACGGAATGACAAAGTGAATATACCCTCCAAATTCTTATTTGGAAAACTATCAAAAGTGTAGATTCGAATTATTAAAATGTACTAGTGAATCACTAGTGTTAATACGCATATACAAATTGTCTATAGTAAATATCACAGTCACTGGTGCTGATGCTGGACATTTCCCGCAGGGTAAATGCTGAAACAACATTTACAATACAAAGTTTATTAATAAATCTTTAGCCTTAACTTCCAACAAATTGCTTTCAAATCCTTTCATTTGATGCATGAGCATGTTTATTTTATTGTCGAAATCCACAAAAAGAGTAGGAAAAGCATTCCTTTGTATTGTATCCATACCTTTAATTGTGGCTAAAATCTTAAGCTATGACAAATTGATTGATTGATGGTTTCTTAAAAACAACTTACAAAAAAAGAAAAGTAGACTGACTTTCCATAAAGAAGATATGTATATCAAATCAAACACATTATACAATATCATAAGAAGATTTGTTGAACATTTAATTATGTATAAAATCTCTATTCCGGGGTTGTTAGTTAGATAATATCAAGTCTCTGTGTATTGATAATGGTGACATTTAATTGGCATGACATTGATGTTTGTCTTGCAGCTTTTCATGTTGCCATCCATTTTTGTCGGCCATGACTGATTTTTTTTTTTGCCGAAAAAGTAAACATGAAGTCATCTTAGATTGATTTCAATGTGGACGTATAAGTAAACCATTTTCCACAAATCAGTTTCGATAAACTACCAACTTAATTTAATTAAGTAAATCGCATATGCATTCAAAATACCAGAAGGATATTGTAGTATATGGAAAATGGAACATGCTTAACATATCAGAATTGATAAACAAAATAATTGAGTTGGAAGTTCAAATTTATTAGGCTTATTTGGTTTGACATATCAAATTTTCGGGCTACCGTCATTTACAACTACAAATGCAACTGCTTAAGCTTCTTAATTTGTTCCTATCAAAGTAACTTTTTCTTATTTTAGATCAATTGACAAATAATTGTAGTTAGACTACCTGTTTTACACACACACATATGAATAGTCAATATTTGTTAGTCTCTTGCGCTTCGTGTGTTGCTTATTAGTTTATTTGTTTTTTGGAATTAGTTCAAAATAAATTGGGGGTATTTTACGAAAGTTTTGGCTGGCACAAAGATGCTTTTTGTTTGTTTACATAAAGTTTTCGAAAAACTTAGGAAGTACTAAGATGTTTGTTGTTTTCTTATTCATGGAAACATGATAATTTTGTAAGGTGAAATGAATTACTCAGTGTTTTATAGGGCTGTTGCATGTTATATTGACTGTGAGTTTTCTCAAAGGCACTTAACCGTCGACAGTCTAATTTAACAGATAACTCGTTAATACTAAAAAATTTGCCCGGCAAAATCGTGTTACTCACTACGATAGTTACATACATACAACATATAGATCATATAACTTGGATTTGTTTGTTTTACTTTTATTTTTTTAATTTTAATTTGATTACCATGCTGATGCTATGTGCAGACGTTTGTCAGATTTAACAATATTGTAATACCTGGCAATGTGCTGACATTGTACTGAGGGTGAAAAATTGTTAACTGAAGGTCAATTGTCAGTTTACACGACTGTAAGAAAACCTTACCACTTCACTGCAAGCGTATTGTAGGCCAATAAATTTACATGGCAACAAAAATTGCAAGTTCACACGGTTGCTAGATTCTCTCAGAGAACATTGACACAATATCTTACATTGCCTAATTTAAGGAGAAATGGGGGAGGCAATACAAAATCAACTTGAAAAAGTTGTATTATTTGTTTCTGCCATGTTTCGTTTTATAAATTTTTAGACCTTTTGCTTTTCAATATGTCTGAAAATACTTAAAATAATTCTCTGGCAATTGTGCCATTCTTAGATGAATTAATTAAAACACATCTGCATATAAAAAATTAGTCAACAATAAAAAATTAGCTGGCAATTATCTAATAATGACAAAATATATTGTTCAGATGTCTTACAATATTATTGTCTTACAACGTACTGCCTATGGTTTTTATAACAACGTTCACACGACTATTAGATATTTTCTTAAAATTTTTCTGCCAATATTGTTTGATCTGGCAATCGTTTGTACCTAGGCTAAGAACCGCAACGTTATATTCAGAAAGAATTAGAAATAAGAAGAAAAAATCTATGGTACAAAGATGTGTCCTGTTACTCGGCATAATAAAACAACGCTTCTTTCGGAAGTGGTTGCTTTACCCTATCAGTACTAATTTTATTTTAGCTTACGACTACTTGGGTGTCTAAGTTAAATATGACAACAGTTTGGATTTATAAAAATTTTGTGAGAATTCAAGATCAATACTTTATAAGTAACATTCGTGTTTGATTGTCTTGTTATTGTCGCATTTATTCTGAATTTGTGTTTCCTGTAAAAAGTAAAACTCATTTTGGTTTGGTTTGTTCCACTCAAATTTTTCGAACTTTAAAATCAAACTGGAGAAAAACAGAAATTATTTGTGCTAAATTAATATTTTGAGAATTGTAGTTTAATACTTTAATTTTTAGTTTTTATTGAGTTGATTTATTTTTCAAAAATATTGGTGTTTCTTAAACATTTTATAGCTATTGTTTTTGTTTTTATTACTACAAAAATTTTTCGAGGAGATGTTTATAAATATAGTTCTAATCACAATTTCTTCCTTTTTTTTCTTGAAACAGAATTCAGACAACGGACAGCGTGATTTTTCGCATCCACTACTAATAAATATATTTCTATACAAAACTAGAGTTCTGTAGAAAAGTGGACGTTGATGTACTAACATTAAATTACTAATTTCAATTTTGAGCCGCTGAAACGGAAAATCTGTAAATTTTTCTCATTTTACATCAAGTTTTGTGGGTGTGTGAACCCAACGGACGCCTGACAACTTCGACTACTGTATTAAAACCAATAAGTACATCACTAAAACTGTTTAAGGGTGCCATTGGTTAAAGTACTTTACGCGAGACTATGAAGCCGAAAGTCCAGAGTTGAACCCCGTGCTTAGTTTTCAATATGGTGTCGAAAGCTTCTGATCATCATTAGTGCTGACAGAAGAGTTATGAGTTATGTGGGTAAACAGTATTTATGGCATGTATTGATAGAATTAGGCCAAAAGACATTAGAAATAACTCTTTAACTCTTACACCGGTAATTACGAAATTAGCACAGCATCAACCAGTCTGCAATCCCAATACTATTAAAAACATCCATAATTAGTCCCGTATAAAAAAGTGATAAAAAGATAATGTTAATAATAACCATTAGCTATACTATCGGTGATAGAAAAGATGCTAGAGGAAGTTATCGTCAAAAGACTAAATAATTCCTTGATTAAATGCAAAACAATACACAAAAATCAGTTCGCTTTCCAGAAACCGAACTGTTGGGCAAATCAACTGTTGGGCAAATTCACGGACAAAATAAATAACGCTCTAAACTAAAATGAGCAGTGTCTTGTTCTATACATTGACTTTAGCAAAGCACTCCATTCGATACACTAGAAAGAAATGGAATACGAGGAAATGTTTTATCTTGGTTTGAAAACTGTTTAAGTTTCCAAATCTATTGCATCAAAATTGAAAATAACCGGAGTAGTGAAATTGAATCGCACCACGGAGTCCCACAAGGATCTAAACTAGGTTCGCTTCTGTACCTGATACACGCAAATGACATGCTCAACACGCTAAAGGATTACGATTCTTATGCATACGGCGATGATACAGCGATTGTCGTTACTTATGGCGTCATTGAAACAGCTACACAAATTATGCAAAAACAATTAGATACTGTATCTAAATTGTATCTAAATTGTATGTAAATGGTTTCACGATAATGGTATTGTAATCAATGCAACCAAAACCAAACTGATGCATATAAGGCAGCCACACGTGAAGGCAACGTCTATAACATTAATATATCACGAAAATAAATGTATACACGACAAGGAAAATAGTGTCCACGGCAACTGTAATGCCACAATTGAAATAGTCAGCAACAAATACTTCGGAGTACACATGCACAGCATCTTCGAATGGAAAATTCATATAAAAGAGCTGCAAAAAAACTACGTAAAGCTGGTTACTCGTTACACCACCTCAGATACGCTGCTACAAACACTGTACTTCGTCAAGTGTATTTTTCATTAGCCGAATTATATATACGACATGGAATAACGGCTTGGGGAAACTCTTCACATTGTAAGAATAACCAAAAGACACAAAATCGCCTTCTTAAAATACTGTATAAATATCAAGATAAAAGCAATTATGTCTCCAACGAAATTATAAACAACAACAACTCATCAGGTAACAACAACAACAGGCATATAAAGAACAACACAAACACTCTCAACATGCAACACACGGGACACAATAACTCAACAACCCCCGATCAACCGAGGAACGACACACAAACACATCGTAACAATACACACAATGTAAAAACCTACCTCGTTAACTTAATGTGCTAAACGTCAGAGATATATACCGTCTAATGGTACTAACTGATCTAAACGATTCCCAATTTCTACAATAAATCGCTCACCGATACAACACTCGATTACGTTCTGAAGAATGTCTTAAAATTAACACCACAAAAACAGCTATGGCGACCGAACCTTAAAAGTCTTATTGCTAAATATATATAATGAAATGTCAACCAGCCTAATGGATATTACAGATAATTAAATGTTAAAAAAATTCATAAGAAATACTTTTTATCGTCGCAATAACAGCGAAACATTAGTAACTAAGTTAAGAAATTCTTAAACTAATATTTACCCGCAGACAAACCACAAGGCTTCGCGGGTTTCTAGCATTAACTATAAATGTATATAAATAAATAATAGATATTTTGGAATGAAAAAGAAAATTTAATATTCAGACATGTTGAATCTTTGTACCAAAAAGTCAATGCTAGAACTAATTAATATTATTTGTTCTTTGAATTGAAATAAAGCAACTTTTTTATTTTCTTTTACGTTTTATGCATTTAATATAATTTTTTTCATATAAAGTATTCCAAATATATTCATGTCTAAAATGGCTGAATATTCGGTAATACGAATAGGAATATTCGCACATCACTAGTGCAACAACGCAGGTTTTGTCTTTAGAAAATATGGAATCATCAATATCTAAAGTAAAACCTTTACCATACATAGCTCATGAGCAGCAGTGCAGCATGCAAAATAAACTGATTTCGTAGAAAATTAATTTCAAGCTCTCAATTTACTAACAGTTTTATAGAAAAATAATATTCTCATCATGATAGATTACATTATTTTACATAGCTTAATCAGAGCCAGTATTTACTAGGTATAACTGGTTAACCGATGTAACAATTTTTTAATTTTTTGTAGTTTACATTTTTGTGTTTTTAATTTTTATTACAAAATTATAAAAGTTGAGTTTTTATGACCTATTTTTGGTATCTACAGGTTCAGATTATATTGGTATGTACGCGAAAGTTGTTCAGCTTTATCGTGGCTAACAATTTTTCCAAATATTGTGTACGAAAAATCAGGATTTCCTAAAAGTTATGATCAAACAATTTTAAAACAAATATTTTTTCTTAAACTTTTTCAAAAAAAACTCTAAGATAAAATTCATTATTTTCATAAAATTTTAGCAAAAAATATTTAATCTACTCTTGGCTACATTTTTGCGGAACATAGTTAAGCGCTATTTTTAAGTGCTGATTAGATTTTTGGTAAAAACTGATGACACATTTTTTTGGGCATCATGGTAATATTGGGAGACTTTGGAGGCCCATAAAAACAAAACGGTCACCAAATTGGCCAAACTGAGTATTGGGTTTTACTACAATTTGATAGTATAATCGAACCCATATAGCCACGACCTTGCACTTTTCAAAAGGTCTTCATTTGGCGCATAGTGTTTTTGGTTTGAACCACAAAAGTGGTTCAGCTTTACCGTGGCTACAATTTTCCCAAATATAGTGTACGCAAAATCAGGATTTCCTAAAAGTTATGATAAAAAAATATAAAAGCAATTTTTTTTCTTTAACTTTCTTAAGAAAATTCTAAGATAAAATACATTTTTGTCATAAATTTTTAGCAAAATATATTCAACCTGCTTTTGGCTACATATTAGCCGAACATAATTAAGCGATATTTTTAAGTGATGATGAGCTATTGATGGCACTTTTATTTCAATGCATATTTTAAGACATTAATGTTGCAATTCTCCCAACTTACGAGGTCTTAAACGGATATTAATTTGGAATTGTTGCTAATAGTTTCATTTGTATTTAGATTTTCTTTTTGCACAATATCTACCCAGATTGATGTGTTAGTGAATACAAGCGTATGGTAAATGCCACTATCATCCGCGAAGAAGTATATGAGATTGAAGGTTTCACAGAGAATTCTATTGATGAAGAGGAAAAGAGTATCAGATACCCCTGCATTAATCTTAAGCCCATTTAATTAGGTCTCCGCGTCCAGACCGTTAATCTCTGCAATTCGACCTGAAACTGTAAAAACCCCAAAAAAGTATATATTTTTATTCAGCAGTGATTGTTTTCCTTAATCACGATAGAATTTTGTATTGTGAAAATTACAAAGAATCATATGTACTCATTAATCCAAAAAAAAAATTTCGAAATAATTTCTGGAATATATCTAAATCGGCGAAGCGCACTCCGAACGTGCAATTTTGGTAAATTGTTCGACATCAGCCAATGACTTCACTTGCGCTCACAGTAAATAATGCAAAGGTGTCAAATCGGACACAGCGACTTTATTTAACTTATCGTCAAATTTTGATTTCAATGACACAAAGGTTGCGGTAGACGAAATTTTTGTAGTGCTATATATAATTTCAAATCTGAAATGAGTGTACGATAATAATCTCCGATCTCCGACCTCTTTTTTGAAGAAATGGGATGGATCCATCTGTCCCACCAACGCATAAATCGAAGAAAACAGAGCAGTTTTCTTGATGTAATACAAGGATTTGTTTCCCTCCATGTACATTATACAGTTTAGATAGACAATTATGGACGTCACAAAAATAGCAAAACCGTTTTTAAGTTGAACAAATAGATGATGTATTTTTAATGCAAACCTTTGCAAATCTGACGCATCATTAGAATTCTCAACTATAGTTCATATAGTTCATGCATTTTTTTTTAGAAAATATCTCTATTGTAAATTTGATTAATCTGTGGGGAACAAAACGAGTCTATTGTATGAGCATTGATTTGATATGTTTGACATAACTTTACTGCTGTTTTATGAAAGAAAACAAATAGGCACATAGACATTGATATACACATATGCACTTAATCTTAGAAAAAAGAAACCTCACTCTGAAAAACTACATGTGAGAAAATTAATGAATGAACCATATAAAAATATAAAATTCCTACTCTAGACAATCGTGACGGAAGATATTTTTTTAATTTCTTGTTCATGATTTTCTTTCTTTTATGGCAATTATACACAAACAAACGCACATATCCATTATTATATACATACATACATATGTATGGATAGGTTTATCTCTACACACTCAGTCGTCTACATGTACGGGGTATTGTGAGATTTATTACAAAATTACACACTCCTACGCAATCAGTATTCATTCACTGGAGCAATGATGCTGAAAAAATAACTTATACGCCATGGTGCACATGTATTCATTTTAATTCTTTGCTTTTTTATAATGTGTTTTTATTCCTTTTTGTACAGCTGGAGCCAAAGAAATTCAAAACACCAGAGACGTAGAAGGTAAGCAAAAAGTGTCAATACCTACATGGGTATTTTGTGCAATAAAAGCAATTTATTCCGAAAATATTTTGAATTTCTACAATATTCTGCTTGTCAAGCAAGTGCAGTCCAATATTAAGAAAGTAGTATAATAAACATATATTTGAAAAATTCGTGTGCAAAACAAAAATTGATTGAAGTATCTTCAGGTTTTGTAAGGGTAAATAGTAAATGAAACAAATATAAAATAGCTTCCAAAGTTACAGCTTTGTTCTGCTTCCACATACCCTCCAAAATATAAACTTTGAGTATAAAATACAAAAATTGTGATTTTAGTGATTCTAGAAAATGTGGAATCTTATACCACTTCTGACAGTAATCCGCCAGTTGAAAATTTGTGTAAGAAAGCTAAAATAGAATTTTCACAATAGCTGAAGTAGGGAGAAAAATTCTTTTTTAAATGAAATATTTTCAAAGGTAAAATACAAATCACGAAATGAGATAAATTCGAATGCACTATATTAATGCAACCCTTTGCGTTTAATTCAGGTTGATGCAAAAATTCCCTCTTTAAAACTTTTTTTTTCCAATTTAAAAGAGCCAACATATCTCTAATATAGCCATATATATTTTACTTAAGATTTTTATTTAAATAAAAATATAAACCGTATTATATTGTAGATATATAGAACAAGAGCGAAAGATAATGAACAAAATATAAATTACTTAAAAGTAAGTTTTTTTGAAGTCATATTTACATACATAAATAAATATTTTATCCTCACTTAAATTGACAAAATGAGTACCATAGATTCTAATTGAATGACTGAGCAGCAGCCACATAAACCAAACATGAAGTTAATATTATTTGGAGGATTCAAATGTCCGTCATAATATAACATCCTAAAGTCATATGTCATAATGTAAACGGTTTTTTATTCTTGTATGTTATATAAGTAACGGCGGCTAACTTATACAGAATTCTCCCTCGCAGCGATTGTAACAAAATGTCGGTGGCGAATTAAAATAATATAAGATAAAAGATGTAATACAAATTCTCATACTTCTGAGTGACGGTATTAGTGAAATTATAAAAAATGTAAGAGTCGAGTATGCCATTATTTGCACTAATATATATTTTTTGCTTTAGTTTTGATTCTATGATTAGTTACATATTTGTTTTTTTCAATTCACAAAAAATTAAGTTTGTTTCAGCTGTTTTCTGAAGTAGATCACACGATGCTAGAGTTGGACTCCAGGCCCTGTAGTAAAAAATTAGCCGGCGAAGTAAACGATTGAAAGAGTTACAGACAATTCTATATCTTCTCATCTATCCTTACCTGTATTCTCAAACTATCCCCTTCTTTCTAGTTATGGCGAAATGTACTGTATATGTGGGGGTCGTCCCCAAAGTGCTGGTCCGGGTTAACAAATAAAGGAAAAAAGTTGTATACATATATTTTTTAAAAGTTATTTCATTGAAAACTTTTCCAGATTGACAATAATACTCTGATAATGGCATCCTTTTCAGGTGTGTTAATTTAAATACATTTGCGAGTTATAAATGACATTCAAATATTTCACAATAGCAACGAAGACAGTTCTCACGAATGTTACATTTCAGACAATATTGTTATTACAGATTGGATCCTCTTTTGAAAGTATCGTTGTTTAACAAAAAGTTGCAGTTCACACAATTGTAACATATTTTTGGCACATGTATTTACGTTGTTGACTCTGACAACCGTTTGCGCTTACCTTAAGGCAGCATATCAAATACAAAATGTCGTACTGATTCCGTCTTTCCAAAATACTTAAGATTAATATGAATTTCATTAGTCCAACTTAATATGTTTAATTACAGTTTAAAGCATTTTTGTTAGGCTTTAAGTTCAAATCTGCAATCTAAAAATTATTCTCTATTGTTAGAAATTTATAAGTGCTTTTTGTTTGTTATGTGGTCAAGTATGTCTATATGCCTGCATTTCATTGGTTCTTACACCAAATTATCAGGAGACTTTAACGTAATTCCAAAATAACAAAACCTCTCAGCTTATACATAAACTCCCAAAAATGAATTGAGAATTACACAAGCAAAACCATAGGATTTGAAATTCAAGAAAACACAACAAACAAATTTTATTCGATATAAATCTATTTTGTTTTTCCACTTTCATACAATTAGTCTGCCGTTGGCAAACAATAAAATTTCCTCTACAGCGTAATATATTTTGGCAGATTTTGAAAGAAAACTATACTTTTACCTTTTATCTAATGACCAACTATATAGTATTTTGAATGAGAAATCCAATTAGAATCTATTAGATTATAAAAGTATTTGAATGAAATATAATTTTTTCAAAAATTTAATTGCTTTTTAGCGAATTTGGCTCGCTATAAACACTAACGGTTTCTCAGTACTACGCTGCTGATTGGGGAGAATGAAATATATCACTGTAGTCATCAAACTACTTTGTAACTTTATACATGCTTGGGGAATAAACCGAGTTACTTGAACGGGAAGCGTCACTGAAATATTTGCATGATAAGTTAAAATTTAATTTTTATTTCACAACTTCCCGTATGATGAGTTTCGTTGTTAATAGAAGTTATTTGGCATAATCCGTAGATACAAGGGTATTTGTTGTGACGTTGTACAAGTGTAGCATTCCTTTTGTATCTACTATATAGAATTCCATGGTTTGTGAAGCCAATAATGTTTATGGAAATGTGTTCGTTTATGTACTTGTTTATCATTTCCATCCCCTAAATATCATAAATGTTGAATTTTTGTACAGCTTAATTTAATTACAACTTTTCTGGATTTTTTTTAATGTTTCTATCGTTTTTTATTCTTATTCTGTAGCCATTATGCAAATAGTTGTTGGACAAAATATTGTAAACAAATGTATTGAGAGCTTTTTGTTTATTTGTCTTTTATTATTTGCAACTTGATTAGGAAAGTAACAGTTTTAAAATATCCTATTCTTAGAGGTAGTAGGCAGATCGAAATCCACAGAGTACGCTACAATTACCGTCAAGAATATATTATACAGCAGTCCGCCTATGCAGATCTACTCTGATGGTGTGACACCGAACTGCATTCAAATTTTATCCCAATCAGTACATGCCAAGTTATAAGCTTTGTTATAAGTTTTGTTATTGATTGTTATTGTAATTGTACAAAAAGAGAACGTGTATATACATATATATATATATATATATATATATATATATATATATATATATATATATATATATATATATGTACATGTATATCGTTTTTCATTCCGTGTGTAACTTTTTCAATAACAATATGTGAACCCATAAAGTATACATATTCCGGGTCCATATGAATTGGGAAGACTAGCAAGCGATTTCAGTAAGTGTAAGTGTGTCTGCCTGTTCATAAAATCGGTTTTTGTGAATTAAAACTATTTTACGAATAATAAAATTGGTTCCAAAAAAGTAAAAGAAACGACCCCAGGGTTGAAGAAATTAAATGTTTTTTGTTACATGAAAGTAACCAAATAGGTTAAAAATTTTTTATTTTCCCATGACTGAAACCTTTTATATACTTCAGATAGAATAGAATTGGTATTAGAAATCAAACGGATTGACACTATCGTGTACTAAAGAGCTGAGTTAATGATGTAAAACAATTTATATATTTCTTAAATGTTACCTTTAACGGCCTTATAAGTTTCGGTTGAGTAATTCTTTTTTGGCGAACATCATTTAAACTATAAGCGACACCACATAAACATATTTTACGTTTTAGCAAAAATTAGATTTTACATAACGTCGTAACGGTCTAGATCGCTGCTTAGTGCTCTGTGCTTTTCTGAACCAAAAACACCAATTTTAAAATTAACCTAGCCGCGTTATATTTGGTGTTAAATTTTATTATAATATTTTATTTCTCCGCTATGCGACATATATCTTTAAAACATCAATCCTTTTCATAATAATAGTAATGCGCAATGATTTCACACAGATTGGTACTATATAATATACAGTATAGATTCGAATACCACTGACCAGCAAGAAGGCGTTAATCGGGTAAATTAATGTTAGTGGTTAGAATAAGTCTGTAATTTTGTGCTTCATTAGAATTAAGTACATTGAAAGACTTACGTCACTTAATTTCAGATGCCATTATATGACGAGGTTTAGTATCACATTACAGGGTAAACCCTTGATCTTTTTTTATATCTATTTATTGTCTGCAACATGTTAACAATATTATTTTACCAAAAGTGCTAACCAATTTTATATATAAAAAAAAATTTCAGCAGTTTTTTTATATGTTAATTTCAAAGTGCGATTATAACCTCCAGTAAATTAAGTTTAGCAAGCAAAATTGTTTTATGGTTTGAAAGTTGTTCAACAACCACTTGGATATGAACACATGTGAATATATATACATCCCTGTTTTGAATTTTTTGTTAATTCTTTTTTTCGATGCTTAAAAAACAAGAAAAGCATTTTATCACAAGTGTTGGCAGAAATTAAATTATGGAGTATATTTTCCAACATCCTTTTCACTTACATGTATTTATATCGTTTTATTAAAGAGCATTTTTTTAGATACGTTTCACTACAAAAATTCCACACTTAGAATTCTTCGCACGGCTAAAAAATTAAAGTATGTCGTTTAATTATTAAATTCGAAAAAGAGGTCCTTAAAACGAATCATAAAAATAAGAAAATTTTTATTTATTTGTTGAGTGTGATAAAGAGTTATTAAGTAATTAAAAAGATGAAAGATAGACGGGACTTACCGTCTAATGCCTTTCCACATTTCTTTTATACTTTTAGTGCCACTCACGAATGATTTGGTAACATGTAAAGTCCATTTGCAATATATTAATCCTTACAAAAATGAAAGAAAATAATAATACTCGAGCACACGCAGACAATGTCTAACAAATTATTTAAAAAGATTTTCATAGCAGATACGAGATGGAAAAAAGACTTGGTATACACATTGCAGCTCTGATTGTGCAAGTGACTGAAGAGTTTTAATATGGGTAGTCAGCATTAAATGCGATCATTTCGTGTCAAAAATGAGGTAATATTTTTTGTGGCTGAACGCGCATATGTTTTTCCCTTTTAACCTTTTTTTTTACTAATTTAATAATAAAAGATTTAGAAGACACACTTTATGATTGATTCTCATTTTGTAAATTTTTCATTTGAGTTTGTGGCGGCCTTTACGATGTAACGCAGTTTAATTTCCCAGCCGAGGTATATTCAATCTGTCCAGGATCGTCAAAGGTCTGCTTCCTTTGTAATGGCTACCACTGTAGTCTAATTCGTGTACTTAGGTTTCGTTCTCTAAGCGAGTCAACCTGATTATCTTTCCCTTTTAGCGTTTTTGGGTTATTTAGAAGAAGTGTTAGTTTCGGGTGCTATAAATGCTGTACTATAGTACGAACACATAAATTATTCGGATATCGTTCGACAAACTACTTTATAACAATACGGACGATATAAATTCTTCAAATGTAGTTCGGCTAATTACCATAAAATAAGAATACGAACGATATAAATTCTTAGGATATGTTTCGGCTAGTTAACATAATACAAACGGAATAAATTCTTCGGATATCGTTTGGCTAACTACGATAAAAATAATAATTCATAATATAATAATACAAACGATATAAATTCTTCGAATATCGCTCAGCTAACTATGGTAATAATAATAATTCGGACGATATAAATTCTTCGGATATCGTTCGGCTAACTACGGTAAGAATAAAAATTAAAAATGTTGTTTTATGAATTGTTGTGGGTTCTGTTGTCTGAGGTAGTAGAACACGAGACTATGAAGCGGAGGGTCCTGAGTTCAACCCCCCGCTGAGCCATGGAATATTGTGTTGAATTCTTCTGATCAGCAATAGTGCATGGTTGTGTTAGTTGTAGCCAGCATGTTTTCAATGATGAAGGCATAGCACTGGTCACTGAACAAAATTGGCAGGGACTGACACTATGTACTAAAAAGCAAAGTAACTTCGTCGGTCCTGTAGCAAAACTTAGCCGGCGAAGTAAAAAAGTTAAAATAGCTACAAAAAATTCTCTATCTTCTCATCTTTCTTCATCTGTTCCCTCAATACTATACCCTCCTTTCCAGTTCCGGCGCAATGCACTACGCCGGAACAGGGGTCATCCCCTGAGTGCTGGTCCAAGATAAAAATATGCGGTGTGTGTATGTTATGCGTTGTGTCTATGTGTTGGGTTAGGGCATAATTGTAACGTCACTTTACAACGGATCTAAACCAATTAACCAATTTTAGGGCTTGGGCGCAAGTCACTCTATAACGCGGTGAGCTATAAAAACGTTGCAGTATTTATAAAAAAGTCAGATTGAGTTTTATAAATAGCTCCTTTTCTTTAAAACAAATTTGAAGTCTGAATCAATATCATCATTTCCATCAAATTCAGTGTTGTGAGTGTCAAACTTTTGCATTGGTATATCACTGAGGTTAGGGAAAAAGGTCATAAGTCAGAAATTGCAGTTGTTCGCAACTTTAAGTTGAAAATCATGTAATTTTTCGAAATCTGTGTAAAATATATTTTAAAGAAAATGTTGGAAAACAGAAACTAGATTTGTGACAGATTTCTTGGAAAAGAACTATTGCTTAAATAATTCATGTCTTTAGGGTCGCAAGATAGTTTATCAAATGAAACTCTTGCACTTTTTAAATACTATTTAGTTATTTAAAGCATTGTAGTCAATGAATATGATCCTTACACACTGATAACAAGATGGAAAGTGAGGAAGAATAGTTGTAGTTGAGCAATCCTTTCTACAATCATGTTGACAATTAGCGATGCGACATGATGACGTAGAAATCGAGCAAATAGTTTTCCAAACAATTTTAGAATCTCTCTCACTTTTGCAATGCCTCTATAAATCGCTATGTCAAATTTGTTGTCAGATTTATTAAGAGTTATTATACCTGAAACTTTTCAAAATACATGTTGATGATTGAAGCATTAAATATAATTATTAAAGGTTTGACGACTTATTCAGCACATCGATTCAATATACAGTTAGGAACTTCTTCAGGGCCATTTTAAGATTTTCAAGCTTAAAAAAATATCACTGCTAGGAAAGTACTATGGATACGGAAAGATTTGCGGTCAGAAATGAAATAATTTTTCAAGATTTAGATCTTTCTATTAATTTGTGAATTCTAAGAGAAAAATCTATGTCTTCAGCAATCACCCAATACTTGTTATAGACGAGTTCAACATTAAGGAAGATGTTCCGCAAGGTTCCATTCTTTCTAATACTCTTTTATCATTAAATTTCAAATGCAGTTTATTCTATAGCAAACTAAGTAGGGTCACAAGAATAGGGGCGGTAATAATTGTCGGGCATAATTTTGTGTGTCCGTAGCTATGGGTGGCAGAAATTCTAAAAAGTCTGAAGCTCTTGATGTTGTTGGCTCACAAATATAATAACCTTATTCACAGTCTAGAGCAGATGGTCTTGCATCATGGCATTTGCAAAGTAATTTTTCTTCACACCAAAAAATACATTGAAAATGTTCTCAAATACTCTCGTAATTTCTAAATGCAATAATAAAAAGCACGCTTTCCCAACATATGCGTGAGCCACTATGAGCCAAACATACGATCTTCGCAGCATCGTTTGTAACAACTAGTGACTACACTAACAGTACATTAGAGCTTTGAGATCTGTGCCAAGATGTCTAGATATTATGATTATTGCACAAGCTACATCGGTATTTTGTTTTCTATATCAATGCGCTGTACAATTTAGATGAAAGTCTTCGGCGCCGAGCCTTAACTTTTTACAAGACTTAGATAGTATAGCGAATAAAGGAGATAGGGTTGTATGACGTGGCAAGGGAATAGTAGTTGCGAGAACACCACTTCTGGCTCGACAGGAAGTTAAAGGTATGTACTGGCAGGTAAATCTTGCCCCTTCCCTTTTTCTTAACAGCATTTGCTCAAAAATATTTAAGCAAATTTCCGAATATTATATAATAAATATATACATATATGTATGTAGATGTCTAAGAAATTTTTATCCAACCAATTTTATTTGAAAAACAAACAAAATATTCCAAATAAATCACTAGATTAAAAATATTTACTCTAAGCCATTTAACAGCATCCATCATGCCTGGCGAAACATTGTAACATCGTAAGAGCAGGAAGCAGCAAGAGGTGCTGCTTGCAAAAACATGTGTTGTTTATTTTATTTCTTTTTCACTGTTGCCGTTATAATCGTTTAGTTGTGTATAAATATTTTAAAACGTTATTAAAATATTTGCCTGAATAATAAATACCAGGCCCAGACCGTATTAAACTATATAACAAATCTCTGCCAAGTGTTATGACAGCAACTGTGATGATGCCAGCAATGATAGAAACCCATGAGTATACTAGAGTACATGCAAAATAATGTATTTCAAACTTTTTTATTGATCCTTAATATAAACATTTTTGCAATGTGAAGAGTTCGTATTAAACACATGTATAGAATTTACATACATTTACTGCGAAAAGTATATATATATATATATATATATATATATATATATATATATATATATATATATATTTACCAACACGTACGTATACACATACTCGTGCTCGGGTAGTAGAGATGCTATCATTTATATTGAATGCGTGCCTATGCACAATCGTGCCAATAACGACACATTCTATAAATCTTCAAATACTATTATGCTTTAATAAACGCCGGCTTGTACTTTAGGGTGACAGATATTTATGTTTATACAATCGCCGAAAAAACAAACGAGAACCTAAGACATTCTTTCAAATACACACTCACTCACATGTCAAATATACAACCATAAGTTGTATAAAAAATTATATTAAAATTATTTAGGTATACATTTTACAATATACAGTTTTTGTGCAGGCTTTTTACCTAAATATACGTAAAATTTTCCACTTCCGTTTCCTCTCAAAAATTATACCAGTAAAAAATACATTCAAACATTTATAGCAACAGAGTGCTAAAAATCAGAAGGAATTCATTAAACAGGCCTTTGTGTAAGCCTTTTCTGAAGTTGTTTGCGAGACAGCTTCTTTCTATTCTTCTCAAGATTCTCCTTGGAAGGATCCTGTACTCATAGTAAAAAAATAAATTCACCACACATTACCTCTTTCCTTCATAAATGACATGATAAATAATTATGTTGGAAAATACTATCCTTTGAGATTCTTTTCAAGCAAAAAGCATTATTCAATTTGTTTGACAGTTGGAGGTCCCTCTTAGGAAGTACAAGAAAAGATATACAGATTATATCCAGATTTAGTACCCATGAAGACCTTTTTAGTATTTTGCCAACAACAAGTGTATTAACTAGTTAGTTTGATATTCATTTTTTTATCTTGGACCAGCACTCAGGGGATGACTCCTACATATGCTGTGCATTGCGCCGGAACTAGAAAGAAGGGGATAGTATTGGATGGACAGATGAAGAAACATGAGAAGATAGAGAATTTTTCGTAGCTTTTTCAACCTTGGCACTTCGCCGGCTAATGTTTGCTACAGGACTACAGGACCGACGAAGGAAGTTTCTGTTATCACTCTGCTCTTTAGTGCACGATAGTGTCAGTCACTACCAATTGTGTTTAGTGACCAGTGCTATGCCTTTATCATTGAAAACAGGCTGGCAACAACTAACGCATCCATACACTAATGCTGATCAGAAGAACTCAACACAATATTTCATGACTCAGTGCGGGTTTGAACTCAGGACCCTTCGCCTCATTGTTTCGTGTTCTACTACTTCAGCCAACAGCACCCATACAGAGATATGAGAATATTCGACTTGCCAAATATTCAGCATTTTCAGATATACGTATTCATCATATAGGAAAATATTTCCATAATATTTTTTAAGCAAAATATATGCACAAAAAAACTACTCACAATTGCAAAAAAACGGGTAAAAGTTTTATATTAGACTGTGCAGTGGGTATTTTGTGTACCGGCCATTCGACTTTTTGATTCTTTTGGATTTTTAATACGAACTTATTTTTTCCTGAAGTAAAAAATTGGTTTAATTCATAAAATAACAGTATTAGTAACCTAGTTGGTTACTTTTATGTACAAAAAAATATTTGCAATTGTCCAAACCTGGAATAGAACTTTTTATTTGTTTTTATTTTTGATACTGATTGTATTCTCCGTGAAGCATAATTGTTTTAATTAACACAAAAAAAAAAAACTTTACTTGTATGTACTAAAAGATTGCAGTTGTCCAACAATGGAATATTCCTGAAGTATAAGATATGTTTAATTCACAAAAACCCAAAAGCTAAATAGTTATAGGTAGTTAATTTTTATTACCAAAATAGGTCTAAGTTGGAACCCCTTCCAATCCATCAGTCCAAAAATGAAATATGTCGCGCTTTTGGGAACTTGGAGTGACAAACTTTGCACTTAAAACCGTAAAACCAGTGTCCATGTTCTGTAACTCTAGCAACGAAGAACTTTTCGATTGATGTGAAAGGAAAGAAAAATTTCTCAAATTGAAACAAAGAGTTGTTTTTGTCAGTAGACTACGTCTGTAACTTATTTTGGCGAGCTTTCACGTAAGAAAATTATTGTCAAATATAATCCCAATCAAGAACGATGTAAATAAAAATTTACAAATAAAAAAGAAATAATAATAATAGATAACAATCTTATATTAATAATAAAATATATATTGAAAATGCAAAATGCAATAATTAATACCATTTTTTCTTTGCTGAATTACACTGTTCAACACGAAAAAAATTACGGGGTTCCGACAATTGATTCTTGTAGAGGATACAAAAAAAATATACGTGTGTCGGCATTTTGTCAGATCAAATCAGAATTTTATTTTAGAAGTGGTTAAAATTTTTCATCCTCTGGCCAATTCTTGCAGTATATCGGTATATAAAACTATGTTTTCCTTACATCTGCGGTGTATGGTATGTTCAGCAACATTTTTGTAGAACATTTCATCCCCGCCCTTCCCCTTCTTCGGGGTGTTTTTTACGATTTGTTAGAGTAAAACGGAAAAACGCAGTTATGCGGGGGAGTTAGAGGAATAATATATTTTACGAAAATATTTATTGTGACATTTTCTACAAAGTTGCTGAACATACCATACACCGCAGATGTAAGGAAAATTTTATATACCAACCGTAATTTTGGAAAAAGTTTGAAATTGTTGTACAGTGTTATCTTTAGTTTATAATTTTTAAACATTATTCTAGTTATTTTTAATACCAATATGTTTTGTTATTTTGTAAAAACCGAACATTAAAGTCAAACTTCACTTTATTTGGTATAACTGACGGTTGTATTTTCGGCGTCGTCGCACCAAATGACCAAAGGCAAAAAGATAATGAGAAATATGTAACGGTATTTTTGTGGTGGCTCGTTAATTAAATATTGGGTGAAAAAAATTTAAAAAAAGGTTAAAAACATACAAAAAATTTTACGCAAATAAATATTCTTTACAATGAATAATTTAAAAATATGTATAAATCTTATTATTCAGTCGTCAAGTCCAGGTATATATCAATATGTTTTGCTAAAAATTAAATTTTAATTATTTGCGGTAGTGGTTTTGTTTTTAGTTTTTGTAGTGGAAGTGCAAAAAAAGTAAATTTTCAAGTTTAGGTGGACATAAAGTTATTAGTTGGGCTCAGTTGGGCAGGAAATTAAAAATAATGTTAAAACTTGCACACTTTAGCGTTATTCATAAAAAAAATTTTTAAATCGTTTATTCGACATATTGTCTCAATTAAATTAGTGCTTTTTGTTTGTCAGAAAACACAACAAACTAATTTTATTCGATATAAATCCATTTTGTTTTTCCACCTTCATACAATTAGTTGGATTTATATCGAATAAAATTTGTTTGTTGTTTTCTGAGATTTCAAATCCTATGGTTTTGCTTGTGTAATAATTCTCAATTAATTTTTGGGAGTTTATGTATAAGCTGAGAGGTTCTGTTATTTTGGAATTACGTTAAAGTCTACTGATGATTTGTTGTAAGAACCAATGAAATGCGGGCATATAGACATACTTGACCAAATAACAAACAAAAAGCACTAAAAAAGAAAATAAATACGTTGCGCATTGGTGCTCCTCAGAAATTATGTGGAAGTTAGTTGAATCTTATCCATGGTATAAAATGAATGTTAATCACGCTCTTTCCCTAAGGATTTAAAAAATCTAGGTAATATCTTTCAAGAAAGTGCAGCCGCGAAAAATGTAATGAAATATTATACACTGTATTTTGCTAAGCTGTGATCCTGTTGTTTCTAGCATGCGTAAGTTTTTATGCTTAAGTTTTTGAAATAAAAATCGTTATTGTTATTTTTTTTTCTGAGTTTAAAAAAGAATCATTGAAAATCAATTCTTAAATTACTCCTATCTGAAGAATTTTAGTGGCAGGTGTTGGGAAAGTTCTCTTTTAGTCATCCTCCCATCAGGGCAGCTAACAAGATTCTTAGATATAATCGAATTACCTGAGCCTGGTTGACTGCATTAATTTATGGAAACTTCAGACATCAGTTGATTATGAAGAAAGTCCGGATAATATATGGTGACCATGTCTGTAAGAAGCTAAAGAAGCAGCGCTCATGATGTGTGGGAGTTCAGCTTTTACTAGTATTGGGTTGGGAGACACCGACCGACACATTTTAGTTGTGGAGGCTAAGGGGCAGCTCAGTCTAAAGCTACAGCAAATATTGAATATTTATCTTTCACGTCTTTTTGTTTGCAAAGTGTTGAATATATTCAAAAACCTAAATGAAGAAACAAATATTTGGGCCTTAGTTTGATTTTCATGTTGTCACGTGCGTAGCCATGGAAATACCCATATGTTAAATGCATTTTTATGCAAACAAAAAGACCTTGAGGTTGCGCATATTTATATGATCAATAAATAAGAGAAGTGATATTTTTACGGGAAAAATTAAAACGTTCCCAGATAAAAAGTTTATTGTGTTTAGCTTTCAATGGATGTTGACGCACTGGCGCAAATGAACAAAATCAAATGGACACGAGAAGAAATGCTTATTTCTTAAGTAATCTTTTATAACTTACTTCAGTCTGTCGTAAAATAACAATTTTAAATCACTATATTTGCAACTGCGTGTTGACACTAATTAATGGTGATAAATACCTTAAATTGTGAAAAGTATATATTGCAAGAAATCAAAAAGTGAAGTAAAAATAGTTCTGATTACACCATAAGTTATAGCATAAACACCAAAAAGATGCTGATAACTGTAATGTAGCCCAGGTCAGGTTGTACAGGCTGCTAGTTCCGATTAAGGAATCCAACCCACTGGGGTCGTAGCAGATCACTTTGTATTACCTGATGACTTCAGATGACTTTCATATATTTTTGTTGATTATGGGAGGGTGGAATAAGTAATAATTGATTGTAATCGCAATAGGTATAAGGCCTTATATAAGGCTTCTCTATCCCTTCTTACCTCTTGTTGGAAAATGCCAACCACGGCTTCAAAATGCCTAATTCATACATATAGTATTTATGAACATGCTGCAAAATTTGAAGCATAATTTTATGCGCTATCATACAATCGCACTCACATCAAGCATGTACACATATGAAAGATTTAAGGCAAGTCAAAGCATTTACTATGTTGACAAATTTGTTGTAAACAACTACATAGACGAAACTGAAATAAACATTTAAAAAAAGGAAACAAATGGCAGGAAGGATTTAGTAGGTAGTTATGTAATTTGTACGATATTCTAAGTTATAAAATATTTGTATGTCTAAGACTGAAATATCTTGCAAATTTCGCACATTGTTATTATGAGTTATGCAATAACAGCAGAGCTTGGCAAAATAGCAGAGAACACACCACATGATGACGATAATAATAAATTTGACTTCAAAATTTACTGAAATACATTTACAACTTTTATAAAATAGTTAACTATACCCTGCAGGAGGATAAGCGTTAATTGTCTTTAAGCTTCTGGTACGATTACTAGTATAGCAAGCACTAGTTCAAAAGGTGATTGAACATATACAGAAAAGTACTAGTACTTCAAGTAGTTCGTTTATAGATTGATTTGACTTGTAGAATTTCATATGACTTTTTGATCATGTCTTAAAGCGAATTGCTAATTCGCATTTTCATTTATTTTATTTTTAATTGTTACAATTTTTAAACAAATTCAAATTTGAAACAAAGAATAGTATTCCGTGTACCGAAAATTATTAGAAGACTTTGTCACCTGCATGTCAGTTTATTTATCCGTATATTTATGTAAGTAAGCCGCGGTTTTCTTGTGCGTTAGAACAGTGACATTTTAAAAAATTAAATTAAAAGGTAATTTTAAAATTTTTTAAACGTGTTTTTTTTTGCCAATTGCTCCAAGGGTCATAAATTAGTAAGTTCAAAACAACCAAAAGTATTAAAATGAGTAACACAAATAGGTATTTTAAAAGAAAATTAAAAAAACAAATTACTATATAAAAAATAGAGTACTGTGTAATGAACATCCTTCAAAAAAAATTAGAATTTGTGGAGAAGTTGTAAATCGACCTGACCTATACTTAGAAGAACAAATAAGTGATAAAAATACCCAACGAAACGAAAGATTGTGAATTATCAAGTCAAACCCACAAGAAGTTGCGCCGAAAACTTGTTGTCAATTTTGTCTGAGGAAGGATTGGATGTTCCGCTATCTCTAGAACTGCTGCTTGGAACAACGAACAAAATTGAAATCCGAGGTATTTCACCAGGTAGTTTTCACTATTTAGGAATAGAGAATCCGCTTAAAAAATTCGAAAATTTTTTAAAGAATTATTCCTCTGTTGAACTTGAAATCAATGTTGATGGCATTCCATTATTTAAAAGATCAAAAACGCAACTGTGGCTAATCCTTATAAAAGTTGTGAACAGAGAAGAAAAAATAATGCCCATGCCAATAGGTATTTTTGTGGGACCCGGAATACCAAAATGTATATAAAATTATTTAAAAGACTTTGTTGAGGAAGTTAAGTTTTTAAATGGTAAGGTGAATATTTCCGACAAAGCTACTGCCCTACAATTTCGAAATTTTTGCTGTGATACACCAGCCAAATCGTTTGTTTGTTGTGCTCCCGGGCATACACATGGGTGCACAAAATGCACTCAAGTGGCAAAAAAAAAAATACATAACATTCTTACATACAGCACAGTTAGTAGAAATTTAATTTCAGTTGAAGATTTTGAAACAAGAAAGTATCCTGAGCATCATAACCAGCCTTTTTTACAAAACCAAAATCCGCTTGAAAAAATAGGAATGAAAATGACTTTAGACAGTATGCACTTAATTGATTTAGATGTAACAAAAAAATTACTTCTCAGGATAATTAATAAAAAACATTGAAAAAAACTCCAAAAGCAAATATTTATAATATATCATCACTGCTGGTCAACATGCGCAAATATATTTCAAAAGAATTTCCACGAAAACCAAGGAGTTTGGATGACATTCACAACTGGAAAGCAACTGAGTTCCATCAGTTTTTAGCATACACAGGGATAATTGCTTTATATAAAAATGTACACGACGACATTTACTACACTTCATTCTTCATTGTGCATATAGATTGCTTTGTAATCCTCTACAAATAATTTCCAATACAAGTCAAGCCAACGAACTTTTAGAGCTATTCGTGGAAAATTTTTCAATTGTTTTGGATAAAACAGCGTTTCGTTCAATGTGCATAGTCTTCTACACTTAACATCTTGTGCGGTAAAGTATGGACCCCTTTCTTCTTTTTCCGCACATGAATTTGAAAATAAATTACAAATTCTAAAAAAATACGTTCGAAAACAAACTAAAATTCTTCAACAAAATGTCAAGATGGAAAAACAAGAAATATATACAGAAACCAAAATAAATGACTATACCTATATTGGTGATGAAATAGTTTGAGCATATAGGAATGACTGTTATTTTTGAACTAAAAGCCCTAATAATATATGTTCATTACTCTCACACATTCCAATAAAAATTGAGAAATTTGTAAGAGGAGAGGAAAACTACGTTGAAGGAAGGCGTATATTAGATACAGCCAGTTTTTTTAAAGAGCCCATTGACTCTGCTCAAATTGAGATATACCAGTCACATTTAGAATTAGGTGCCACCGAAAGGTTTTTGCTTAAGATTCTACAATATAAATTTATTTGTCTTCCATTTGCTAATAATTTTATACTTCTCCATCTTTTGCATAGTTGCTTGCCACAAAAATGTCCAAACGCAATGACAACTTATATATAATTGAAAAGGTGAAATTTTGTTGTATTAAACTGGTTTTAAATAAAATTTCTCAACGTATTTACTTTCAGACGATAGAAAATGCCGTCACTGCGAAGAGCTCATAAATAAAGTTCAAAGTTTACAAGGTAACTTCGGATTGGTTTTCATTTGCCATTTGATAAATTTATTGTTTTAATAGATACCATTCAGCAGCAAAATAACACAATAATTGAAATTTTAGCCGAACACAAAGTACTGCTTTCAGATATTGCATCTCAACACAAGGCTGTCGACGAAATAATAAAAATATTTCCCATAAAATCAGAAGAGACATTAAGTGACCTGAATAATTTAATAAAATCACACGCAGATCCCTATGTAATTATTTTCGAATTATTTAAAATTTTAATATAAGCCTAATGTTTTCTTTTTCACAGTTACGACAAATGAAATTGTTATTAAAAGGAAACGTTGGACGTTTCTTAAATGAAATTTTGGACCAAAATTTAATAAACTAATTTAATGTAGATGGTACGCATGGAAAGCTTAGTTTAAAAAATATGAAAATTTTTTTTCTGCGTAAATAAATTTCTTTTGTATATTTCTCAATCGTAAATTTTTGTGCTAAACGTTTATATTTTATTTTATAAATACATACGAGTATGTTTGCAGATACCATTGGCATGTTTGCGGATGAACCAGATGTTGCTCTACGAAAAGCTTTTCAGTTAAAAAAAGAAAGAATTTTTAAGAAAAATCGGATTGAAAAGGAAAAGAGGAAAGAAAATGAAGGTGCAAATACTGGGAAAGAAAGTGAAAGATTCGAAGAAGAAATAGATACATAAGTCTTTTATAAAAAATTTTAAGACATTTTGCAAACATGCATTTATATGTACATATATATTTATTTTTAAAGGTCTAATCAGCCTCGAAGAAATGCAGTTTTACTTTAAAAAAATATATACATACATACAAAATAAATTTCAGCTTTGATAATTAATATTTTTATTAGTAATTAATATTTTTATTAGATCTAATCTAGGCAGGCAACTTTTGCTTCAGCTATTCACTTGAATTCTACTTTATGCATCACACTTTTTATCACACATGTTTTAAAATTTGTATTTTTACCATAACTCGTTCCTTTTTTCAAACTTCAGGTTGAAATGCTTAAAAATCAAAACGAAAAAGAATTGTCGTGTACATGGAACTTATGAACCAAAAATTGTTCGTGAAGTCAAAGACTTAACAAACTTCATTGAGTTTAATAAAATCAATAATTTTAGGGATTTTTTTAATATATAAACTAGTTCTTAATGCAGAACTAGTTGTACTAGTATCCGACTAGAAGAAATGGCACTAGCATCCACCTATAATCAATTGTACTATTTCTCATGTCGTACTAATTGTAATAATATCTGCCTAGTATTCATCTAGTATCAATGGTACTAGTAATTTTCCTAACACACTCAATGTTAATTTGAGCCATCTTATATAGGAAAGTTTACAGATGGGAACTAGTACTAGTGATTTTTGTACTAGTACAATACTAATTTGATACTAGTTCGATCTACGGCAGGGTACTTTTAAGAAAAAATAGAAAATGTAACTTAAATGTGTTCGCATTTTAGCTATAATTTTCATCTCGTTTAATATGCTTCAAGCAAGTATGGGAACATAATTACAAATACATATATGCTATACAATTGATTGTCAACTATTTTTCAATAACATTTCTAAAAAAAAGAGCGCATACCTGCTTGATATATATGTATATTTTCGGTTAGCTTCTTACAGCATACCTGTTCTCAATCAGGCGTAGAAAATTGGCATATGTCTCAAATTTTTGTTTGGAAAAAGTATGTTTTCTGTAGAATTCTCTTTTGCAGTAGATGATTTGTATGACAATATATGCATGGAAATATTTATTATATTATTATTAGGGAATTTAGCATATGATTATTGAAAAAGAGAATATTGTCATCTTATGCCACCATAATTTTTATCATCGTCATTTTTATCATCTGCTACTGAATGAAATCTGCTTGCATTCTGGCATTGATAAAATGTTTTACAATACATATTATTGTAAAGCAGTTATTCATCTTAGCTTTATATCTTTCATTACACTAGGAAATAGTCGAATGCTTCGGAAATCAAATTAGCAGAAGGTTCATGCGTAGAATTCAGAAGTAGGCATAAATTTATTATATCAGCTGTAGTTTTAAGCTCTTGCAAAGTTTACATATTTATATTTTTGGCTTAATATATCCTGTTCAATCCCCAAAATCATACTACATTTTATAGATTTCAAGCCAGACCTGATTTCCTTGTTTTAGCTCTAAGATTTTACCAGAAATGTCTCTACATTCTATGACCAAGTGACATCAAATTTAGAGTGTCTCACTATTGTAGCTATCAAAATGTGAGCAAATTAATTACTAGTTTTGTGTGTTTCCCTCTCCCCCCTCCTATGACTAAATATAGTTTAATCAGAGAACAACCCGCTTATTAATATAAAGACTTTAACTGTATTGTAGTTGCACAAATATACGGATATGCACAACCACTTTATAAGATGACTAAATGTCTTCTCCTTTACAAAATTTTAAGTTTTTAAATTTGAGCCAAATTCTACTTTTGACTAACATGAAGTTGTAATAATGACCCTTAGGGAGCCTCATTGTTATAGTCAGCAACATGTCAAAAATGAAATTTAATGCTTATATTTTAATCGTGCTGATTCATTTAAGTTAAAGTTTAGGATTCATTTAAGTGGAAGTTTGAGATAATATCTTTAGTAATTCTAACACAATGTAAAATACGCATAGGAACTAGATCCTCCAATAATCAATTTGAAATTTTTTAAAATTTTTCAATTTCAATTGTCTATTTCAATTGTTTATTTGAGCCTTTTAACAAACCATATGAATTAAATTACAATTCAGTAAAATAGTACAACTTAGGACTATAATGTATTATCCTAATTACAAAATATTAATACAGGAACAAACTTAATTTAACAAGGAAAATAAATTACAAATTGTAAAACAAAATATGTTTATTTATTATTTTTCTTGCTCCCGGAGCCAACATGACATAAGAGAGTATTTCTCCATAATATACTTATAACTAATGCTTAGAAACTAAACTTATAAAAATATGTTAAAAAAATAAATAAATAAATAAAAAAATAAAAATAATAACAACACAAAGCCATTCAACATATATGCATTAACCCTTATGAGTGCCTGAAGTACTCTTTAGATAAAAAGGTGGACGCAAACCAATATTTAAATTAAAATTTGGAGTATTCTCATTAATGAGACCAACTGGCGATAAGTAATTTGTATTTGACCAACTAAAATTTATTTGTTCGTTAAACGCAATTCTCATTATATCATTCTCGTGACTAGAAAGTCTTGCAATAAATTTCTTTAAAATATCACAAACGTAAAGACCAATGGGAGTAACCCTTGATTTATTGTAAATATAGACGTTAGAATATCGTTTACAATATGATTGGAGATTTCTTCCAATACAACATCTTAATATCTGTCTTTCAAAAATTTTCAATTCTTTCATAAAAGAAGGTGAAACATTAAACGAAATAGGAAACTCGTCGAGAAATACTGGCCTTAAGCTAGTCTTGTACAGTAATAGTTTAGTTTTACAAGGCAAATATTTGTTATACCAAATTTTTTAAAAAGAACCCACAATTCTATAAGGCTTATTTAATACAATTCTTCCATGTTCATTATATTTTAAAAGTTTATTGAAAGTGATACCTAAATACTTAATTTCAATATTATTAATAAATAATCTAAGATTTTTGCTTTCTGGAACAACAAAATTTCGGCATTTTCCAGAAGCATTTCTAATGCAGATTGCTTCAAATTTAGAAGCATTGATTTAAAATTTATGAAAAAAGAATCAATACGATTAAAAATAAAACATTGAAGAGCTAAATAACAATCCCCAAATATATAAATTTAACTTATTTTTCAATGAAAAATTTTCTTTGGGTAATTTTTCTACGATTCCGAAAACTCAAAATATGACTGCAATGTTGTATAATTTTGTTAATATAATATAAATTTTTTGTTTAAACATGCCAACCTACGAAAAATGTTTACCATTTTCTAACATATACATGATTACTGCCATCTTGCGGTGCATTTTCAAACAACTCAAAAACTGAGAAGGTAATTTTATACTCTTTCAAAAAAGTCTTATCTACAAAATTCGGATAAAAATTGTGACAGCTACAGGCACAATTATATTTTCGTACCACTGTACGTCTATAGAGAGGTCTTTCTATTTTAGTTAAAAGCTGAAAACTTTTTTTATCGAAAGTATCAACCGATAATATACAAATATATGCAAATATATAACATTTTTACGAATTTGTGCTTATTTATTTTTAACATATATATAAAAATATTCGATATTCCCCTTTTAAATTTAACGCTTAGTTTCTCAGGCACTTGTAAACAAAGATTGAAAACGGAATTTTGTAATTTTTCCTTCAAACCAATCATTCCATCTTCAAGCGTTGTTGTGATCAAAATTAACGTAGGTAGTTTCCTGCCATTTCGGCTTAATATAACAGTGGTTTTACCAACGTGTGAAGTTTCGTATCCAGCATAACTGCCGATCGGCTTCGGAAGCCTCAACTAAGCGATTTACAAGTACCGCTTAAGTGGCAAGTTCACGTCCTGGCCGGGGAAGAACCATGCACGAACTACTTATTTAAGGGTTCGATCCAATCTTAAAGCACTATAAATGTGGTGTGTGTTTCGTAACAGCACATAGGTGCTATTACCATCGGCTAGTCCAAAGTAAAATCAGGGGGTTACTCTGTAACTCGATTCTAAAAAAATTATTCGAAATTGTATGTTATTAACATTAACAATTAAAATAATTTCCTTTCGAATCGAATTACACAGTAGCACCCAAACTTTCGTTCTATTCAAGCATCAGCCCATCTCTGACATCTCTACAAGCGGCTCTTGGTATCAAAGCGTAGTCACCACGTGGACTCCCGAAGGAGACCTGATCCAATATCCGGTCACAGAATCATCCAACTTTGCTGAGGAAGCAACGAAGTCCTCCGCATGACATCACCTGAATGAACATCGTCGTAAAGACTGATGTTACCACCACATTTAAAAAATGCATGTCATGCCTATAGAAGGCATATATGGGCTACAGCGGAACCAGTGATACCAGTGCTCTGTTGTTTCAGAGCTTTTGCTTGAACACATAAGTTTTAAAGGTTACTAACAAAAGTCATGTTTGGAGAAAACTCAGATAGTTTTAATAACAAGAAATACACAATGTCCCATAAATCATTTAATACACTAGGTAAATTATGTATTAATACCAAAGATAAATTAGAAAAGTCTAATGTTGTTTATAAAATTCCATGTAAGTGAAAATTGTGAAATTTGTGATAATGTTGATATAGGTACAACACAAAATAAACTTGGGACCAGATTAACTGGACATAGGTCAAACTTAATATATAGAAATCACAGTTGAACATAAACAGTTGTACACAACAGCACTATCTTTACATTGTCGTGATTCAAATCACTATCCAGATTTTAAATATACTAGTATATCCATTTTAAGTTCTGAAAATAGGTATAAACATCTCTACATGTTAGAAATGTTACAGATAATACTGCTCAACAGCAAAATCCTCCTTTAAATAAAACTATGTGGACTATATGAATTTTGATGCGCTGAACTCAACTCGGCTTTCGGTTTTTTCCATCAGGTCGGAATTTCTTTTTACATAAATTAGTCAGGTACGGAGACATATTTAACCATAACTCGAAAACGAGTCATCCGATTTTTAAAAGCAAAACACCAAAAGATGCGTAGCATTTCTTTTAGTCCAATATAATGTTTCTCTATCTCTCATCATTTTGGAATTATTCAGAAATTAATGGAGAAAAAAATTGTTTTTCGGGCAAAATTCGTAATTTTTTTCAGTTTAAAAATGGAATTAAAAAAATAATAAAGCAAATATTCATTATTGTACACATTTTTCTGAGAACTACATATCTTAAAAATAAAATAAGCTATAAACCATAAAAATCGGTTAAAAAATTTAGATTTTATTGTCAATTTACCGCAGGTACCCAATATTGTTATGCAACCAACCTTACATATGACGATAGCATTTCGTTAGGTGAGCAGGTGATGGAACTAAAGCACAACGGTACTTTGCGTGCCTCTTGGAATTAAAAATTATAAATAGTATTTTTCATTTGCCTGTGATTTCAAATCGAGAACATTAGGGTAAATTCTAGTATTTATTGTTGATGGACAATAAGTGAGTCAGTTTTAATTTGAATATCGTGCGGTTAAAATCGACAACAGTAAATAGATCTTATAGTGTGCTTTGTTATTGTGTAAAGAAATAAAGCAATTAAAGAATCCATATTACAAAATGTCAAGGCTTTGTAACAAATCTCCAAATATATTTTGTAATGTATGTGGGGATCTAACTTTAAGTTCTCAACGGCAGACAATAACTTCCCAGATTAAGGATGCTTATCACCGTTATTTTGGGTTTCCTGTCGATGATCAAGATACAAATTGGCTGACGAAAATATGTGGTAATTTTATTCCAGGAGAAAAAAATGTAGCAGAAGAACCTAAAATTCTTCTGCCTCCTCTTCATATAAAGCTGGGCCTAATGAAAAATGTTGTCACAGCAATGAACAAGGACGGTGAAGACTTTATATACATTAAGAGCAAATTTCCTAGAATCAGCGATGCTAAAGTAAAAGAAGGCATATTTGTAGGTCCACAACTACGAGAGCTTATAAAGGACGAGGTCTTTAGAATTGAACGATGTGGAAGAAAGAGCATGGACAGGTTTTGTGAATGTGTGCCACAATTTTTTGGGAAACAGAAAAGCTGAAAACTATCATGAAATCATCGAAGAACTACTTTCTGCTTACAAAGTTCTATTGTGGAATATGTTCCTTAAAATTCATTTTTTGGACTCGCATCTAGATTTTTTTCCGGATAATCTTGGTGCTGTTCCATCAAGATATGTTACATATGGAGAAGCGTTATAAATTATAATGGAAACCCAAATATTGTAACTTATAATGGAAACCCATCGGAAGGGATGTTTGCCGATTTTTGTTGGTCGATTTGCCTAGAAACTGAAACTGATAATATAAATAAAAAAACAAATATTAATTAAGGAAAACTAAAGCTGAATCAACGGAACAGCTTTAGCTACTTTTTTATTTTAACAATGTTTCTGAAATAATAATTATTAATTTGTAACAAAAATTTTGTGTTATTTAAAAAAAATAAATAGAAATATATGGACTGTAAATATTTTAAATATTTATTGTAATTTGAAGTTATCTAGAGATGACGGCAAAGATTACAATCTAGCAACTTCTTTCGCTTGTATTTGGTTTTGTTGTCCGAAAATAGATATAAGATGTTTTGTTTGCTGCATTACACGTATTTGATCAATATTGGATACCTGCGGTAAATTGACAATAAAATCAAAATTTTTTACAAGACTAGATTACACTGTGTAACAGTGCAAAAAGTGCAAGTGTAGTAAAACGCTATACTCAGTTTGGCCAATTTGGTGACCGTTTTGTTTTTATGGGCCTCCAAAGTTTCCCAATATGCCCAAAAAAAGGTGTTATCAGTTTTTGCCAAATAGCTAATCAGCACTTAAAAATATCGCTTAAAAATATCCCAACGGTTTTATAGTGGTTGGGACAAGATTTGTTTATTTCTGCTCAATTGAAAAGCTCTGAAACAGTCGACCTTATGTCCGATCTTTCAAATATCATTTACGTTTGAAAACTCATAACTGATATATGTTTTTCTTTTTTATCCATACACATAGTTTTCGAATAAATGCTTGTTTGAAGTCTTCTCAAGGTAAATAAAAACTCTATTTTTATTCTTATTAAAATTTACATTTTTATGGTATTTGGCTTAAGTAAACAAGAAAAAATTTTATTTTAATTTGGCAGTTTCCAACGTGTTGGGAGAAGCATGCCTAAAACACCTTTCCATCAGCAATTTACGCTTTAATATTTTATATCAACGTGCGTAAAATGGACTGAGATAAGTCATCAGAGTTCCGTTAAGACATTTCTGTGCAGGAGCCTTAAAGGAGATATCTCACTTTTATTAAAAAAAATTTTTGGGGTAATTAAGTATAGGGAACAAGTTTTTTTGATACCGTCATTTAGCGCACAAATCTGGTTGGTAGGGCAGGGGAAGTTTATAGGATTAAGGAAAATAATTTGTTAAATATTTACACTATTTTTTCATATATGTAACTTCAACGTCCACTAAAGAAGTAAGATGGACATGGCTAGATCGTCTTACATTTCATTAGTGATCAAGAATATATATAGTTTATGGGGTCCAACTCTTATTGGAGGGTACTGAAACTGTATTTTGTCGGGGTCGCTCTGGCAAAGGCCGTGGGGGAGACATTTCACCTTTGTCATGAAACACTAAAAATAAATTTTTGGGGTAAGTGTAATATTTTATTATTATATATATTTTTTTTGATACATCACATGGGATGTACAGCTAGTTGGTTTCATTTGCTTGTGCATCACATGTGATTCACAATTGATATTCTTTTTCAATGTTTATATTTTAATAGACGTGAGAGATATACTCAATTTAAGAAACTAAACGGAGATGGCATTATTTTATAATGTACCAAATCCCCACGTGCCTAACTCTTCTGCCATAGAAGTTTTAGGGAAATAAAGAAGACGTTTTTTTAAGCGAAAAAATAATAAGTGCTCTTTTATTTATTAAAAACTACCAACAAATTAGCAATAATTCAAAAATTGCATATATATTTATAAAATTGTTATCACCAAAAATGGTTTTTCAGTATTTATGGTTATCATTAGAACAGGTTGAACATAATGTCTTTTGGCATTCAGTTGTTTCGTTTTTTTAATTGCTGATTTTCTATCTTCAGTCTCAGCTATTTTCCGATAGCATTCAGAAATCTTTTGCGGACGATTTTCCCGTCGGTTTTCGTAGGAATAGTTGTCAGCACGTGTACAACCTTTGCAGTTTCTTTTGTTTCTTCAGTGGGTATTGGGATATCAATCAATCCATTGCAATGGATTTTGAAACCTCTTGTATATCTAATTTTGTTGTTGTTGTATAACACCCAGGTGTTTAATATCGATATGATTACACATTCAAAAAATACGTTACGATACCACTCAGGGCTTTTACGAGCAGGACTGCAATAGGATATTATCTGATCGGAAAGATCCACACCACCTTTTACACGATTGTAATCTAATATTACTTCTCTCCTTGTGGATTTCTTTTTCCAGTGTCTTTCATATCGGGACCATGAAAAGTTTAAATCATGCGTATTTCCCATCAAACTTCATCACTTAAACTGTGTGAATCATATGTGATGCATAGAACGTCTGGTTAAGAACTGTGATAAAAAAAATGTCTGTGCATAATTTTTTTTTAAGAAAAACCGTTTCTACCAATAGCAGTGCATAAAAACCGTTCTAAACCAAAATAAAATTTTGGACGAACGGGATAACATTTTTTTTGTATGGGGACAGGGAAAGTGTTAAAACGATTATTTTTAATAAATGTAGGTTTAAGTAATACAATTTATAAAATTTTTAAATTATTTTTGCATATAATAACAACCATTAAAGGGGGCGGGATCCAAAAATAGTTTTTTTTTATCACTCCAAGTTTAACATAAAAAAATATATATAATTTTCTTAACAAAATTACAAAAAAAAAGCTTTAAAAATTATGTTGTTTTTTAGATGTTGGTTTAGTTCTTCTTAGAGGAACCTATTTTCCCCGATTCAAACATTCAAGATATATTTACACCAAGAAATATTTACACTAAACTTTAAGGGTCTGACTCTTTTCTTTTGAACTGAATCATGATTTCCATAGATAGACGGACGGGCGGACATGGCTAGATCGTCGTAGGTTTCATCACTGATCAAGAATGTATATATATATATATATATATATATATATATATATATCGTCGTTGCTTTGGCATAAGCAGTTATGTGTATTTTTTCGAAAAAATTTTTATTGTATATTTTTACACCTCTGTTAATGACACATCTTCCCACCAAACCGTTTTGTTGGTTTAGAAGTTAGCAAAAGTAGCTATGTGCAAGCCATATACAAAATGTTTTTACAAAAACGGTTATGTGTAAAAATACACTTGACTGTTTTTAGCATTTAAATTTTAACACGTTTTCCGTAAAATTTCTGTCAAATAAAAATCGCCCATTGCAAAATTTAGTTTTTAGAAAGCTTAAGAAATCATTCTGATTGTAGAATTTAAGTATTTCGGAATACTTTGTTGATATACCATAAAAAGTAAGATATTAAAAATAACTTGAAATATTTCGTACCTTTCTTAAAATATTTACACATAATTGCATAGGAAATATGGAAAGCGAATTGGGTATGCAAAACTACATTTTAAGCGAAGTAACAGGAAATTTTGAATTAGTTGCGGATATCATTGAAGATGATTACCAAGATGAACCGTCATTGAAAATGGAAATAAAAAGAAAGAATAAGGAGAGAAGAGTTCTAGGTAAAAAGTATGGAGTAAGAAATTCGAGATCTATTCAAGAAAAAAATTGCGTTCACTTAGTTCACTTATAATGTAAAGTATTTGGAATTTTCCTTTTTTAAAGACTTTGAAAATGTTTCTGGAAATTTCAAATCAATAAGGCCGGGGAAAAGTAATGGAGAAGCTGTAAATAATATTCGGGGAATGTTATATAAAGAAAAAACAATGTTGTACAAAATCCGCCATACAGATGATTGGAAAATTTTATTACAAAGAAGAAGCGGGCAAAATTGCGGAAGTGATGCAAAGCAATTATATGTCAAGAAGCTTAAAATAGAAGAATCAAATATAAAAAGTCTGCAATCCCTTAAGAAATATATGCATAAAGATTATCACGAATTTTATGATAATTTAAATAATTAGTTTTCTATTTTCTATTATTTTTAATGCTCCGTTTTTTTAATAAATTCCTTTCACTTCTTCTCACAAGATAATTCATTTAATTAACACTTATGTGTATATGGTAAAAACATGGTAATATTAAAGACAGAAGTTAATTTTGTTCTATTAAAAAACAAAAAGAAACATAAAAAATTATGTAAAAAATGCTTTAACAAAATGAGTTATGTGTATTTTTTCGAAAGATTTGGCAATACCTGCCCTGTGACTAATAATTCAAATTTTTTTTGAGCAATACTTGAAGCTGTGCTAAGATTTATTCAACAAAGCCTTGAAGTTAAAAAAAAATCCTTAAGGGTGCTAAATAAAACAGTTTTTTTACTCTCCTGAAAACTTAGGAAAATACACATAGCTGATTTTGTCAAAGCAACGACGATATATATATATATATATATATATATATATATATATATATATATATACTATATATATATATATATATATATATGTATATATATATATATATATATATATATATATATATATATATATACGTTATTGGGTCTTAGAGGGATATTTCAATGCGTTACATATGGAATGATAAAGTGAATATACACTTCAATTCTTTTTTGGGAAGGTATAAAAAATCTAAATTGTCCACCGTTGGACAATTACAACTTTCTGTGGCACATACGAGTAAAAGCAACCAACAGAAATGAATTATTTTTTTTGTCTATAATCTAAACATATTAAATATTTTTAAAAGAAGTTCATTAAAATTAGAAAGTAGAAAAGCTTCTGAGTTGAAAAATTTAAAATTTTCTTAAATATTAAAGCAAATAAATAATATTGTTTCTTTGGTAATTAAACCTATTTTACTTCTATTTGTGAAAAATTATTAGAGAAAATGGATCAGCATCTATAAATAGTACGATTTCAAGATTTATTGAAGATTTTCAAAATAAAATTGTAAGATTTTCTTTAAAAAAATCTCATGAAAAACTGAAGCAATTTCAAAGAGAGATGAACGTCATAACGTCAAATTTAAATGTGATTTTTACAAGAGATGAAATGCAACAATTTGTAATATTTGAAGAAAGAATAGGATTTTCAGTTAGTAAAAAGGTAAATATAAAACATAAAAAGAAATTTGAACATCTTAGGTATTTACAAGAGGAAGAACTACATATTAAATTTAACAAAAAATGGTTTGTGAACAAAACAAACTTAGATATACAAAAAGGCATACAGTGGATTCTTTCTCTAGGCCAAAAACATGTCTTGCCAGTCAGTAAAGAAGAATTTCCAAAATTAAAAATGATAGCTGATGGAGAAGATTTTATTAAAACTATTGAGAATAGGGAAGAACAAGAAATAGCAAGAAACAGATTTACAATAATTATTAATAATCACTTAAATAAAATGAGGATTAATAATAGAGATAGGTACACATTAGAAAAAGTGAACGAAACTAAAAGATTTTTAAAAAGAAATAGAGATATATTAATTCTTAAATCTGACAAGGGTAATACAACGGTTGCAATTAATAGACATGATTATAATCTAAGAATTGAAAATATTTTAAGTGATAACTTTAGTTATAAAACTCTGAATAGGGATCAGACAGGAAAACTACAAAAGAAAAATAATGAATTAATAGAAGAACTTTTCAAAAAGAAGATTGTAACAACACTGGAGAAGAATAGACTTAAAACAATGACTGCAGTAGCTCCTAGATTGTATGGGCTACCTAAAATTCATAAAGAGGGATTTCCATTGAGACCTATTTGTTCATTTATAAATTCACCATCTTATGAACTTAGTAGATATATTACAAATATTTTGAAAAAAATCAATGAAAAATCGGTATATAATATAAAGAATTCATTGGATTAAAAGAGAGATTAAAGAAAATTAAGTTAGACACAAATGATAGACTTATTTCATTTGATGTAGTGTCTTTGTTTCCAAACGTCCCAATAGACTTAGCTATAAATGCAATAGAGGAAAAGTGGACTTTATTGGAAACATTTACAAAAATAGATAAAAATTTGTTTTGTAGAATTTTAAAATTTTGTATAGATGACAATAGATATTTTAAATATGATGACAAATTTTATTTTCAACAGAAAGGATTACCTATGGGTTCTCCAGCATCACCAGTTGTAGCAGACATTGTTATGGAAGAGTTGTTAAATACATGTATTAACAATCTTGACATTAAACCTAAATTTATTACAAAATATGTAGATGATTATATCTGAGAATGGAATTGAGGATATGTTAGATACATTAAATAGTTTTAATAGTAATATTACATTTACAATTGAGAAAGAATGTAATTTACAGTTGCCTTATTTAGACACGTTAGTTATGAGGAGAGATAACAATATAGTAATTGATTGGTATCAAAAGCCAACAGCTTCAAGTAGGATAATTAATTATTATTTCAAACACAGTAAAGGAATTATAATTAATACAGTAAAAAACTTGATAGAAAAAGTCTTAACAATTAGTGATAGCGTATTCCATATAAAAAATAAGAGAAAAATTAGAGAAATTCTTATTGAGAATGACTTTCCAGAAAAATTAGTTTATAGTTTAATAAATCAATATAAGAATAGGATAACAAATAATACAAATAATAACACAGAACCAAAATTTTATAAATCCTTAATTTACATACCAGAAATGTCAGAAAGACTAGAGAAATCAAATATATTTGATACTCAAAAATATAAAATGGCTTTCAAAACATATAGTACCAACAATAACCTATTTAGTAATATGAAAGATAGAGCGACAAAATGGGATAGATCAAATATAGTTTATAAAATACCATGTAAAGGGAATGGATCTGTCAATTGTAATTGTAATGTATACATAGGTACAACAAAAAATAAATTAAAAACCAGAATAACAGGACATAAAAGTAATCAAAAATATAGACACATTAATTCAGAAAAAACAGCATTATCATCTCATTGTTTTAAATTTAATCACTATCCTGACTTTGAAAATGCATCAGTTTTAAGAACAGAAAGTAATTATAAACGAAGACTTTTGTTAGAAATGTTAGAAATTATTAATATACCTGTTAGAGAACGAATGAACTTTAAGATAGATACTGACAATTTAGCTCAAAACTATAGATATTTAATTCATAGAAATTAAGTTATTAGAATTATTTGTTTATGTTAAATTATATACACAATATATAAAATATTTTGACATATGCATGCATGTATAAATTTAAAATCGATAATAATTATGTTAAATTATTTGCGTTGTATGCATATGTTAAGATAATTTACCATAAGCTTTATGACGTATTATGTTTAAAAAATTTTTTATAAAAAAAAAAAAAAAAAAAAAAAAACATTTTTATAATTTTGTTTACAATTAATTACGGAACATTAAAAGAATTGTAGTTAACACACAGATCGGTTTCATAATATTATTATATATAATTAAAATTTATAGTATTTATACATTTTAGAGTTAGTATGTTTTAATATTTAAAATTTTACTAATTTATAATATTTATTTAATTACACAACATTAAAAGAATTGTAGTTAATACACACACATCGGTTTTCATTATATTATTATATATTATTAAAATTTATAATAATTATACATTTTAGATTTAGTATGTTTTAATATTTAAAATTGTATTAATTTAAATTATTTACACATTTTAGAGTTAGTATTTTTTAATATTTAAAATTTATGATTTATGTTGTTAAAAAAATTTTGTATATACTAATTGAAAAGAAAATTTTTGACAAAACTAAATAATTTCCTGAAGAAGCTAACCGATGGTTAGCGAAATATCGAAGAATAACAAATATTAATATAAATTAACCTCAAGACTCAAACAAATATATTATTTATTAAACCTATTTTATATTTTAGAAAGAAAGATGAAGGTTATTTAAGATTCAGCACAGTTTTCTTGTTATCCTGAACTGCGGTTTCTTCGATTACCACCTGGTTTGAAGTCACATCTTTAGTTTGAAACAAAAAATTATTTTCTTGTTTTAGGTGCAATGTGACTTCCTGTAAAAATATTAAGAAACCCCCGACATTTAGCACAGGTATTTTCTTATTTACTTTGCCATGCTATTACCCCCATATTCATAAAAAAATAAAACGTATTTGAAATCTGTTTTAAGAAAATTTGGTATGAACAAATTTTATTAAAATACATTTCAAAGTCATTTTAAATTTTATGAATGCCGGGGTTAGTATTTAAAGAAAACTAGATGGCCTTTTTTTATCTTGGACCAGCACTCAGGGGATGACCCCTATATATGCAATGCATTGCGCCGGAACTGAAAACGAGGGGATAGTATTGAGGGGACAGATTAGGAAAGATGAGAAGATAGACAGTTTTTTGAAGCTGTTTCAACCTTTTACTTCGCCGGCAAATTTTTGCTACAGGGCCGACGAAGGTGAGTGCTGTTACTCTGCTTTTAGTACATGATAGTGTCAGTCGCTGCCAATTATGTTCAGTGATCAGTGACTATGCCTTCATCATTGATACAGGCTGGCAACGACTAACACAACCATGCACTAATGCTGTTCAGAAGAATTCAACACAATATTTCATGACTCAGCGCGGGCTCGAACTCACGACCCTCCGATTCATAGTCTCGTGTTCTACTACTTCAGCCAACAGCACCCAAACCTCTCATTTGTCTATCGCATTATTAAAAATAAACGTCACAGAAAATGCGAAAAACTCGATCTAGCATTTTAAAAGTCTTGCAGTTGCGCATTTGTGTAAAGGAAAAGGTACATATATTGACAGTGACAATCGTTGACCATATATGTTTAGTGACCTGTGTTATGGCTTTATCACTGGAGCAGGCCGACAATAATTAACGCAACCACACTAATGCGGATGAGAAAAATTCTACACCACATTGATACGGAGTCGAACCCGGAATTTTCGGTTTTTTTGCTTCGCATTAGCTACTTCAGTATTTCTGTAACCACTGATACACTTTTCAAATAATTTTTTGAAATATATATATATATATATTACACCTTCAATTCATCTTATTATTCCCCTTATGTCAATATGCAACTTGTTTTTCCTATTTCGTTTCTTCATTGCTTCAAAAATAAAATCGCTTTCATACTTACTGACGTTGCATTGTTACTTGTTTGCCAGTGTATCAGTGAATGCATGCGAAATGTTTTCCATTTTTTCTTATTCATAAATAACGCAATATTTATGTTGACGTTGCTGCTTTCCTTAAGTTTCTATTCTTGAAGGAAAGGAAAACTCATACATACACACATCCATATATCAATAATATAATTTCCCATTTTATTATTGCAAAGGTGTTACACATATATTCACACATACCTTTACACTCAAGCTTACGTACAGCTAATGCATACAAATGCAGTAAAATAAATGTATTTTATAAACAGCTTTATGTGCTAAAAGCCACATAAATAAAAAACCCAAGAGGAAATTTTGAAGCGGATGCAATTTGGTTTATTAAGGAACTTGCTGCAAATATGTAAATTTACGAAATGCAAAATTTCATATCAGATTTTCTAAAATATACATAAAAGCTAATACAAGTAAAAGTGCTATATTGGGTGGTGGCGAATCTTAAATACCCTTCACACATGCAATTCTTCTTTCTTTCTATCTTGCTAAAACAGAAAGTAGGTTCAATTAAAAAATCAAAAAGATGTTATCGGTTACTTTTATATTTAAGAAAACGTTTAAATTTTTTGGCTGGAAAGCTAAGTGTTTGGCTCTTCTTATTCCAATACCTCTGAACGTCTTTCAAATATATTAAATATGTTTAATTCAAAAACAAAAAGTAAAAATCCGTTTCATGTACTCCAAAAAGTTCTAATTGTTTAGCCGTAGAATATTCCTTTAGATATTTTTTGGTTTTTAATACCAGTTTATATCTTCCTGATATATTAGTAGGTATAATTAATCAGAAAAATCAAAAATAGCAACATATATATGGTTACTTTTATAAATAAAAATATTTCGATACTCCAACCCTGAAATTGGATTTTTATTTTTTTTAGTTTTTAATACTAATTTAACTCTTCCCGAAGAATAAAAGAGATTTCGCTCACAAAAAACCAAAATAAGGAACTCATATGGCTACTTGTGTGTACCAAAAAATTTCGATTTTCCAACCCTGGAACCGAATTTTCAATTTGTGAAATTTTTAATACCAATTTAATTCTTAAAACAGGTTTAATTCACTGAAAAAATCGAAATTGGGAACTTATATGGTTACTTTTATCTACCGAAAAATTTCGATTTTCCAACCATGGAACCGAATTTTGAATTTTAAAATTTTTAATACCAATTTAATTCTTCCTGAAGTATAAAATAGGTTTAATTCACTAAAAAAACTAAATTTGGAATTTATGTGGGTACTGGAAACGAATTTTTATTTTTTTACCTATGCAATTTTTGGTGAGGTGTAACATAGTTTTACTTGACAAAAAAATTAAAATCTTTAAACTTTTTTGGTCACTTTCATGTAGATACCACAAAATATTTCATTTGTCCAACCCAAGAGTCGAAATTTTGATTTTTTAAGATGTTAATAGCAATTTTGTTCTTCCTGAATTATAAAATAGTTTTAATTAGCAGAAGCAAGAACGTTAATTGCCTTTTGGAATACTTTTATGCATAAAAAATATTTCAATTTCCCAGTCCTGAGAACGAAATTTCAATTTGTTTTTTTACGAATGCAACTATTAATGAGGCATGAAATAGTTTTATTTAAGAAAAACTTAATATTTGTAACCATTTTGGTCACTTTCATGTAGTACAATATATTGCACCTATCCAACTCTGGAATCTAAATATTAATTTTTTTTAATTTTTGATACCAATTTTGTTTTTTGTGAACAAAAAAATTGTTTTAATTAGTAAAAAACCGAGAATAGTTGCCTTTCTGGTTACTTTTATATGTATATAAAAAAATTTAAATTTCCCAGCCCTGGAAGCCAAATTTTAATTTTTTTTGTGTTTTTTCATCAGTGCAACTTTTCATGAGGTATAAAGTGGTTTCATTTAAGAAAAATTTTAAATTTTTAACCACTTTGGTCACTTTCATGTACCATAATATATGACACTTGTCCAACCCTGGACTCGAAATTTTATATTTTTTTAATTTTGTATACCAATTTTGTTCTTCCTAAAATATAAAATAGTTTCATTTCGCAAAAAAACAACGTCAATTGCCTTTTTGGTTACTTTAAAGTATAAAAAAAATTTCAATTTCCCAACCCTGAAAGCGAAATTTGAATTTTTTTGCTTTTTTTTTCATCAGTGCCACGCGTCATGGGGTATAAAGTAGTTTTATTTAAGAAATACTTAAAATTTTTAACCAATTTGGTCATTTTCATGTGACCAAATAAAATATTACAATTGTCCAACCATGGATTCAAAATTTTGATTTTTTTTTTTTAATTTTTGATACCAATTTTGTTCTTCCTAAATTATAAGACAGTATTAGCTAGCGAAAAAAAACATCAGTTGCCTGTTTGATTACTTTCACGTATAAAAAAAATCAATTTACCATCCCTGGAAGCAAAATTTTAGTTAAAATTTTTTTTTTGGCCAATGCAAATCTTTATGACGTATAAAGAGGTTTTGTTAAAGAAAAACTTAAAATGTTTAACCATTTTAGTTACTACATGCACTACAAAATACGGAATGGGCCAAAAAAAAAATTTTACATTCCCATCCCTGGAAATTTTTTTTTATATTTTTAGTTTTTAATAGTCCTTGAGGCTTCCTAAAACACGAAATAGGTTTAATTTACAAACATTAAAAAAAATAATTGATTTTTGGTATAAATTTTGCGTCGAGTAATATGTGCAAGCTTCCCAGCTCTGGAACCGTACTTCGGATCTTTCTGATAAAACTCTATTTAAGCTCATTTCCAATCCAACCGTCCAAGAACGAAGTCTCTAGCTCTTCTGGGGGCTTGGGCAAACCGGACAGACGGACATCGCTCAATCGTCATCGCTATTCATAAGGATCCAGAATATATGTATATGCTTTACCCCTTCACTTTTTTGTGAAGGGTATAAAAAGATTAAAAGGGATAGAATTTATATACCAGTGAAGATATCATTGTAGGAGGGTGATAGCGAAATGCAGTAGAGAATTTTGTTCGGGTCACACAGTCAATTCCATCTCTCTAAGGGCTCTGCTACACGTTCAATATATATTGGGATATTTGGATCGCGATCCATTTCAATGGATTGATGGATCACGAGCGTATGCTACATGTTCAATATTTATCGCGTCAGTATTTACTTTAGTTTTGTGCTGTGCGTATCATTTATTGAAAAAATTTTGCGAGAAAACCAAAAAAAAAGCTTTAGCCGACGAGTCCCACAACTCCGGCAATGCCTCCAAATTAAAAATTAAGGCTTTCAAAATAATTTTTTCTGTCGTTAATTCCGATTCCACCGGCAGAACCCACTCGCTTTCGCTATCTTCTGCCATTACCCTTTTAAAACAAACTTTACACATATGTAATAAACTTTTTTACTTTTTATATTAAATTGAATTAAGATTTTATAGGCTAATTGTTCGAAAATTTTAATTTACTTTTGATTTGTTAAATTTTTGCACTGCGTCTTTTATTTTATTTGGCGATCACCGATCTGGATTCCATATTTTAGGCCATTCTGCGATATGGATCGCGATCCATCAATACTGCATGCTACACGTCCAATAAATATCGCGATACTGGATCGCGTTCAATATATATTGAACGTGTAGCAGAGCCCTTACATATATTTTCTTATTAAAAATAAAACAAAATATATTTTTGATAAGAGCCCTTCTGGAATGCTGTCAGACTAAAATTTTGCTTTAAATATTGTGATTAAATAAATTATCTCGAACTATTTCCATTATGTTGTAAGTAATTTTGTGTTTGAACTTTGGAAATCAATTTGACATGTGTATTATTTGTTTATTGTTTAACATTTTGGAATGACAAAATAAAAAGAAAAGCTATAAAAATACAAAATCAAATTGTGTTCTTAGTGAATTATATCCAACAAATAAATAAGCGGCATTTTAATTGCACTTGTGTCAGTTTGTTTTCATTTGTAACTCACCAGTAATGGATGCTCCAAGGTTGCATTTGTGAGAAGAGCAGCCTAGCCATGTTGAACTGACAAGTTTCGAAATAATTTGAAGCAAATTAAGTCATTTGAAATAATTTTATCATATGGAAGTCGTGTCGCAAATTACTTAATTTGGGCAAGCGACGTGATTTGTTTAAAATCACGTATATGGGAATGTACTTATAATTTCTAAATAGTTTTCTTAACCAGTTTTCTTTGTTAATTTTTTTTAAAGAAAATGCACTTAAGTTTTTAATTGTATCCTTGATATCAATCTTAAAGCAGCTCTGAGTCAGTCAAGAACAAAGCTTGTTTGTAACCATTTGTTAGTTGCAGCCAGACCACTGGTCGTTTACTCCCTTTTCAAAGTTTTGCGTCTCACTCTCGCTTATTAACTCCTACAACTCTGGTAACTATATAGATTTACGGTTTTTCTGTAGAATTTTACCTTGCTATCTTCCTTACTACTTCTTATGTGAGGACGCAAGTAATGTACAGTCAGTCACAGGAACGGATAAAAATACAGGTTAACAACATCGTCGACATATGGTATCAGTCATCCGTCTACATCTGTGCACCGATACTTGGCAAATTTACTTTGCAAGGTATTCTGCAGTTAAATAAATAAATATCCTTGATATGAAGAAATTTATTTATTTATTTATTAAGAGCGGGAGTCACGCGTTGCCATCTACTCATCCGATGCATTTTGTTCGAACCAAGAAAACTAGTTATTAAAAGGAAGATAATGGGAGTAGTGTTTGACCATATATGGATGCGATTTCATTGGAGAACGTCTTGTGCACAGTAAAGTTCGCCCGTTCCATGAAAAAGATTTCTGACTTCATTGAAGCATCGCATTATAGTAGATTAGGTTTAAAAGAGTGATAAATACAGTGACGATAAAGTGCTGCAACACCGCACATTGTAACAACGCTGAAGGAAGTCAATAGCTGCCTATCCTTGTCCCACCAATGAGTTAATTTGCCCTCTCTTATATACCGTCGAGTATATGCAAAATAGACTTTGGATAACCGTCTTATAAATGAAAGTTGTATTCCATTTTAAGTCATATATAAGTGGTACAAATAGTAAAAATATCAGATGAAGTCATTTCCATCTTATATTGAGATATTTGAATGCTACCCGACAAGTGTGGTTGGACTATCAAACATCACACTGAATTTGCATGCTAACTTCTAGACAACAATTCTCATTATCAAGTGCACAGCAATTTAATATTGAAACACATTCTAGGACTAGTTTGGAGTATATGCTGGGTTGCTGAATAAAACTATTCATCGACTAATTATCCGGTGTGAAGAAAGTTCTCTTAAGCTTCAAGTGACTACAGTGTTAAATCCCGCTCTATTTAAATAGGGCCACACAAATTCTATCTCTTATTTATGACTCAGCTAATTTATGGGACTGAATGCACGACCTCTGAGTTCGTATAAAACGAAAACGTCCACATGTTTTACTTTCTTGGAACACAAAGAGGGTGCTGTTGGCTGAAGTAGGTAACACGAGGCTATGAAGCGGAAGAACACGGTTCGACCCAGCGCTCAGTCATGCATATGGTGTCGAATTCATCTGATCAGCGTTATTGCGTGGCTGTGTTATTTGTTGTCATCCTGTTTCAGTGACGAAGGTATAGCAATGGTCACTGAACATAACTGCCAGCGATTGACCCTGTCATGTACTAAAGAGCAGAGGAACAACACTAAAAAACTAGCCGGCGAAGTAAAGTGTTTAAATAGCTACAAAAAATACTATATCTTCTAATCTTTCTTCATCTGTCGTCTCAATTCAATCCCCTTTTTTTCAATGCGTTGTATATGTGAGTGCTGGTCCTAATAAAAAAACGCGGCATTATTTTGTTTTGTATTCTGCCGTGTTTTTCGTCATAGAACTTTCAACTTCGTATCGCTATCTGATGTTATATTCCAATATATCACCATTTCACTCCATTTCTATATAATTATTCTTAAACGGGTCGTAGGACTTCACAGGTTTTCATCTCCAATTTTCTTCTCGCTTGGTTATTTAATTCACACATAAATATTTTCCTTGTTTATTATTATTCTTCCTTTTAACACATTCAGACGATTAAACCATACATTACACAACTTTTCTCAGATTGTATGACGTTCGCAAAATGATTTTCTCATATTGTACGTGTGTTATGATGTATGGCGCAACAAAATGCACCACGATTAAGTACTTTTAGTTTTTTTATACATAAAATTCGTTGTACATTCCCTACAATAACACTACCGAACATTTGTTTGATAGTGCTGAGGGCTTAATACCTTATTGCCTATACAAAACTTGCTATCATTTTCTTAAGGGCAGTATGAAAAAACTGATGTAAACAATTGTATACATGTGAGCTTGCATCTCTGTCGTACTTTTTAATTCTGCCGACATTAGAAAATATAGCTCAACTTCTCACTCTAGTACTATTTTGTAATCAGTATATATACACATAAGACTTATCAGTTGAGTGCTCAGTACTGAAGACTCAAATGACTACTGAAACCTGACAACTTTATTATATTTTTATATTAAATTGAATTAAGATTCATAAGCTAATTGTTCGAAATTTATTTTTAAATCTCAGAAAGACATGATAAATATTCCAAGGCACAAAGGAAAGTCAACATCAGTTTTATTTAACTTACACAGCAGAGCAGAACAGCTGATTTCGAAAGACGCAACCCTTTCATCATCAGTGCTCATGTGTATTGTGTTTGTCACCACTTATTAGGTGGCTTAGTTGAATTTGATAACAGTTCCTATTTACACAAATTTTATTGTGAAAAAGAATACGAGAACTGTATCAACCTGATGTTAATATGTTATTGTTATAGTACCCGTGTTACCGTTTGATTATTTTTCTTCATGTCCCATTTTTCTGAATTTTTTGTTCCATCATACCTAAGTCAAACTTTTTTGGTTTGAATTTTATACTTAAATACATGTGAACGTTTTTCCAATATTTTATTATTTATTTATTATATTTTGTTTATATGCTTCAAGCAACCAAAAAACAATTTAAAATGTAATTAAAAACTTTTATTTAAATATTTACAAAAAAAGAGAAAAGCTATTTTAAAAAGTAAAACCAGCCAGATACTTCTTCTTGATTTACTCGCATTATTTGTTGTTGCAAATGCCTAAAATAAAGAACAATCCAATTAGATTTACCTACATTAGATTTACCTATGTACATACATAATGCAGGTTTACCTTCATTTCTGTATTTATGGTGCGATATTTGCCTAGTATCACACAAATTACAGGACATTAGAACTGTTCTTTGTTCTTTTGAGTGCTGAATTAATCACTGAATTCTTCCACTAACCCGAAGGTATGTTGGGAATCACTAATACCTATAAAATAACTTTTTATTATAATTTTTATATGTTATGTAAAGCAACATGATTACATACATATCCTATTTAAGTTTGAAAATGTAGGAATTCATATTTCATTGCCAAACATTTTTTGTTCCTGCAAAGAATTATAATGCAATGAAAAAAGCAACTAACAATATTGATGAAATGATTTTTACCTACAACATATATTATCTTAGTATACCTTTATTTCTGTATTTCCCATGCGATGGGTTCCCAGCATAGCAAATCACAGGACATTGATTAATTTGTTCATCTAGGTGCTGAGTGAATCACCGAACTCTTCGATCCCCAAAAATATATTGGTAACAACTAAACCTATACAAATAACTTTTTTTTATAATTGTGTGTAACATTAAACAATAATATACTTACATATCATATTTATCCATTCAAATATAAAGAATTTCTTTCTTGAAATCACAACACCACAAATAATCAAAAACTGAATTAAAAATATTGTCAAAAATTCAAGAATTGTCAGTCATACGTTCAAGATTGTTAATGAAGAAGTTCTGTGTGTATTAGTTTCAGTCATTCCCCTTATGGGGTTATATATGTCCATGTCAATATTTTTGTCAACAATTATGGTATCATTTTGGTGACACTGTCAACAAATAGTTCTCAAAGACTCAGTAGGGGAATTTTTATTTTACAGACATACCTATACATATATTTCCTTCAAATAAGTCTACTCTAAAAAATAAATATAATATTGTAAAAAATGTTATAAAGTATCTTGCATTTTTAAAGAATTTAAAGCAGTAAATAATTTTATTTGTAAATATTTGTTTCAAAATACTTTTTCTGTCGCCGCCGATATTTCTTTATATGAGCCGGCGCTCATATAAAGATAACATCGGCTTGTAGCTTTTGTTAATTATTTAATTTCCTTTTTTTTAAGTAATTTTCATATAAATCAAAGCAATGAAAAAAAAAATTTGTGTATAAATAATAGTATAAAAATTTAAAATAAAAAATTTTTAACAGATCCTGAAGATGAACCGAGAGGTTCGAAATATATAGATTAAGAAAACAAATAAAAATAGTTTTATTTACACGGATCAAAAAGAGGATATAAAGAGAAAAGTAAATAAATATAATTTTTAAAGTTTGCTTTGTTAAGCAAATGATACATTTTTATGTCAAAGAAGGTTCAACGCGTTTAGCTTGAAGACATAAAATCAAAAAATTTAATTTTTGGACACTGCCCCCTTTAGTGGGCGTTATTATATGCAAATATAGTGTAATAATTTAACAATTTGTTTTACTTAAGTCTACATTCCTTAAAAATATGATTTTTAAGCCTTAATGACGACACCATCCTCCCTTTTTCCCCGTAAATGACACAACAAAAAAAATTTTGATAAATTTAACATATAACTATTTCGAACATTTATTTTTGAAGTTTTATGAAATGTCTGTCCCACGGCCCTTGCCAGAGAGACCCCAACGAAATACAGTTTTAATACCCTTCAATAAGAATTGGACTCCATAAAGTATAGACATTCCTGATCAGTGATGAAGTCTGAGACGATCTAGCATTCCAAATACGTTCGTCTGTGGAAAACGTGATATAGTCTATTTTTGGACCCCGCTCCCTTTAGTGGTACAGAGATGTCTTAAAGGAACTCTGTCTCGCCAAGCTAAACATTTTCAATTTAATTACTTAATATTTGGAGGGTATTTAAGATTCGAACCGGTTGAATATAACGTTTTTACTTGTTTTTTTTTTACTGCGGAGTCGAAATTGGGATTTTCGGTTTCTTCGCCTCGTACTTCAGCTCTTTGCATGAGTATAAAAATTGTTGAGTTTTAGCAGCGTTGAAAAATATTTCTTTGTTCAAAAAGTCGTACTTAATTCAAAGTTTTTGTACTTGATTTTAGCGTTTTATACCCTTTTGAGAAACCTCTTTCCTAATGTAAACTTGTTTTGGCATGTTTAAAGCATATATATATGGAAGAAAAAGAAACCAGTAGGCTCTTTAACAGGGGCCGCAGGAAGAAGCTGGATATATGTATACTGAGAAGAATATAAGAGTAAACTTAACATTTACAATAAGAAAATAAGGGAAGCCAATCGCGAATCCTGGAAGCTTTTTTCGAAAAGATAGACAGCGTTAGTGAGGCTTCCAGAATCAAGAAACTTCTGTCGAAAACCCATATCCAACCTGAGATACTTGTCAACTCCAAAGGCAGGAGGGCAGAAACGATGGAGGAGTTATTAGTATTTCTTATAGAGACACACTTCCGTACACAGCAGGAGGGCAATCCGGTAGTGACATACCCCCCAAAAATGCCGACAATCCAAGAATAATAATAAATACCCAAATGGTATGTGAAGCAGGGAAGAGCTTTTTGCCCTACAAAGCAGCTGGCCCTGATGTAATTCTCCCGGCTCTTCTTCAGAAAATTATAGACCTGATAGAGGATAGATTGGCTAATATCTTCATAATCTGTCTTACTAACGCATACACTCCACTGGCATGGAGAGGGGCTAAAGTTGTCTTTATTCCAAAACCAGTCAAGGAAAGCTATGCAAACCCGAAAGTGTACAGACCGATTAGCTTCATACTGAAGACATTGGAACGAATCGTGGACACAATGTTGAAGGAAAGAATACCGCATAATATAATGAAATTTAATATTAGGGGCAGGTCTGTTGAGACAGCCCCACAAGAGAAGTGTTATATCATATGGAAAGAACTTTCGGTTTAGGTATGTACACCATGGCTGTATTTATCGATATAGAAGGAGCTTTCAATAATATATCGACCTCGGGCATTATTGATTCGCTAGGCAATTTTGAATTGGACCAAAGATTAATTGCATGGATCAGTCATATGCTTTGGAACAGGAGAATAAGTTGCGAGGTGAATGGCACAAGGATAGGGGGAACGTACAATAAATACCCAATTAAAAACTCTATCCCAGGAGGGCTCCCGTCTGCTATGCAGATGATGTGGCTATATTAATAAGGGGAAGCAATCGTAGGGTTCTCTGTGAAAAAGCAGTAGAGGCCCAAAATTTAGCTTACAACTGGGCTTCAGAAAGAAGTCTCAACGTTAACTCCGAAAAACAGAAATTTGTATGTTTACAAGAAAACGGAAGATTCAATTCTTGGAATCACCGGTTTTTCGAAATGAAGCAATACAAATTAATAGAAGTGTCAAATATCTAGGAGTGATACTCGACTGGAGGTTATCCTGGAAGGACCATATAGGCAATAAGAGACCAAAGGGTCTATACCACTTGCAGAAGGGCAATCGAGTCCAAATGGGGAATGAGCCCAAAGATGGCACACTGGCTCTATACGAGTGTGGTAAGAACAATTGTAACGTACGCCTCGTTAGTATGGTTGAACATCCTTGAAAAGGAAGGTCAATATAAAACACCTTCCAAAAATACAAAGACAGTGCTGTATCAGCCATCTGTGGTGCGATGGAAAATATTCTATCAGTACTACCTATTGGTATACCGGTTAAATATGAAGCAGCTCTGACTGCTACAAGATTAATGGTAATGGGTGAATAGTTGACAGGAGGACTAGAGTTGTACGACTACTGAATGAATTAATTCAATTGAATCATTCATTCAATTGAGCGAGGTGAATCTTTCCTTTGCTGAGCGTTTTTAGCTCTTTTCTTTCAGTTGTTTCATTGAATCTATTTCTTTCAGTAGCTCTTTTCATTCACATCTTTCAGTTGTTTCAGTAGCTCTTTTCTTTCACTTCTTTCAGTTGATTCAGTTGTTTGAATTGCTTCATTGAATCTATCTCTTTCAGTAGCTCTTTTCAATGCTTGTATGTCAAAATCTATATGAAAAAAAGGAATTAATTCACTCAGTGCAGATACACACATGGTGTGGAGTTTTATATTGTTAGAGCTGCCAGATGAAAATTTTTAAACAGCACTGCCGCGATACATATTTCAGTACTTATTAACTTGGTGCACTATTTATATGTATTTATTTTATATATAAATAAATATATATATATATATATATATATATATATATATATATATATATATATATACATGTATATACATATATATATATATATATATATATATATATATATATATATTTATATATATATATATATATATATATATATATACATATATATATATATATATATATATATATATATATATTTATTTATATATAAAATAAATACATATATTATAATCACTTAAATATTTATCTAGTTATTACTTATGTTCAATAAATGTGTTTTATATTACATATTAACGAAAAAATAAAAAGGCATAAGTGGTTGTTGTATTAGCTAGTCTGATTCTTTCATTTTCTTTCATGACATTTTCATTTCATGAATTATGGCTGAGCTAAGGAATCAACTGAGCTAGTGAATGAAATGAATGAATTAATTCAGTAAAGCGAGCTGAGCGGAAAGGAGCGCTCACTCAAAAGAGCTGTTTTGTACAACTCTAAGGAGGACACATAACCAAACAGCAAAGTAAAAACGGTCGAAGATTCGTGACCGACCGGGTGGAGGATTCTATGACATATGTCGTAACGTTCGTATATACTTCCGCCTGCCGGATCATAACACAATATTTCAGGCTGAATTCGCGGCTATTATGGAAGGGATAAAATGGTTGAAGGGAATTGATAACAGACTACCGGTTCGAATATTCACTGGTAGTAGGAAGGTCATCTAGGCCTTAGAAATCATGAGGTTCAATCTCGGTGTGTATAACAAAACAAGGATCAGATAAAGTCATACATGTATTGTGAAAGCATCGAGGTAATATGGATTCCAGGACATCGAGGAATACCTGGAAGTGTTGCGGCAGATAGGCTAGCAAAGATGGGTGCTTTAATGACTAACATCACACTAGAGAATCCTAAGCCATTTCAAATTTTTAGGAACAAACTGAGGCAATGGGCTATAGAACTGCATACGGGAGAGTGGCAGCACTCTACCATAGGTAGGGTGACTAGAATTCTGTGGGGAGGCCTAAATGGTAACAAGACAAAGGAAATCCTAAGATTAAGTAGACCAGCACTACGGAGACTGGTCAATTTAATAGCAGGACATACAGAGTTGAGGAATCACCTGGCACACATGGGTATCGTTGACGATATACCGTGCAGGACTTGTCAGTAAGATAACGAAACACTGGAATACTACTTGTGCTTTTAGTCAAGTCAGACAAACATTTAATCAAGAGATTATACAGGAAATGGCATATTTTAGAGGTTCTAATTGGAGAAACTTATGAAGATACATTGAGGAAACTAAGCTCTTAACGTAATAAAATTCGGAGGTTTTCATGGTTTTTCATGGAGGCTCCCTATAATAGTATGGGAATTCCTCATAATAGAGCGCACAACAGGCCTATGAGGCCTAAGTGTAATCGCGAACGGAAAGGGACAACTTTGCTTACGCCCTTCTCTTCAACCTAACGTAGTGTTAAGAAAACAGTTGAAGAATGATAACAAGATACAAATATTTATTTGTAGTCATTTTAACATTTGCTTCGGTGGCTAATTTTTCAGCTACAGGGTGGTCGAAGGAGGATGCTGTTACTCTCATCGCTGCCAGTTATGATCAATGACCAGTGATATGCCGCCATCACTGAAATAGGCTGACAACAACTAACACAGCCATGCACAAACGCTGATCAAAAGAATTCGACACCATATGCATGACCGAGCGCTGGGTCGATCGCGGTCCCTTCCGTTTCATAATCTCGTGCTACCTACTTCATCCAACAGCATCCTCTTCCAACGGGAAAAGTCCGAATAGTCAACCACAACGTGAACTAAACCCGAATAAACAACCACAACTCTTATATTTTCTCATTCGAAACAGCTCAAGATTACACATAGGAATCATCTTGTAGACTATTTTCCGTAAATGATCTAATATACAAGAAGCTGTCAGTTGTGTGTTTCTCGAAAGTCACGCTGGTGTTCTTTAGTGACAACTCTGGGTGATGGTTTTAATTTAACTTGACACGGTGTTAATTAAGACCAATGCTTTCGTCTTACGAAGAGGCCCCCAACAGGTAACACAGCCACCCAGAGCAGAAGCGGGAAAGTCGATCCCAGACGGCTGATTGCGAGATCGAATTTGCAACCTTCGGCCTCGTAGTCAACGTGTTAACTACTTCAGTAAACAGCAGCCTCGGTTTTAGTTTTTTGCAACTTTTTTGATTACAGGCAAATCAGATGTTCTTAAGGTATAAATTCCAGTCGTGCATCTTAGTTTTTTGTAGACATACTTGAAAATTATTAAAAAATATAACGGTTGCTTAATCCATTTAAACTGCTTCAGTATTTGTAATTTTGTGATTCGTGTTATTGTGTTCAATAAAACTGAGACAAAATGCTTAAATACCCGCTTAGAACACTTTTGTTCACATTACACTTATTTGTGTAACAACCTTCATTAAATTGTCGCACTACTGCCATGTCAGCAGCAAAAATATATTTCTCTTTAGAAAATGCTACCACTCACCCATATATCACACACTCCCATACACACTTCACACATCTAAATATGTGTCATATGCAAACACTTAAAATTGCACATATACTTAAAACAAATAGGAAAACAGTCGGAAATGTTAAAAGAATCAAATGCATTTTAAGTGCAAAGAATTGGAAACGATATAAAATCATTTGATGATTTCCGTAGTGAATGTAACTAAAAACACTTATTCGAAGTAGAAACATGTATATGTACATATAAAAATATGTATGCCTGCTAGTTGAATAACCTGTAATTCGCGGAAAGAATGCTGATTAAGTCGAAAAAAATTGTGGAATATAAATAATACACATAATGGAGAATATTTTACTATATAACAATTTTAGAAGATTTGGTCGTATTGAAATATGTCTAGTAAATTAGTTGCTACATTATAATATATGATATATAGAAGAATATGTCTAGTACTACTAACGGACCGGTTTTTCATCGTGAATTGGGTATGTAGTGGTGCGAAATTCAACTGATACAGAAGGTGAAGGTAACTAAACATAAAAATCGAAATATGTTCAAGAAGTGCCTCTGAATTATTTGGAATCTTATAAAAAATTTTTATAAAACAATAATTTTTGGCGAGGAGAGGATATTCCAATCAACGTGAGATTCAAGAACACACAATACACTGAGAAAAAATTAATTCTTATTGTTGATTTTATGCTGATCAACCAGGATGTCATATTTTACATCTTCTTATGACTTACGTAGTCATATTTAATACCCCGAAATCGTTTTAAGAGCCCTAGTGTTCAATGATCTTGTAATCCTTTACGAAATGGAGTACATACATTTACAAAGTTAACTTTTCTGTAAAATATCTCTGTTGAAACACTAATAAATATTTTCTGGCTACTGAATACCCCTCGATATACAACTTGGATAAAACATTAGGCCAGCGTAAAATAACGAAACAAAAGCGAACAATTAAAAGTAAACAATTATTTTGGATAAAATGCCACTTTTTAATGTATAAATAAAATACAAAAAAAAATGTTTCTACTTGTGATTCCGAAACCAACTGATGTATTCCAGAACAGTTTTATTAGATAGAAAATAACGGAGGAGTGGTTCTTAGTGGATTTTGAAAAAAAAAATATTTTTCTAATCTGTCAAATGCTACTAAATCATACCAAATACCACTTACTTACTTAATTTGTAACAAATAAAATTCTTTTTAAATCGACTTTTATTTATATACATTTACAATTTATATACATTTAAAATTTGTATTTTTACTATTAGCGCATCACCATAATACGGACTGCATACACTAAAGAACTTATCTGTCATTCTGATTAGAAAGTTGTACGAGGTCAATATTTTTCACAAATAAATATATTTCTTCTTTTAGCGTAGTAGCACACTCGGCTATTTTTATAAGACATGTGCGATTCACTTTGTGGCATCGGCATCTGCAGAAAATGTAAATGCCAATGAACCGAGAAACTTCTTATTTTAATGCGACTTTAATTCTTTTCCAATCCCCACCCAATAAGTGCAACGATAAATGACAGAGTCCTGAATGGTTGGTATGCACTTCCGAACGGTTGGAGTTAATTAATACTATGAATTCATTACTTTTGAGTCTCAAATTCTCTTTGAATAAAATATTGTGAAACGAGTTGACTTTATAATATATAATAAATCGACTTTCGCGAATATTTTGCAAATATTTCGAAGGAAAAATACGATATTCATACAAATATCGCTCCTTTATTGCATCATAGTCGTATCTTAAAAATTTAAAATTTTTATTTATTTAAACAAAAATGCTGTTTGCTAACATCTGCATATAAAAGGATTTTTTACGTTATATCTGAAGCTGAGCAAGCGTACATTTAAACTTTAATCAATTTAATTAATTTTTCAAAGATTGATAATTTTTGAGATATGATTGTATTGCATTAATGGGAGCGATATGTTTTCAGCAACATAACAAATGCCTCATGTCGTGTTATGTAATTAAAATAACTGCACAAATAACAAAACATTTTGCACTCTCATAATAAGCTTCATAGATATGCGTTATATCATTTCCAGGAAAAGTTATGGCTTTTAATAAAATTGCAGCAGAAACCTTTTATATCTTGAACGCTAAAGTTAAGACCTACTAAACCCAATAAAGAGCTTGTCATTTTTTTCATTCATCTACAAAAAATATGTATATTGATTATGATTGAAATAATTTTTTAGCCCATTGTAAATAAAAAATCTTTCAATTGAGTGGAGTCCTTCGCTCCGGCTCATGAGAAAAAGGTTATAAAAGGAGGTGTTATTGTATATAATTGCTAACTCAGAAGTGTAGAAGATTGTCATAAATTATTTGTTTTTAGAATTTTTATTAGCTTATAATAATTCGGTGAAGTAAACCAATAAATCACTGAAATAGGCAGTATACAATCACACCATAGATCCAAACAACTTGCTTATAATTTATTTACTGACATCACACATCGCCCTGTTCTACTCTGTATCTGGTTGACAGTTTAGAATCAAAAACTTGGAAAATATTTGCAAAGGAGTAAGAGAAGGTACACACCAGAAATAGAAATTTGATTGTGTTTCTATCGTTTGATGTTTTGGGTTAAAAGTTTGTCAGGATGTACAAGCTTTAAAAAAATTTTGTTTTCAGGATTTATTCACAGAAATTTTGTTGAATCCTGTCTCAAATGGTTCAATGTTGCATTTTATATTGTCTCCGATACAAAAAAGAATAAACAGAATGATTACGTATGCAGAGAGTTGTACATTGAAAAAAATCACAATTATTGTTTCGAAATCAAGTGTTTAATACATCGGTTTTGCAAATCACACCCAGGTGTTCAAAATAGTTCTTGATTAATAACTTTGCTTTTAGGAAAAGCTCAATATAATTCCTTTTGCTGATCCCAGTGACAATCCCTTTTTGGTTGGTTTTTCCATACCGGAGTTTTGGTATTGCTAAAATGAAGAATCTCTCTCTGGAAGAACAGCTACGTTTTTGAACATTTTTGCAAGAGTGTGCCCAAGGTGTCACAAGTGCATTTAGTTTTGTTTCGCTCCTTGCCAAAATGGGTACTATAAAACGTAAATGATTTTCTACAATGATAAAATTTGCATAATTACTGCCGTTGATGGTATTGCAACAGCAGAAAGAATGCGCATTATACTTTTAACACAAAAGAAACCCGATCATTTTTTTAAATCGCACCAGACCGAACGTTCGTGTTCAGCTCCGAGAAACGCAATGACGAAAAATATATTCAACAAAGATGATCTCTTAAATTTACAGTACAGGCCTTAAATGCATCAAATTGCTACAGGTTATGTTTTTATAAAATTAAAAAACATTTTGGTATTACTTAAGCTTTATTGAACCTTAATAAACGTTGATGTGATCCCAATATTTCGAATAGCTTCGCTATTCATCTTCAGGGGAAACACTGTTGGGTACAAAATAATAAATAATAAAAATAATTTTTTATTATTTATTAATTATTGAAAATATTCTTAATATTCCAATCTTAATATAAATAATAAATAGAATTTGAACAAATTCATTTATTAATAAAATAATAAAAAATGATTTGCAGTCTTGCAGATTCGAACTTAAGCCCGTCGGCCCTGTAGCAAAAATTAGCCGGCGAAGTGAAAGGTTGAAATAGCTACAAAAATAACTGTCTATCTTCTCATCTTTCCTAATCTATCCCCTCAATACTGTCCCCTCGATTTCAGTTCAAGCGCAATTCATTGCATAGGGGTCATCGCCTGAGTGCTGGTCCAAGATAAAAAATAATAATAATTTTTTTAAATTAATTTCCAAAAATATCACTAACGAAATCAGAATTACATACATGTAAATTAAAACTTAATAACAATTAAAATTCGGAGGTTTCCAAAACAATAAATAATAAAAAAAAACATAAATAATAATAATAAAACATGGTTTACTTCACCGAATGATTAAACGCTAATAAAAATACTAAAAACAAATAATTTATGACAATCTTCTAAACTTCTGAGTTAGCAATTATATACAATCAGGGATGGGCATATTGCACTAGATTTTTAGTGCACTAAATATTAAATAATTAGTGGTAGTGCTATTAAAATTTCACTACCACTAAATGTTTAGTGGTAGTGAAACATCAAATTGCACTACCACTAACCATTTAGTGGTATTTAAAAAAATTGCACTACCACTAAATTTTAGTTCAACTGAAAAAAAAACACTACATATATATATATATATATATATATATATATATATGTATATATATATATATATATATATATATATATATATCTATATATATATATATATATATATATATATATATATATATATATATATATATATATATATGTATAAAAGTGTAATATCAGTTGTTTGTCGCTGAATTATAAAATGAGCTTAACTGAACTGGATAGCGAACATCAGCTCCACCGCTGCACCTTAACATCACTATGGTATTATAATAATGTAATATATGTTTATTTAAAAATTTTTTTTTTTTTTGTAAATTGTTAATTTTTTTGGGCTTAAGTTCGAATCTGCATGACTGCAAATGATTTTTTATTATTTTTATTAATAAATGAATTTTGTTCAAATTCTATTTATTATTTTTTATATTAAGATTGGAATATTAAGAATATTTTTCAATAATCATCAAACCAGCAGAACGGATCAGTACTGATTTCGAGGCCGCTACGCCATCTCATCAGCGTTCTTTGTTCAATTTTTCCACTTTTGCAAGTGGTGCTAGTTAGTAGGAATATCAACTATTTAACCAATATTTTTAACGAAAATTGAATATGAGAAGTTATCACATTCATATTTTAAAGTTATTCGCCCATGTGATGGAAATCGCTTATCGCATGAAATAAAGCGTTTTCGATTTGAAGTCACAAAATTGGTGTGCTGGAGTTCGTAATCGCTCAAAATCGTTCAAAAGGAATTGGCGTTTTTCAAGTCGCATGTGATTTGACAATCGTGCGATTCATAGCACATGCATGATTACCTTTTTGGTTAGTTTAAGTTATTACCTCTTTGGTTCGCTTTTTCAAAAGCGAAAGAGATACATGGAATATTGGGAATATTAATCGTCAGGGTTGGGGAATTTCGTACTAACCAAAAAGGTAATAACTTAAAAAATATGAATGTGATAACTTCTCATATTCAATTTTCGTTAAAATATTGGTTAAATAGTTGATATTCCTACTAACTAGCACCACTTGCAAAAGTGGAAAAATTGAACAAAGAACGCTGATGAGATGGCGTAGCGGCCTCGAAATCAGTACTGATCCGTTCTGCTGGTTTGATGATTATTGAAAATATTCTTAATATTCCAATCTTAATATAAAAAATAATAAATAGAATTTGAACAAATTAATTTATTAATAAAATAATAAAAAATCATTTGCAGTCATGCAGATTCGAACTTAAGCCCAAAAAAAATTAACAATTTACATTACAAAGTTCGACTAATACAAATTCATACATAATTTAAAACATTGCGGGGGCACGCGCACTTGTTCATTGTAAATTGACAACTAAATTCAATTACTTGAACATAAATAACAAAGAAGCTTTACCTATCAGCAGCCGATGGCTCTGGAAAAAGCAAAAGAGATATTGGAATATTTGGAATATTAATCGTCAGGGTTGGGGAATTTCGTACTAACCAAAAAGGTAATAACTTAAAAAATATGAATGTGATAACTTCTCATATTCAATTTTCGTTAAAATATTGGTTAAATAGTTGATATTCCTACTAACTAGCACCACTTGCAAAAGTGGAAAAATTGAACAAGGAACGCTGATGAGATGGCGTAGCGGCCTCGAAATCAGTACTGATCCGTTCTGCTGGTTTGATGATTATTGAAAATATTCTTAATATTCCAATCTTAATATAAATAATAAATAGAATTTGAACAAATTCATTTATTAATAAAAATAATAAAAAATCATTTGCAGTCATGCAGATTCGAACTTAAGCCCAAAAAAAATTAACAATTTACATTACAAAGTTCGACTAATAAAAATTCATACTTAATTTTTTTTTTTTGTTTTGGTAAAGCTTGCTTTAATTTAAGAAAAAACATTACCGTTTTTGAGTTCATTTCTAAAATTTAGTAGTAGTGCAATTTTTTTAAATACCACTAAATGGTTAGTGGTAGTGCAGTTTGATGTTTCACTACCACTACCATTTAATGGTAGTGAAAAAAAATTGCACTACCACTAAGTGAATACTAGTAGTGAAATTGTTAGTGTACTAAAAATATAGTGTATACAATAACTCATCCTTTACATATTTTTACTGCGTCGATCGCCCTTAGCTGCGAAAAAACAGATTTTTTGATATTATTTCTTGTGTTTGTTTATTACACTGAATCTGAGCGCATTTTTCTGTGTTTTGTTTGTAGTTTGTAGTCTGCTGGAACGTCAATTATATGTAAATTCTCTAAAGTAAATCTTCTGGAAAAATGTTTTTCTACTTGTAATATTTTTACGTCATCAAAATGTTCATGTGTCTAAGCCGTTACCATTGCAATTAATACTATATATCACATTGCATTTTTCTACTTTTTTTTATTTTTGCTTTAGGTTTGGTTAGGGCGTAACCAAAGCTGTCCCAATCCGTTCAGGATTACACTTAGGCCTCATAGGCCTGCAGTGCGCTCTATTACGAGCAGTTCCCATAATATTATAGGGAGCCTCCATCAAAATTCATGGAAACCTCCGAATTTGATTACGTTAAGAACTTAGTTTCCTCAATGTATCTTTTTAAGTCTCTCCAATTAGAACCCCTAAGAAATTCCATCTCTTGTATAATCTCCTGATTAAATGTTCGTCTCCTGACTTGACTAAAAGTTGGACAGTAGCACAATTAATGCTCAAGTGTCTCGTCACCTTCCTGACAAGCCCTGCATGTTATATCGTCAACGATACCCATGCGTGCCAAGTGACTCTTTAACTCTATATGTCCTGTTATTATATTAGGCAGTCTCCGTAGGTCTGATCTACTTAATCCTAGGATTTCCTTTGTCTTGTTATCATTTTGGGAGTCTCCATAGAATTCTAGTCACCCTACATACGGTAGAGTGCTGTAACTCTCTCGTATGCAATTCTATAGCGCATTGCTTCAGTTCGTTCCTAAAAACCTGAAATGGCTTAGTATTTTCTAGTGTGATGGTAGTGATTAAACCTCCTATCTTTGCTAGTCTATCTGAATCAACACTTCCAGGTATTCCTCGATGTCCTGGAATCCATATTATCTCGATGCTTTCACAATGCGTGTATGAGTTTATCTCATCCTTGTATTGCAATACAAACCGAGATGGAACCGCATGATTCCTTAGGGCCTCGATGACCTTCCTATTATCCGTGAATATACGAACCGGTAGTCTGTTATCAATTCCCTTCAATCATTTTATCCCCCGTAATAGCCGCGATCTCAGTCTGAAATACTGTCTTATGATCCGCTAGGCGGAAGTATTTACGAACGTTACGACCTATTACATGGAATTCACCAATCTTCGACCCTTGCGTGTATGGGATAGTTATGGGGTTCGTTGTAATAGTATCCTTCCACTCCAACCTTCTGATATTATGATGGTGCAATGTAACTGTATATATCTAATTGGGATTCTACAACACGTGACCGTGCGAGCGTTGTCTATGGGTAAGACATGTATTATACTTTGGTGTTTGGTTATGTGGCCTCCTGTCAACCATTCACCCATTACCATTAATATTGTAGCAGCCAGAGCTGCTTCATATTTAACCTGTATATCAATAGGTAGTACTGATAGAATATTTTCCATCTCCTTAGTTGATGTGGTTGTTATTTTGTATTTTTTGAAAGTGTTTGATATTAACCTTCCCTCTCACGGATGTCCACCATACTAAGGAGGCGTACGTTACAATTGATCTTACCACACTCGTATAGAGCCAGGGTCCAGACTCTTTGGGCTCTGATTCCCCTATTTTCTATATGGTTATTCCAGGATAACCTCCAGTCGGGTATCACTCCTAGATATTTGACGCTTCTATTAATTTGTATTACTTTATTTCGAAAAACCGGTGATTTCAAGGGTGGAATCTTCCGTTTTCTTCTAAACAAACAAATTTCTGTTTTTTCTGGGTTAACATTGACACCTCTTTCTGTAACCCAGTTATAAGCTAAATTTAGAGCCTCTACTGCTCTTTCACAAAGAGCCCCCATCTGCATAGCAGACATTCTTTCATTGTGGCATTATTTCTTTCAACATTGTGTTCACGATTCGTTCCAATGTCTTCAGTAAGAATGAAGTTAAGCTAATCGGTCTGTAAGCTTTCGGGTCTGCATAGCTTTCCTTGCCTGATTTTGGAATGAGGAAAACTTTAGCCTCCTTCCATGCCAGCGGAGTGTATGCACTAGTAAGACAGATTGTGAAGATATTAGCCAACCTATCCTCTATCACGTCTATACTTTTCTGAAGAAGAGCCGGTGAAATGCCATCAGGCCCAGATGCTTTGTAGGGCGAGAAGCTCTTCACTGCTTCACATAACATTTGAGTATTTATTATTATACTTGGATAGTGGGCATTTCTTATTTTTCTTTAGTGTTGCTATATGAGGTTTGCAGTGTGTTATTCGTTTTATATGCAAGTTTAAACTTGTCTATGTCATATAAGTCGTAGTTTTTTAACCCCTCAGAAAAACCTTGTATATACGTTAGTCCTTTGTAATACTGTGTACGTGGCTCTCTTCTTTCTACTATATCGTTTATTTTTAATAAATTGTTTATAGCTATCCTCGGAAAATTATTCATCGTTAAAATTTCTTCTATTTTGCCTATATTTTCTTCATGATACATATCATCACTAATATTGAGTACCCGTCTGGTGAAATTGTTTGCTGTATTTATTATAATACTCCTCGGCTGTTTCGAATAAAAATTAATCAGACGACCGGATGCCGTGGGTTTCTGACACCAGTTAACTTTCATCTTATTTTGGTCTCTACTAACAATTGCATCTAAATATTGTAAATTATTATATTTTTCTGTTTCTTTGGTAGTCAAAATGTTCATTAACGATGTGGAAGTGTGGCGTCCAAATTAGATAATTTTCAACACAACAGTTTGATAATCTTGAGAACATCTACGGTTCTGCTAGTTCCCTTGCAGACGATGATATTATTATTATTATTTTCCATAATAAAATGGAAAAGACTAATCAAAGATCTAAGATAATTGTAGGAAAACTGTTGATATTATTTCAAGGGCAGGCGTCTATACTGCAAGATGTATTTGATAACGTAGCACAATTCAAAAAACTACGCTTTTTGTTGTTTGCATTCGAAATATTCCTAAGCAAAAACAAGTAGCGGATTATATTCTTAATGTGCAAAAAATCTTAAAAAAGCGGCATAAAAACTGTTAGTGTAGATGTTTAGATGGCAATTTTATTCTTTGTTAAATTCATTTAACATTTATATATTCCAAAGGAAAGCCAACTTTCACTTAGTTTGCGAACCTACACAGTGGAGCATAATAGCTGTTTTCGAAAGGCACAACATTGTCATCATCGTTACTGATGTTTAACCTTGCTTATACCACTTGTTAGGCGGCTTATTTAAATGCGATAACAAATCTTATTTGTATGACATAGTATACGAGAACGGTATCAATACTAAACCGAACACACATTAAATGCCGGTGTTGTGGTTTGCATTTTCTTCATGTTCTTTTCGAATTTTTAAATTTTTATTTGGATAAAATAGAGTTTGAATAAAAATCTTTAGATAAAATCATTTGTTTCATATTGCCTTAAATATTATATTTCGGAAGAGGTTTTCAAGAACCACATTTAGCTATGTACGACTTGGGTGTGCTGCGAATTGGGCAATCAAATTTCAAAATAACGGAGCGCAATGGCTGAGTGCTTTTATATAATCATTCAGGTATGAAAGACTATAGCTGAAGCGCTAGTAATAAATTAACAAGATCGAAAAAAACGTAAAGGTATCATCAGGCATTTTAAAGAAAAATACCCGTATATTATTTATACAGTTGCCCGGTTTTGAAAATCCTTTGAAACCAATTAATATTTTTTTGTAATCAATTCTGTTTTATTAATTATGTTCTATTTACAAACTTATTTTCCAAATATTACTTAGCCCTTCTAACTTCTCTATGGGAAAAGTTGTATAGTTGAAAGGGCATAACAGAAAACTATAACAAGAGTACTAAAGCAAATTCCTTCACCCTGTATCATATCGTATGACTTCTGTTTCGATTCTTCAGACGTTTTAAATATATATGTATTATAAATTTTTAGTTTACAAATATCTATAGGTAGAGCTGGCCTTAGGATATTTCGTTTAGCGGTTTCCATTGAAATGCATTGGAGACCCGAATTAAGGAATCCTAGCGAAGATAACTGCCTCAAGTTAAGGTCTAAAACCGTCACCCAGTTGTAACAATTTACACTCTAAAATGGCTACACCATGTTAAGGCTACCAGCCCTTTTCGTATAAAGTTTCAGAACTGAAAACAGTTGTCGGTTCCTGGGTACTAGTCCCGTCATCTGTCTTATGATGGGTGCTTTTCCTTCTGGCATTATTATAGCTTATTGTACATATATCGTATCTGTCTCAAAATCAAGTGGATGCCAGGCGATATAATATTGAGAGCTGGATATGTTGACTATAGTATATACAATTTTGATAATAGAACAAATTGAACTAGGTCGCAGCTTAAAAGACATTAATTTTTCATACGTCAGATGTACTATAACGAGCATTTGGACTAGCTAAAGACATAAGAAGTTAATATTACTGCATAATGATATAACAAATTTTCATGTCGGTATCAATAACATATTCAGAATTTAGATATATTTCTATAAAGTTTCTTAAATAAGTGAAATTTGTTTGCCTTTTACGAATTTTTGTTACAAAATTATAGTTCCAGAAATATTTGTTTTTCTATACTTCTAAGATTTATTGAAAAATTACTTAAATTACAGGAATCTCCGCAATGTGTAAATATAGAAATACTTTAGGGGAAAATCTGGTTCAAATCAGTCGTTTCATGCGAAAACTGTAAAACTTCGAAATCGGAAGTTCCACGCTCAATTCGACACAGTCATATATATGACGTCAACCTTTTCTAATTTGCATTACTGGATTGTTGCATAAGGCATAAATATGGTCACGGAACATCACCGAGACCGATTGCTATTATCATGTATTATAGGGTGCATTACAGCGCCATCCTTCGTCGGTGCTATAGCACAAGTTCACCGGTGAGGTAAAGAATGAAATAGCTGTACCATCTTTCTTCATTTCTTTACTCAATAATACTTCCTCATTTCAAAGTTCCTTCAAATTACATGAACAGTTCTTCCTGACCGCCGGGCCCAGGAACTAAAATTTACTTTTTACTAAACTTCACTTGCAATTAATAAATTTAAGAATACATTTTTTCCAGTGTACCCTTTGCGAATATGCATAAAAAATGTATTCATGTTGACGTCATGGTCGTCATATGTCATAGTAGACCTACATATGAGACATCCCACAGATGTTAGTTTTTTATATCTTGAACTTTTTTTTTGATGGGAAGAGAAGGTGTTCCAAATAAAATCACCAAATACCAACACGTTTTATCAATTTGTATTTATAATTTGGTAAAATGATTTTGTATGTATGTAATAAGTATTTTACCGAACATTTAAACATTAAATTGAATTAAGATTTTATAGTTCGAAATTTGTTTTAAATCTCAGAGAGACATGATAAATATTCTAAGGCACAAATAAAGTTAACATCAGTTTTAGTTATTCAACTTACACAGCAGAGCACAACAGCTGTTTTCGAAAGCAAAACACTTTCATCATCAGTGCTCACGTGTATTGTGTTTGTCACGACTTATTAGATGGCTTAGTTGAATGTGATAACAGTTCTTATTTAAACAAATTTTATTAGGAAATAGAATCCGAGAACTGTATCAACCTAAAACATATTATTGTTTTAATACCCGTGTAAACGTTTGTTTTAATTTTTTATTTGAAATAATTGTTAAAATACTTACTACATACAAATTTAAGCTGTGGCTTGAGCTACCAATAAAAACTGGAAAACGTTCACACGGGTATTAAAACAAACGATTACACGGGTATTAAAACAATAATGTGCTAACATCAGGTTAATACAGTTCTGGTATTCAATTTCTTAATAAAATTTTTTAAATAAGAACTGTTATCATACTCAACTAAGCCACCTAATAAGTGGTGAGAAACACAATGCACATGAGCACTGATGATGAAAGCGATGCGCTTTTCGAAAGCAACTGTTCTGCTCCACTGTGTAAGTTGAATAACTAAAAACTGATGTTGACTTTCCCTTGTGCCTTGAAATATTTATTATGTCTTTCTGAATTTAAAACAAAAAATGTCGAACAATTAGCCTATAAATCTTAATTCATTTTCATATTATTTTAATTTGTGAACTTCTATAACCTATGATGAATTGATCAGCCGATTCCCACGTGGTAAGAGGTAATTGATGTAGCTCTTCGAATCCTATAAGAGAATCGGAAACTCTTATGGAATACATAGGTACATATATAGTTTCGGAGTTTGTAAAAAATCCACTTTTTTAATCCCTTCGTGTACGATATATCAGGAACACTTGAATCGCTTTTGGACCAGTTTAGGGCGATCGACGTGGATTTTAGATCCTCAAGAGCAGAGTGATTTGTGGAATCGCTAGATAGAACTATTTAAAAGTTATTTTAAAAAACATTTTTGAAAATATATTTTCCCTCAGATTTTTTGATATCTCGAAATCTACCAGTTCGAACCGGCTCCAATTCATGGGAAATTTAGGTTTGAAAAACCCCCAACTTGGCCATCAGCTTTGTTCGAACACTAACTGATCAGATATATAATTTTGAAGTTTTTTTCAAAAAACAATTTTTTAGAATTTTTCGCTCCCGAAATCTCTCGAACACATCAACCGCTTCTGATCGATTTCTGGCACTGGATGAGAATGACTGATTAGATTTGGGATTTGATCGGCAAATCCATTTAAAAGTTATTCTAAAAGAACGCTTTTCAAAAGACATTTACTCTTAGTTTTTTTGTTTCAAAATGTAGAGCAAAAAAACTTTTGAAACGCGACCAGTTTGGTTCGATTCGGTTCCTACAGGAACTCAAAACGTCAGTAAGTTAAAAAATGTGTGATAATACCAAAAAATTAAAAAATTTGTTACATCGGTTAACCGACTTCAATCAAACCGGTTTAATCATTACCGGACGATAGCCAATTTTGAATTGACGTAGTAATTAATCGGTTGACCGACTATCGCTTAATCGAATGAATTCCGTAGTAGAAATATCCTCGATTGCGGAAAGCTTTTGATAGCATTTCTATCGTCATACCTTGTGGAAAAAACTTTAATTGTCTTTACAAACCCTTTACCAAAAAAAGGACCAGGAACTGGGTTATTCGCCGGTATTCCTAGCAAAACAGAAGCGTAACATTGATAACATGCTCTCAATGCATCAAGTCCTACGATTGACATTACGACAATTCTGCGATCGTCATTGTAGATGCAACATTTGGTTTTAGTGTTATATATTAATTTTATTTAAAATGTTATATTACGAGTACGATCCATGTACGAGCATTACCAATCTGATATGGAGTATTCTTTATGAAATATCTGTGCATTGATTGATTCCTTTTGCTGTAACTAGATGTCGAAAAATTAAAGTAGAATTGAATCACGTTTTTTATTGGCCAACTTTACTTTTTTGACATCAACTCACAGAATAGTCAGTTGATTACTTAACCAATGGTTTATTGTTTTTTTTTTCTTCAAACTATTAATTCGTGGTTTGAGCTCACGTGATACGCAAATTTCCATAGCTTGATCCAATTTTCACATTATATCGCGAGGACATCGATATGGTAGGTGGAGAGGAATCTAAATTTTGAAAGCGGTCTATGAGAAAATAAAGTCTAGGAATCTCTGATCTAGATCTTTATAATTTGATGACTAGTTGATATGATAGAGTGTTAATGAAATCAAATTGAGATTTTTCTTTTGATTTGATTTGTTTGAATGTTGATCGTGGCTAAGCCTCAAATGTTTCATACCCTAGATCCAATTTTGGCGTACTCTCCCCAACATGTCGGTCGGTATCAACGACTAAAATCTTCAATATTAACTTGCAGTTCGTCAACCGTTGCGGGCTCCCAAAAAATAATCTAAAGCCGTTGAATCGCACGATCAACAAGCCGCATCTTGCCTCCAAATTGGGGAATTGTATCACTTGTTGTGTGGCTTGCGGCAACATCTTGTGGAAACAGTGTCAGCCAAGGCATTTTGGGGAAAAAAATTTCTATCTTCGCTTGGTAGTCATTGAAATAGCACGTTCCAACAATGCTACTGGCCCATAATCCACACCAGGCATGAATTGGCATATATTGCAATGCTTCTGACTGCTTCATCATGTATCCATTAGCATGATGCACTTTCTTAGCTGAGCTGAAATTTTGATAATAACATTCAGTGATCTACAAGCGTTGTTCGTTTGCAAGTCGGTGAACGAATTAATTAATACATACGTAATTATGTGATCTTATTAAAACACTTCAACTTCCTTTTATTTGCATTTCCGTTAAAAAATCAACTGTCTTGTATTGGGAAGAGATATAGAATGAGTGCTCAAGGTATTATTTATATATATTTTTTTGCGTTTCCAGCCAATAGGAAAAATTTGGTTTGCTGTATGAAATTGTTTGAAGCATAGTGGACCAATTTTTAGAAAATATATAAATATTTTTTAATTTTTATTTCTGTGACAGTACGTAATAAGCGCTTAAGTCTATTTAAAGAGAGCATTTTTTCCAAAATGTTTATGCTGCAAAGACGTTTATAGGGTTATTTGAATAATCTTTTTATGGCCCCTGCCTGATTTACAAATGATTCTGACCACTGAAAACTTTAACTGAGTGCAATAATATTTAACGAATAATTAACAAAATGTTTTTTAAGTAGACTTAAGCCATTATTACGTATTGCCACATATATTAAAAAATTCGTAGTATTTCAGCAGATCTTGAAGCACACTTTCCCCTTTTTGATTTTTTTTCTAATGTAAATTTAGCCAACACACGGTTTTACAGCCACGTTGTCTGTCACTTGATTGTGACAGTTTTGGTGAGCACAATGATGAGGATTCGGATGACGACAATGGAGGCCATTGTAAAGAGGTATTGAAAATAAGTATGTGTCTGCATATGTCTGTATAAGAAAAGATGTGATACATTTCCAACATGTACTCGTATTTGATTTGATTGTAAAGTGGTTGTGAAATTCCCACGTTTTATTAGAATTGAAAATGGAAAATATATGTTGTTTCCTTCAACGATGGTGTCCCATAGTCGACGTACACACATACTCCAGTATGTATATGTGTGTACGTCTATAGAAGTGACAAAAAAATAGCCAAAATGCTTTTTTCTGGTGAAGAAAACTATATTAAAAAAGATGACACTTTTTTTATATTTGCGCTTGTCGTTGTTTTTCTTTTTTATTAAATAAGAATAGACAACATTTCAAGAATGGCAAATAACTGAAACTGTAATCAAGAAAACAATGTATCTCGTATACAAAACACAGTAGAATTGAAAAAATTTAAATCAAAATATATAAATAACTAAAAAAAATTAGGGAGAAACTATTGCATTTCTTTACATTATTGATTTTCATGAAAAGTCATTGGATTTCAAACAGAATACTTAATTAAGTATTTTCTGAATAGTTGTAACAGTTTTTGGCAATTAATTAAGGAGAACAATTTATTGTAGTTTTGCTATTTAGAATTCTTTAGAAATGTCGTTCGTCTTTTGTTTCTTGAAACAATATATTTAGGATAAATGTTAAAAGAAAACTTTGAAATTAAACGAAAATGTGCATTTCTTTGAAAGTATTTTCAATAGTTGTACAGGATACCGAATGCAGCAGAGCCTTTTTAGTTTCACAGAGTCTATTTAATTTCTCGGGATTTCAATATTTCGATAGATGCAAGTTTCTGTGGAGTATAAGTTTGTATATTAGGAACAATGAGGATTTGTTTTATCTTTGGAGATAAAGTTTGCTATATTTTTGTACTCAAGCTAATTAATCTTTCCATAAGGTACAAATATTGAAGAAAAATATCTCTAGAGAATAAAAAGGTGAACCGAATACACACATGCATCATATTAGGTTTCCGTTACTATCTACAATCTTACAATTTAAATTTTAATATTATTATTACTACTGCTGTTGTTATTGTTATTTTCATTAGAGAATTGGAATGATAGGTACATACTTATTTGCTATCACAATTTACTACTAGAGTAAGTGTGGGTAATATGGTATACCTATTTGTTTTTTGATTACCAAATTTTTATTTTTTAAATCATAAAAAATTCCCAAAATATTGTGTTTCTTGTAAGCTATATCGATTGAGTGTATTTAATAAAGAAAATAATATAATATAATGGATGATATGTTTATCACAAAAAATCTGATGCTCATCACTTTCAAAAATAAATACAATAAAACTCTATTATACAACTGTTTAAAACATTGATGGAACTTTAATATGTTAATGTTACTGGCGTTCGTGTTGAAAAAGTACGCAAATTAATTAAATGGTACAAGGAGGTATTATACACAACTGATAGTATAATAAGTCATTCCTTGGCATAAGTTTAATAAAATGGGCACATTTTTTTCCATATTACAATATATATCATATGCTTTGCAATATTGCAAAATGTTTATATATACGGAAAAACGAGTGTTTAATACATCTGAAACGAACAACCACATACAGACATGCGATATTTCATTGTGAATTAAACATTCATTTAGAAAGTTAAACATATAAATTGCGTATATCATGTCCTTATATATATTTATTAACTAAACATACCAAAAAAAGAAATAAGTACCAAAGAGGCACAAAGAGGCCTTTTGTGCCCCATTACACCGGCACACAAAAAAAAAAGTTGTCTGTACACCGGGCGCCACCCATATACCGGCATGTTTTTTGACCCGCTGAATACGAATTTGAAGTCCGTTTAGGACGTCCAGCCTTCAGTTTCGAGTAAATTGCAAAAAACCCCCAAAAATAGCGAAAACTCGATATTTTGGCAAGAAAAAAATTTGAGAATCTAAGAAAAGCATGATTATTATGTATTTTGATCTGTCAAATACTAATTTTGATTGTACCTTAATCATAAGCTGTTTTAAATCGAAAAAAATTGGGAAAAATCCTTAAAAAACCGCAAAAATCGCGAAAAATTGGGTTTATCTTGGTATAAAAAATTTGTGGACGCGGATTGACAAAAATTTTGATGTCATTCAATCTTTCCGATCTGATTTTGCAATAAATTTGGCCAATAATGCCCTCAAACATTCATAAAACAACAAAAAATTGATAAAATAGCAGAAAATTGCTGCTGAAAAATGAAATGCTGCTGAAAAATGAATGCAATGAAATGAAGTCTACACATCGATGAAGCTGAAATCCCAAGACGATGGCAAATTTTTACTAAATAAAAGACAAAATGGCAGAAGAGGTATCTACTTGGTAAATCATTTGAGAATGAAACAGTACAATACCCTCGAAAAACCGTATAAAATCCAATTTGTGTACTTTCTTGGATCTTAATCTTGTATTTTATAGATAAAAAATACAAGAAGTTTATTTAATTGTGTTTAAAAGATTTTTTTCTATTTTTTCAGCAGCAATTTTCTGCTATTTTATCAATTTTTTGTCGTTTTATGAATGTTTGAGGGCATTATTGGCCAAATTTATTGCAAAATCAGATCAAAAAGATTGAATGACATCAAAATTTTTGTCAATTCGCGTCCACAAATTTTTTATACCAAGATAAACCCAATTTTTCGCGATTTTTTAAGGATTTTTCCCAATTTTTTTCGATTTAAAACAGCTTATGATTAAGGTACAATCAAAATTAGTATTTGACAGATCAAAATACATAATAATCATGCTTTTCTTAGATTCTCAAATTTTTTTTCTTGCCAAAATATCGAATTTTCGCTATTTTTGGGGGTTTTTTTCAATTTACTAGAAACTGAAGGCTGGACGGCCTAAACGGACTTTAAATTCGTATTCAGCGGGTCAAAAAACATGCCGGTATATGGGTGGCGCCCGGTGTACAGACAACTTTTTTTTTGTGTGCCGGTGTTATCATTCAACATACATACATCCCATCACTGTCTACAACTGTCACGTAACCTTAGAACAAAATTCTATTTTCTGCAGGTTCCAACTTTACGGCAACATTTTACTAAAGTCATGTAAGCGTTTTCATAACTTGCTATATTACTGTTTGGATCAGCTGACACATTTACCTAACATTTACGATTTCAACGTTCGGTTAAATGAGCCTTAAGAAATAAGCTACTGTACCACATTACCTTAATTTTTTACATTAATTTTTTATTATTTTTTTTTTTTGTAGGGGATGACCCCTACATATGCGATGCATTGTGCCAGAACTAGGAAAGTTGGTTATGGACGTTCGATTTAAACCTCCCCAAGTTAAAACTGACAGGAAATACCTCTGCTGGAAGTTTGTTCCACATACGAACCGTTCGGCCAAAGAACGAATTCTCTCTGTAATGCGTGGTGCGATTCCCTGACAACTCAACCACAAAAGGATGTGCCCTATGTGAAGAGCGGGTAGCTCGCAGAAATAAACGGTTATCAGGCACAAGCTCCCTTATTTCACCAGAACACATTCCGTTGTAGTATCGTTAGAACAGTGAAACACACCCCACGTTGCGTCGATGCTCCAGTGAGTAAATAGAGTTGGCTACCCTACTGTCACCGATGAGCTTCTTCGCTCTCTCTTGTACGCGGTCGAGCAACTGCAAAACAGACTTTGAAGCACCGGCCCCATGACAGTTGTATTCCTTCTTTGGTCGGATGTAGGTGTTATATATATTGAGGAGAGCAGTTGGGGTGAAGTATGTCTTACACCGTCTTAAAAAGCCGAGACACTTGAATGCTTCTTTTGAAATATGAAAAATGTGATCTGTCCATCGAACGTCACACTGTATTTTCATACCAAGAACATCAAGAGCTTCTGATTTCCCAATACCTATACCATCCATAAACACGGATGGCGCAGAACCTTCGACCAGCTGCCTATGCGTAAGCACGCAACACTGCGTCTTATGAGGGTTAAAGTTAACCCTGTTCGCGAGGCCCCATTCGGAGATTGACACGAGATCACTTGTGAGTGACTCGTTCATCCTTCGTCTCCTGGCGTCAATCTCCTCCAGGCTTGGCCGGCTGGTGAACGAAAAAGAATGGATAATGCTGCTAAGAGTAGATAGGGCTTGAAGTCTGACAGAGAAGGTAATTTATAAAGATGAGGAAGAGAGTAGGAGATAGAACAGAGCCTTGCGGCACCCCTGAATTTACCTTGAACTCGTTTGATGAGACCCCGTCTATAACAACTCGTATAGTGCTGTCTCTGAGGAAGCTCGCTATGAAGCGAGAGAAATCATCACCGACACCAAAAGCAGTCAGTTTTGACAGAAGTGCATCATGCCACACTCTATCAAATGCTTTTGAGATATCTAGAGTCACCACCTTACTCTCGCCGAAATGGTGAATGGAATTGCACCATTTGTCGGTTAACAGAGCGAGCAGGTCTCCTGTAGAGCGAGCTCTGCGGAAACCATACTGCGGTCTTTAAGTAAGGTGTTGGTCTCCAGATACCTTACCAGGTGGAAGTTGGTCATACTTTCCATGACTTTGGAAATTGCAGAACAGACTGCAATTGGGCGGTAATTTTCGGGGTATTGCGCCTCTCCCTTCCTAGGGATCGGCGTTACATTGGCTAACTTCCAACACATCGGAAATTTACCGGCATGGTTAGATGCACTGAATAGTTTAGCCAATGGACGCGCTAGCGTCGAAAAACACTGCTTCAAGACCAGTGCTGGAATGCCATCCGGCCATATACCATATTACCCGCACTTACTCTGTTCCTTTCATATAACATTTTATTTGTATGTTTTAAAAAAGTTAGTGAATATTATACGTATTAAAAATCACGGGTTATGATGCACGGTCCTAAATTTTATAATCACACTTACGCACGCACGCATAATTTTAATAATTTTCAATCACGATTCACGTGACACGGAAAAACCCTGATCGACTATTTCCTGCCATCATCTCTTATTCTAATGGTTGCGGGCTCTATAAGAACTGTTTTTCCGTAAATGGATAGTATTTATTTTTTATTTAGGGCCTGCACTCAGATTATGGAATATACTGATAGGCCAGATAAGACAAACAGGATAGTGAATTTTATTATTAACAACCATGGCGAGATTTTCCTACACTGCCGACGATGGAGCGTAACCTAGTATGCTCCATTATGAAGGGTGGTCTAACCAAAACAGATGATGTTAATTGTAAATAAAACAAAAAGTTTTCAGAGAATTGCCTTTATAAAACCTTACCTTCAATGCAATCTTACAATTTGTAGTTCGCAATAAATCTAAACGAGATGAAAAAGTAATTGGCATGGTTCCCCAAATAAATATACAGCAATCGATTTTTAACGAAAATCAGCAAAATCCAAAATACGGTTCCAGAGCTGGAAAGTTTAAACTTATTTTTGGAATATAAAACAAATAGTTAAAAGAATTCTTTTTTAATCAAACCTATTTCATACTTCAGGAAGAATTAAATTATGTAGTATTAAAAATATAAAAAAAATTCTAGGGTGGGCATTTAAAATTTTTCTTGGGACGTGAAAGTAACCAAATTAGTAATTTTTATTACAGGATGCTAATTTTTTTCAACGGGCTCTAAGTTCAAATCTGCGAAACTGCAAATTATTTTTTATTTAATAAATAAATTTGTCAAATTCTATTTTTTTATATTAAGAGTGGAATATTAAGAATATTTTCTGTAATCATCAAACCAGCAGAACGGATCAGTACTGATTTGAACTTAGAACCTGTTGAAAAAATTACCATCCTGTAATATTATTTACAAAACAAAGTTCAGCAATAAATAGGAATTCATACATAATTTAGTAATTTTTATATTCTTGTTAATTAACACTATTTTAGATTCCAAGACGAATTGAGCAAGTATTAATAATCAATCAGCGTAGGGTTGGACAATTGAAGTATATTTTTGTACATATAATTAGCTAAACGTTTTCTTTTCCTTTATAATTTAAATATATTTGATTTATTAGAAATTAGGAAAGCCAAAAAACGGCTCAAGTGCTGAAATATTTAAACGAAATGGTTCCAGGGTAGGAATGAATGCATAAGTATACTCTAGACCAGGGGTCACCAATTGGCGGACCGCGGTCCGGATCCGGACCGTAGACCTATTTTATGTGGACATTGTGTTAACAATACAGATTATTTTACATTATGTAACAACAAATTCATGAGAAATATTTTCGTCTCGACATCAGCCTTTGGTGATGATCCATTAACTAACAAGTAATAGGGAAACCTATGCAAAAACAGATAATTTGGGAGCGATAACACAAACAATGTATGGGATCTCCTGACAGAAGTAAAAAGCTTTTTGCGAAAACTCAACATTGATCTGGATAATGAACGCCTGCAATCCCCCAATTAAAAAAAACAATCTGCAGTGACAACGAGATTGACGTCGGCCAATACAAGGCGTTCATTGAGGGTCTAAAATCGGAATTTGAAAACAGATTCACAGATTTTAAGAAAATTGGGAATGCCGTCGATATCCTCAGTAACATTAACTCTCTGAATCCTGGGATGAATAGAGTAATGAAGTTGCAAATATTTTCGGGAGTAATAAAGCTTCTCTCCAGATGGAAAAAATTGATTTCCAAGAAAATACAGTTTTAAAACACCAAAAACAGTGAGTTTCTGTCAAGGGTTTTGAATAAAATTTGTTTGTGGGTACAAAAATACCCAGAATTAAAAAAATTAGCCTTCAAACGTTTCACTTTGTTTGGGTGATCATACTCGTATGTTTGTGACTCAGCATTTTGTAAGATAGACTTCATTAAAAACAAATAAAACTGCTATATTCGGCTGTGCTGAATCTTAAATACCATTCACAGATGTAATTCTTCTTTCTTTCTTTCTAGCTAAAACAGAAAGTAAGTTTAATTAAAAAATCAAAATGATATTATCGGTTACTTTTATATTTAAGAAAACGTTTAAATTTTTTTGGCTGGAAAGCTAAATGTTTGGCTCTTTTTATTCCTAATACCTCTAAACGTCTTTCTAATATATTAAATATGTTTAATTTAAAAACAAAAAGTAAAGATCCGTTTCATGTACTCCAAAAAGTTATAATTGTTTAACCGTAGAATAGTCCTTTAGAGTTTATTTTTGATACCAATTTATTTCTTCCTGGTATATAAAGTAGGTATAATTAATCATAAAAATCAAAAATAGCAAATTATATGGTTACTTTTATGAATAAAAATATTTCGATATTCAAACCCTGAAATTGGATTTTTTATTTTTTTTTTTTGGTCTTTAATACTAATTTCACTCTTTCCGAAGAATAAAAGAGATTTCACTCACAAAAACCAAAATTAGGAACTCATATGTACCAAAAAATTTCGGTTTTCCAACCCTGGAACCGAATTTTTAATTTGTAAAATTTTTAATACCAATTTAAATCTTAAAACAGGTTTAATTCACTGCAAAAACCAAAATTGGGAACTTATATGGTTACTTTTATCTACCGAAATATTTCGATTTTCCAACCATGGAACCGAATTTTAAATATTAAAATTTTTAATACCAATTTAATTCTTCCTGAAGTATATAATAGGTTTAATTCACTAAAAAAAAAAAACAAAATATGGAATTTATGTGGGTACTGGAAGCGAATTTTTATTTTTTTACCAATGCAATTTTTAGTGAGGTGTAACATAGTTTTACTTGACAAAAAAATTAAAATCTGTAAACTTTTTTGGTCACTTTCATGTAGATACCACAAAATATTTAATTTTTCCAACCCTAGAGTCGAAATTTTGATTTTTTAAGATTTTAATACCAATTTTGTTCTTCCTGAATTACAAAATAGTTTTAATTAGCAAAAGCAACAACGTTAATTGCCTTATGGGTTACTTTTATGCATAAAAATATTTCAATTTCCCAGCCCTGGTTAGGTTAGGTTTGCAACTCTTAATGAGGCATGAAATAGTTTTATTTAAGAAAACCTTAATGTTTGTAACCATTTTGGTCACTTTCATGTACTACAAAATATTGCAGTTATCCAACTCTGGAATCTAAATTTTGATTTTTTTTTAATTTTTGATACCAATATTGTTTTTCCTGAAGAAAAAATTGTTCTAATTAGTAAAGATGGTTACTTATATGTATATACAAATTTAAATTTCCCAGCCCTGGAAGCCAAATTTTAATTTAATTTTTTTCATCAGTGCAACGCTTCATGAGGTATAAAGTAGTTTTATTTAAGAAAAATTTACAATTTTTAACTACTTTGGTCATTTTCATGTACTATATTATATTACACTTGTCCAACACTGGATTCGAAATTTGAATTTATTTTTTAATTTTTTATATCAATGTTGCTCTTCCTAAAATATAAAATAGTTTAATTTCGCAAAAATAAACAACGTCAATTGCCTTTTTGGTTACTTTTATGTATAACAAATTTCAATTTCCCAACCCTGTAAGCGAAATATTAATTAAAAAAATTTATTTTATCAATGAAAATATTCATGAGGTATAAAGTAGTTTAAGAAAAACTCCAAATTTGTAACCATTTTATTTATAACATGAACTACAAAATATTGCATGTGCCAAAAAAACTTTCATTTTCGCAACCCTGGAAGCGAAATTTTAATTTTTTGTTTGTTGTTTATTTAAGAAAAATTTAAAATATTATTGTATTCTGATATTTTTAAGCTTAATGTCTCTTTATTTCAGTTTAATTTTTAATTTCAATATTTCGTCACTCCTTTGTCCAACCCTGGATTAAATTTTATTATTTTTTTTTGAATTTTTGATACAAATTTTGTTCTTCTTATAATATAAAATAGTTTTAGTTAGCAAAAAAACAACGTCAATTGCCTTTTTGGTTACTTTTATGTATAAAAAAATTTCAATTTCCCAACCCTGGAAGCGAAATTTTTATTTTTAAATTTTTTTTTATCAATGCAAATCTTCATGAGCTATAAAGTAGTTTTGTTTAAGAAAAACTCAAATTTTGTAACCATTTTTGTTATAACATGTATTACAATATATTGCATGTACCAAAAAAACTTCCATTTTCCCAACCCTGGCAGCGAAATTTTTTTGCTTTTTTTCATCAGTGCCACGCTTTATGATGTATAAACTTGTTTTATTTAAGAACTATTTAAAATTTTTAACCAAATTCATGTACTAAAAAATATTACACTTGTCCAACCCTGGATTCGAAATTTTGACTTTTTTTTTTAATTTTTTACACCAATTTTGTTCTTCCTAAATTATAAGACAGGGTAGTTAGCAAAAAAAAAAACAACATCAGTTGCCTGTTTGATTACTTTCACGTATAAAAAATTCAATTTCCCATCCCTGGAAGCAAAATTTTAGTTAAAAATTATTTTTGCCCAATGCAAATCTTCATGACGTATAAAGAGGTTTTGTTAAAGAAAAACTTAAAATGTCTAACAATTTTAGTTACTACATGTACTACAAAATACGGAATGGGCCGACAAAAAAATTTTCACTCTTACTATTACTTTTAGTTTTTAATAGACCATTGAGGCTTCCTAAGGCACGAAATAAGTTTAATTTACAAACATTAAAAAAATAATTGATTTTTGGTATAAATTTTGCGTCGAGAAATAGGTGTAAGCTTCCCAGCTTATTTCCAATCCAACCGCCCAAGAACGAAGTCTCTAGCTTGGACGGTTGGAACTGGGGGCTTGGGAAAACCGATTTCACGTACACGCGGACGGAAAGTCGAACATCGCTCAATCGTCATCGCTATTCACAAGGATCCAGAATATATATACTTTATGGGGTCCTATGTGAATATCGAAGAAATTACACACGGACCAATTACGTTCCGACCAGCTGGAGGAAAGTAAAAGTGGTTTTCATTCCCAAGATTGGAAAAAGGAGTCACGAGGACCCAAAAGACTTCAGACCAATCAGCCTTTCATCTTTCTTAGTTAAGACGCTAGAAAGATTACTAGACACCCATATTAGGCATCGACTTGAAGGATCGCTTATTCTCTCAGATAGTCAGCATGCCTACCTGAAGGGACGCTCCACGGAAACAGCTCTGCATGAGGTGGTGGGAGTCGTGGAGAGATCCTTAGAAAACAAGCAGTATACCTTGGCTGCCTTCTTAGACATAGAAGGCGCTTTCAACAATGTATCAGTGGCAGCCATCCAACAGTCTCTCCGGGATGCAGACGTTGAGGAATACATCAGCAACTGGATCATTACTATGTTGAAGGCAAGAAATGTCACTGCAGCGTTAGGTAATAGCGAAATGTCAAGATGGGCATGTAGAGGAACACCACAGGGTGGGGTGATTTCTCCGCTGCTCTGGCTTCTCGTTGTTAACACGATTCTTCTCAGACTAGATGCTGTAGGAGTTAAAGTTGTGGCTTACGCGGACGATGTAGTAATAATGGTATCAGGGATGTTCACTAACGTGATTAGCGATATCATGTCCAACGCCTTGGGTATGCTCAGTAGATGGGCTGCAGGATGCGGTCTAGGAGTAAACCCTAGCAAAACGGAACTGGTACTATTCACTACAAAGACCAAAACCCAAAGCTTTAAACTTCCTCGGCTGAATAATCTGGAACTGTCCCTTTCGGACACGGCAAAATACCTAGGAGTTATCCTGGACACGAAGCTATCGTGGAAACCAAATATACACCATAGAATAAAAAAGGCAACAGTTGCCTACTACTCCTGTAGGAGAATGTTTGGCTCCAGATGGGGCCTAAAACCCACAATGCTTAAGTGGATGTACACAGCAGTTGTACGCCCTATACTGACTTACGGGTCGTTAGTATGGTGGCCCGCCACAATTAAAAAATATGTAGTAGATCAACTATACAGGATACAGAGATCTGCTTCCATCGGGATTACTGGTTGTCTACGTACTAGTCCTTCAGAGGCGCTGAATGCTATACTAAACCTAATTCCGATTGACCTTTATGTACTCCGGGCATCCTCAAGCAGTGCGGCAAGACTAGCGGCATCAGGGAGGTGGAGGTCAAGGGACTATGGCCACGCAAGAATCCTTGGCCGGCTACCACCGACACTGAGGAAGCCCACCGACTATATAGTACCTCACTTAGACTTTAACACTTCATTCAAAGTCCTCTTACCATCCAGGCGGGAGTGGAGAAGGGGTAACTTAGAAAGGGAATTCAACTTCAGAGTGTATACTGACGGATCAAGGATGATCTGTGGTGTAGGCGCAGGGGTCTTCTCGAGGGACCTTGGAATAAAACTCTCGCTCCGTCTCCCAGATGAATCCAGCGTATTTCAGGCTGAGATACTGGCTATAAGGGAGGCGGCGAGGCTGTTAATTGATAGGGGTGTTCAGGGTAGAGTCGGTATCTTTGTCGATAGCCAGGCGGCACTCCTATCTCTCAGATCGTTCACTACGTCGTCTACTCTGGTAGCCCAATGCAAAGAGCTGCTATCCAGACTGGGGGGTCAGATAGACGCTACCCTCATCTGGGTACCCGCTCACAGCAGTTTCTTTGGAAACGAACAGGCAGATGAGCTAGCTAAGGCTGGATCTGCTAAGGACGTCTCCACTGCCGTATCGGTGGACATGCCGTTTGGCACCCTAAGGAGCACCATTCAGAGCCATTTCCGGCAGAAAGCGGCGGACAGGTGGCGTAAGCTGAACACGTGCAGGGTGGCTAGAAGCATGTGGCCATGTTATAACGACAATAGAACGGCACAATTGATTAACAGGAATCGCAGGGACATCTCAAGGCTCGTAGCGGTTGTGACGGGGCACTGGGTAATAGGCAGACATGCAGGCAGGTTAGGTCTCAACCATAATGCATTCTGTAGGAGCTGCCGGGATCAGAGCAAGGAGGAGACAGTTTATCACTTCCTTTGCGAATGCCCGGCCTTGCACAACACGAGACACAAATTCTTAGGCAATAGTATCATAGGCGACCTCGCGGAGTTATCAGGTATAGGTCTGGGGGACCTTATTAGATACCTCAATGCGACGGGGTGGATCTAGTAACCATCCGTACCCGAGATCAGGATACGGCTTCCATAGGTAGTCACTGACGAGTGGAGTGGTTTTTCAAAACGGGATCTCAGAGATCCTACTTGAATGCTTGCGTGTAGCGGGCAGCCACGTATACCAACCAACCAACCAACACACGGAATGACAAACCTATATATACAATTTTACTGTTTTGTGAAGGGTATAAAAAATTCCGGAACAGACTTGCCGATGAACATCCCCAAGATTTAATGAGAATAGCCTGCACAAACTTTTCTTCAAATTTCAGACGGATAATCCAAGACAAAAATTTTAATTGTTCTTATTAATATTGTAAAAACACTTAGTACATACTTGTTTTATTCAAAGCATTTGTTTATTATTTAATAAAATAATGCACCGAAACCTATTCGTTTTATTTGTCCATTGATACAGTATCTAAACATATTATTAAATAGTTCAGTTTATTACCTCGCGACGGTCGCGATTTTTTAAAAACGGACCCCAAATGAAAGTAGTTGGAGACCGCTGCTCTGGACGAATGTCGGTGAAGGGTATATACAATTCGACACAGCACAGTTACATCATTATTATTAGCAATATTCAGCTATAGCCACATGGCTGTAATTGTGTAAATGGGCAATAATATACTACTTAAATCATTTGAATCGTTTTTCTTAGAAATAGGATATTTTTCTATGACGTCCAGAAATCATCCCTATCCTATTCCATTCACTGAAAGCAAGAATATTCCGTTAACCAATTCTGCTACCCATTATCCTGTCTGTGTTTAAGTCTGTCCCTTTAAGTTTACTAGTATTTTAGCCTGCTGTGAAATTAGTATAGAAATAAGTTTTATTAAAAGTATCTCTTTGCTACCTTTTATGACTCTTCTTTTATTTGCGATTTCATACTGTTTTCGGCCATGGTTTGCAGAAATTATATTATAATTTATTTTAATTAAATTTTCTAAATACTTTTGAAAACAAAATACATAATTTCAATAAAAACGTGTTTTCCATGAATGTTTTTGCAACTAATTAGCGCAACTTAACTTTTATGTTGAATGAACATCTCAACAAAAGGATTCAAATGAATATGGAAATAAAAAGAAAAACTTTTAAAAACATGAAGGAGTATCTATCCATTGAAATTGTATATGTCCTTTGTATAAAATGTTGCAATATGATTTAAAATTTAATAGTTGTATTTTATACCCATGAGAAATATTACTCCAATTATTAAAATTAAAATTGTAAATAACACAGTGCAACACGTAAAATACAAACTCGTTTTCGTGTAGAGTTTCTTGAACTACTCTCAGAAATTAACAAATACAACGAACTATTTTACTGCAAACTACTTATTTCTGTACTAAATAAAATTAAGATTGATGGCGTACTGATCGACTTTTTTTCCAATATGTACATTTTGGCTAAAACTTGATTTTTCCGAAGATCTCAACGTTGTTTTGCTATTTTAAGCACAATTGTAGCTACGGGCTAGGAGGAAACATATATAAAACAATCTAATCTGATATACATATTAGATTTTAGTGAGGGTGCTATTGGATGAAGTAGTTAACACAAGACTATGAAGCCGGGAATCCCGAGTTCGACACCGAGTTCAGTTATAATACATATATAGCAGAACATAACCGGCAGCGATACACACTATCACGGACTAAAAAGAAGAACAGCGGGACCTTCCTTCGGGGACCTTCTAGCAAAAATTAGGCGGCGAAGTAAAAGGCTAAAATAGCTACAAAAAATTATCTTCCTTTAGCTTTAAGAATTCAATTACTTAATCTACGTTCACAACTATCAAATATTTGGCGAAATAAGCGTAACCAATAATTTTTATTAGTAAAAAGTTCAATACAAAATCAGTATTGTCAAAATAGTAAAAAAAATATTGCCAAAAAGTGCTACTTATGTTTATTGCGTCAAATATTTTATGAATGTGAAAGCCGTTTTATAATTTGAATGCAAATAATATTAGGTTTTCCGTTATTTGTATACATTTTTTGTATTTTTTGTTTTGAAAAGTCTGAATAAAATTGAATTACACTGCTTCGGTTTTTATAAATATTTCGTATATTCTTTGCGAAATATGGATGCAAAATGTGAAAAAAATATATTCCATTATTAAAATGTTCTAAAGAGTTATGAGTCACGTTGTAATGAATTATAAACAGTTTGACAGCTAGGGAAAGAAAATGGGTAAAAAACGATATAAAAAATTGAACATTTGCTTATATTTTTTCAGTTTTGAGGTACAAAACGCAGTATTTCCGGGTTAGTTTCTTTCGGGTTTGCTTCTCCTAAAACCGGAAATCATTTCAATTGGTTTCCGGTATAAAGTTGTTTTTCCAAACAATCAAGTTTTAACTAAAACACATGAGGCCACAACATTTGAACGGCAGCTGAACTAGCACAAGCCAAATAGTGATGTTTTTATAATCTATAAGTACTTCGAAAATGTACACAATGACTTCAAAAATCTTGAACTGTGTAACCAGTCAATTCATAAGACGTTTATAACAGTATATATATATATATATATATATATTTTTTTTTTTTTTTTTTTTTTTTTTTTTATGGACGTAATGATAGCAACTATCAATAGTGGCCCCACGACAACTTCACTAGCACCACCCTGGGACAGCTTTGGCATTTCATCAGGGTGGGTAGTATTATCAGTATTATTCCTACGTCCTCCTTAGTTCCTAGGTAAGGAGGTTCGAAACTGATGCGCATATTTAATCGTCAGTAGCTAACGAATCCTAAGACGTACTAACTCTCCTACGAATCTGTGCTAATCTGCGAAGTTCCATCAGAACAAGCTGTACAAAACTACACACTCTGGTCCAATTATATATATATATATATATATATATATATATATATATATATATATATATATATATATATATATATATTTTATTTCACCGAAGAGTTCTTTTGTTGAACAAGAAGGTATCCCCATAGAAATAAATTTTGTTTATGACAAATGATTTTATGCTGCCTTGATAACTTAAATGTAGAGAACGTAAAAGAAAATATTAATTGAAAGCTTTACAATATTTTTTATTTATATAATTTCAGATTACTTGGCATATTTCTGAAAAAAATTAACAGTGAAGTAGAACCACGAAGTACGTTAAAAGCTTTGAAACCCACACTTCTATTGGTGACGCCAACAAAACTTCAAGCTATTAGTAACGGTTTGAACTCTACCTTCACAAAACTGTACACATATATGTGCTGCATTCTACTCCAACAAAACTCTGTTCTCACTGATTGCAAATAATCAACTTATGTCCAAGGAGCAGTAGGGTACATTTTAATCGACATTGCTGAATCGTATTATTTAATGGCTGCAAAAGTGCTCTCTATGTAAAAATCCATCAGTTTAACCTAACAACCACTTGATATATTCTATAGAATTATTCACTAAAAGTTGTATTACGGCATGACAAAATTCATTCTTTTGACGAAATGCAAAAATAAAAAATGAAGTACGAGCACCAAAATACGCAAACAATAAGTATGTACTTCATCTACTCTTTGTCCGTATTATTTTATATATTTTCATTATTTAGTCTCCAATTTAAAATGAATAAAAAGCAGAATGACAGCCATCTACAATTTTCTAACAAAAGATAGCAGAAAAAGAATATTAAAAAAAGTAAGAACGTAATATTCGACCGGTTCGAATCTTAAATACCCCCAAATATTTAGTAAAACTATTTTTATTGTTATTTGAATTTTTTAATAATTTCCCACTGTCTTGTATCTATGAAGTCCAATACATTTACATATCATCAATAAATCTTGCAAAATTAACGTAGTGCTTGCTATAGAAAAAGCCATGACAATATCAACAATCCAAAAATGGACTGCATCGTATTTTCCGCAGACGAACGGATAGACATGACTTGATTGTATTAGATTTCATCACTGATCAAGGATATATGTATATACTTTGTGGGGTCTAATACTTTTTTGGAAAGTATAAAAACTTTATTTTGCCGGAGTCACTCTAGCGAGTCCCGTCACCTCTTCATGGGTTACTAAATGTAAAAATAGGGTCATGAGGGAAAGAAGGGGGAATCAAGGTTAAAAATTAGTTTTTCAGGAAGGTAGGTTTAAGTAATACAATTCGTGAAATGTTCACACTATTTTTGCATATATCAACGGCCACCAAAGGGAGCAGGGTCCAAAAATGGATTTTTCTGATTTTATGACTCCAAATTCAACACTTTGGATTTTTTTTAAATAAATATATACCATTTGTTGAACAACATTCAGCCCATTTACGAAATTTTCCACAGAGAGACTGACGGACGGACATGGCCAGATCATCTTAGATCACTGATCAAGAATATATAGTAATTTGTGGGGTCTCAGATGAATATTTCGCTGCGTTACAAACGGAATAACAAAGTCAATATACCCTCCAATTATATTTTGGAGGGTATAATAAAGAGAAAATAACATGATTAGTTTTGTTTCAACAAAATATTACCAATATTGTTAAATTTGTTTTAATTGAATGCGGAACACTAGTTTATTTATTTTTTTTATTATTAGTTACAATCTTTTTTTACCTATTTTATTGATAATTTTATATCAATTGAGTAACTTACGGATATTTAAGGCCTGAAGTCATGTGAAAAGAATTACGCCATTTACAAGACTTCAGGCCTTAATATAATGTACAACTTGAATCCATTTGTGCTATATTAACAGAGATTTTTAGGTGGAACATTATATGAAATAAAATAATCACTTACCAAGAGGTTAAATTAGAGTTGCGATTATTAATATTCGTTCAAAAAATGTTTTTGTATACATATTCTTATATACGAGATCTGATCAAAAAATAACCGTTATTTTAAAATTTCGTGAGTTACGTATGTTCGATTATCGCATTTCTTTTCTGTTATGTTGGTACACATGTCTGTTATATATGTTGGTAATATCAGCCATTTTGGATTGTCAGTTTGTTTATGACGGATAAAAAAGTTAGTCGTGCTTTGGTGTGCTCTTCGATTTTTTACTATTCGAAAAAATTGATCAAAGAAACTGTATTAAGTTTTGTGTAAAAAATGAAATTAAATGCGCAAGGACATTTGAAATGTTGAATGTGGCGTTTGGCGAGTCTACTATGAGCAGAACACAAGTTCAATTGTTTTATAACCGGTTTAAGGAAGGCCAAGAAGATGTCAACAACCGATGAAAACATTGTAGCAGTGAAGAAAATAGTCGAATTATTATCAGAGAGGTTGCTGATGCCAAGCAATTTTCACGGATGCTTAGGCGTGAAACGTGCGGCAACAAAGATTGTTTCAAAATTGCTAAATTTTGAGCAAAAACAGCGTCGCATGGACATCGCTCAGGAGCTGTTGAACATCGTCAACGACGATCCAGATTTCCTCAAAAAGGTCATAACTGGTGACGAGTCAAGGGGGTACGGCTATGACATTGAAACCGAAGCCCTATCATCCCAATGGAAGCGTCCAGAAGAGCCAAGACCGAAAAAAGCACGTCAAGTTCGGTCAAATGTGAAGGTTTTGCTCACTGTGTTGTTCGACTGCAATGGCGTGGTGCATCGTGAATTCTTGTCACAAGGTCGTACGGTCAATAAGGAATATTACCTTGAACTAGGAATACTACCTTGAACTTATGCGCCGTTTGCGCGAAGCAATTCGTCAAAAAAGCGCAGAATTGTGGAAAAAACAATCATGGATTTTGCACCATGATAACCATGGACAAAAACAAAACCGTTATCATGAATCAACCAACGTATTCACCGGATTTGGCCCACGCTGACTTTTTCCTCTTCCCAAAACTGAAGACAACGACGAAAGGAAAGCGTTTTGCTACGATTGAGGCGATACCAAAAAGCGCGTTTCAGAATTGTTTCGAGGATTAGAAAAAACGCTGGCATAAGTGTATTAGATCTGAGGGGGATTACTTTGAAGGGGACAAGATAGTTAATGATGAATAAATAAATACTTTTTGAAAAAATTTAAAATAACGGTTATTTTTTGATCATACCTCGTACGATAGTTTTTTGACATAAGGCAGTTTATTTTTAATATATACATATGTATCTAATATGTACATATCAAGGTATATAAATACAAGGTAGTGCCACTTGCTTTTATTAAATTTTAATAAGGATTTTTGAAGTTTATTTTTCTACATCATATTGAATATGACGTTGCCACATTATAAAAAATAATTTTCATTATTTGGAAATTTTGAAATAAAATCTGTAATACATATATATATATATATATATATATATATATATATGTATATATATATATATATATATATATATATATATATATATATATATATATATATATATATATATATATGTATTTTAAATGAAATTTATTTGTTGGTGGTCAAGCAATGTCTATATGCATTCCATTGGTGCTTTACCAAATCATCAGTAGACTTTAACCATGATTTGGTAAAGCACCAATGAAACGCATATAGACATTGCTTGACCAGCAACAAATAAATTTCATTTAAAATAGTATTGTGACAACAATATGGCAAATATGTCAATATGTCAAATACTAAACTTCATTCATTGATCTCTAACTTATTTAAATTTCAAGGTGTCCAGTTCAACAATTTCCAAAATAATGGCCTTTTTAGTAGCAAGCCACATTTTCATGAGATCACGGACAAACCACCATTATAATATATTATACCATGGTATTTAACTATTATTTTATACCCTCTCTTTTAACATATTTCATTTTTAGAAAAATTTCATTTTGAGGTTTTGAACATAAACATTTTGCAATATTTTGTTAAAATAATTTAGTAAAAAAAAATGTAAAGAATATAGAAAACTATAAAAAATCCCAGTTCATATGCATTTCCACAAAAAATAAAAAGTCATTGTGTTGCTTTGCATTGAACCAAAAACATTGAAACCATTACATTGATCAATAAGACAATTTAACAAAAAATATGTTTATTTAAGGTTCACGACAAGATTTTTATAATAAATTAATTGGCAAACGGATTTTAATTATTGTTAATTATGACATCGATGCAATTAAAAATTTTAACAACTCAAACCAAAAAAAAAAAAAAAAAAAAAACGGGTAACTTAATATAATATGGTAACTTAATTTTTATGGGAATGTCAGAATCCTTAAAATTGTCAGAAAATTATTTTAAATTTAATAGCTCACAGTGGCAGTACCTTGTTTTATTATACCATGGTACATATCGCACTTGTTCAACAATACTGTATTAACTCAAAAACTTCAAAGTTTTCAGGAGAGACAAAAAAACTGTTTTCTTAACGCTTAAGGAAGTTGTCATTAACAAAAGTTCGGCGATATTTAGAAAACCCATCAATTATTGAATTGCGCTGCATAACCCTTTTTATTTGTTTATTGTCTGCAGATAGAAAAGCGATTTTTTTAGTTATTATAATTTTCTTGAATTATTTTTGTTTATAAAAAGTAAATATTTTGAATTGTGTTTTTTATATGAAATTTATTGCTGTATTTAATACATTTTTAATAAAACAGATAAACACGAAATGAAAAAAGACTAACGTAAACAAAGTTTTTAAAGCTAAATAAATGCTAACAACCGCTAAAAAGTTTAATATATATATATATATTTTATTGCTTTTTGTTTGTTATGTGGTCAAGTATGTATATATGTATGCCTGCATTTCATTGGTTCTTACACCAAATCATCAGTAGACTTTAACATAATTCCAAAATAACACAAGCAAAACCATAGGATTTGAAATTCAAGAAAACACAACAAACAAATTTTATCCGATATAAATCTATTTTGTTTTTTTGAATTAACGATTTTAAATATATATTTTATCAAATTAAAAAAGTTTAAAATATATATTTAAAATTTTCGTAGTATGAATCGTAATACTTTTTAGGGATTATGTTTCTTTTGACTAGATTCATAATATCCTTTCTTTTATATTCCGACAGTGGCATCTTGTTTTTTGGACAGCTCATTTTGTTAATTGAACTAATTAGACTTTTTTATTTCATATATTCACTATTATGTTTAATAAACTTAATAATTTAAATTATGTATGAATTTTTATTAGTCGAACTTTTTCTTTATGTAAATTGTTAATTTTTTAACGGGCTTAAGTTCGAATCTTGCATGACTGCAAATTATTTTTTGTTATTTTATTAATAAATGAATTTGTTTAAATTCTATTTTATTATTTTTATATTAAGATTGGAATATTAAGAATATTTTTTTTTTAATAATCATCAAACCAGCAGAACGGATCAGTACTGATTTCGAGGCCGCTACGCCATCTCATCAGCGTTCTTTGTTCAATTTTTCCACTTTTGCAAGTGGTGCTAGTTAGTAGGAATATCAACTATTTAACCAATATTTTAACGAAAATTGAATATGAGAAGTTATCACATTCATATTATTAAGTTATTACATTTTGGTTAGTACGAAATTCCCCAACCCTGACGATTAATATTCCAAATATTCCAATATCTCTTTTGCTTTTTCCAGAGCCATCGGCTGCTGATAGGTAAAGCTTCTTTGTTGGGGAATTTCGTACTAACCAAAATGTAATAACTTAATAATATGAATGTGATAACTTCTCATATTCAATTTTCGTTAAAATATTGGTTAAATAGTTGATATTCCTACTAACTAGCACCACTTGCAAAAGTGGAAAAATTGAACAAAGAACGCTGATGAGATGGCGTAGCGGCCTCGAAATCAGTACTGATCCGTTCTGCTGGTTTGATGATTATTAAAAAAAATATTCTTAATATTCCAATCTTAATATAAAAATAATAAAATAGAATTTAAACAAATTCATTTATTAATAAAATAACAAAAAATAATTTGCAGTCATGCAAGATTCGAACTTAAGCCCGTTAAAAAATTAACAATTTACATAAAGAAAAAGTTCGACTAATAAAAATTCATACATAATTTAAAACATTGCGGGGGCACGCGCACTTGTTCAAAGTAAATTGACAACTAAATTCAATTACTTGAACATAAATAACAAAGAAGCTTTACCTATCAGCAGCCGATGGCTCTGGAAAAAGCAAAAGAGATATTGGAATATTTGGAATATTAATCGTCAGGGTTGGGGAATTTCGTACTAACCAAAATGTAATAACTTAATAATATGAATGTGATAACTTCTCATATTCAATTTTCGTTAAAATATTGGTTAAATAGTTGATATTCCTACTAACTAGCACCACTTGCAAAAGTGGAAAAATTGAACAAAGAACGCTGATGAGATGGCGTAGCGGCCTCGAAATCAGTACTGATCCGTTCTGCTGGTTTGATGATTATTAAAAAAAATATTCTTAATATTCCAATCTTAATATAAAAATAATAAAATAGAATTTAAACAAATTCATTTATTAATAAAATAACAAAAAATAATTTGCAGTCATGCAAGATTCGAACTTAAGCCCGTTAAAAAATTAACAATTTACATAAAGAAAAAGTTCGACTAATAAAAATTCATACATAATTTAAAACATTGCGGGGGCACGCGCACTTGTTCAAAGTAAATTGACAACTAAATTCAATTACTTGAACATAAATAACAAAGAAGCTTTACCTATCAGCAGCCGATGGCTCTGGAAAAAGCAAAAGAGATATTGGAATATTTGGAATATTAATCGTCAGGGTTGGGGAATTTCGTACTAACCAAAATGTAATAACTTAATAATATGAATGTGATAACTTCTCATATTCAATTTTCGTTAAAATATTGGTTAAATAGTTGATATTCCTACTAACTAGCACCACTTGCAAAAGTGGAAAAATTGAACAAAGAACGCTGATGAGATGGCGTAGCGGCCTCGAAATCAGTACTGATCCGTTCTGCTGGTTTGATGATTATTAAAAAAAATATTCTTAATATTCCAATCTTAATATAAAAATAATAAAATAGAATTTAAACAAATTCATTTATTAATAAAATAACAAAAAATAATTTGCAGTCATGCAAGATTCGAACTTAAGCCCGTTAAAAAATTAACAATTTAAACTTAATAATAAAATTTCTAGCTGATCAAAATTGAATTTTTTTGTGTCATTAAAACTATTTCATCAAAATAGTAATAACTCAATAAAAAAGAGAATTATTTCACGAAAACAGTAACAACTCAAAGAAAAAGTTAAGCATTATTTCATGAAAACAATAATATTTCGAATTTAAAAAGAAATTTGCTTAGCCTGAATCAATTAAACAGTTGCAACTCAAAATACTACCTGACTAAAAGAAACTTTTATTATTAGAATAACAACTTAACTCAAAATACTACTCTTTATAAAATAATTATTTGTTAGGGCCAATCACTTCAAACAACCCAAAATAAATTTGTTTTCTTGATTCAGAGAAATAACCCATTTCAGCAGGAAAAAGGTCACAACATGTAATTTTATTAAGAAAGAGTAGTCAGAACTATGGGAATTTTTGACCATAGGTAGACATAAGTGTTATGTATTGCTTTTTGCCAAAAAGATAAAACGAAAAAATTTTGAGTTAATACAGTATTGTTGAACGAGTGCGATATGTATGTATGTGTGTTCAATTCTAAAGCAATATACATTTTTTCCGATACTTGCTCAAACACTTGTTAAGAAAACTACAAAACATGAAAAACGCTTTCTCTTTCTTCTTGGTGAACATTTTTTTAAATAAATTAATTATAGATATGTGTAAGTCATTTAACAAGCGGTAAAACACTTTGTAGTGGTTTGAAATATTAAAATAATACTTTTCAATACACACACAATCTCTCTTTCTCTGCCACGCACTCATCGCATACACTCAATAGGACATGCCTGCTGTGTTTGGAAAATAGACTAAAAACGTTAGGTTTTTCTTCTACATGAGAAACACTTTTCTAAGTAAATATATTTAAACACTACGCAAAGATAAAAGCTCCAACGTGCGTGTGATATGTATCGCAATATATTGCATGTACATTAATATGTACATACATATGTCTTTATATGCATATTCATAAGCAAAAATGTAACTTACTTCAGACCCGCAGGAAGCTGTGTTCACGTAAAAATTTTAAATTCTTTTACGAAGTAAAATTATTTCTGAAGTCTACAATAGACTCAACTAATAAATCAAGGTATTACACAAATGTAAGCAACAAATACTAAGAATACATGCCCACATATACTCACAGTCCATATACGAGCATGTATACATATAATATGCACAAAAATCGTCGATATTTTCAAACAGATTTCTTAAGACGAAGAATGTGTGATAAAAAAAGATTTTCTTACTCCTTTCTATTGAACAGAATTTAAATTTTGTCAATATGGATTGTAAATAGGGTATACTTCCCGGGAATTCCCAGGAGTCACTAATTTTTTGTGTCCAATTCAAAAACTGCCATTCATATTGATCCATACCGTTACAATTATCAAATGACTAAGCAATTAATAAACAAGTAAGAACGTTAAACTCGACCGGGTCGAATCTTAAATAATCTCTAAATATTTAGTAAATAGAAAATCAATTTTTTTTGATATTCGATTCTTTTAATAATTTCCCATTGTCTTGTATCTACGAGTATGAAGACCAACAAATATGTATATTATCAATAAATTTTGCAAAGTTAAAATAATACGATCGTTTACAATGAGTTCTGAGCAAAATGATTGAGCCAACTTTGGGGTAATTAAGTGTAGAAACAAATTTTTATAGGGTTATTTGGGGAAGATCGGAGAATATTTCACCTTCGTCGTGAAACCATAAATATGTAATTTTTAAGAAATGTAAGGCTAAGGAATACAATTTGTCAAATATTTACTCTACTTTTCCATGTAATATATTACTTCAACGCCCAGTAAAGGGAGCGGGCACCAAAATTTTATATAAAAATATATCATTTGTTTAAAAACTACAAAAGCAATTAAACAAGTAAAAACATTATATATTAGAGTGGGTCGAATCTTAAATATGTACCCTCCAAATATTTAGTAAGTAAATTTAAAATGTTCAACTTGGTGGGACAGAGTTCATTTAAGACATCTCTGTACCCAATTTTAAGTCTATTATTAAGTCATTCCAGAATGAGCCGTGAGGGCGACGATTCATCTCTGCAAGATCAGAGAACATTTCAGCTTCTTATAGGCTTAAGAAATACAAATTATTCAGAGACATTTCACCTTTGCCATAAAACTCGAAAAATATGCGTTTGGGATAATTAATTTTGTAATTTATTTTGGAAAATTTATTTTGTAATTTATTTATATTTTTTTTATAGGGCTATTTAGGGGGCAAAAGGCCAGAAGAGGTTAGGACAGAGGAATACCAGCTTACATCTTAGCTTCGTCATTAAAGCTTAAAAATGTTATTTTTAAGGAATATAGCCTGAAGTATAACAATTTGTTAAATTTGTACACTATTTTTGCATATAATAACACGAACTAATGGGGGCGTTGTCCAAAAATTTATATTTTTTATTTTATGGCTCCAAGCTTATAAAAAAATAGTAAAATGTTAATAAAAAAGTGCGCAATTTACTGTCGAAACACGATACAGTCCAAACGACAAGAGCCAGATCCTTGAAATTTAGTATAGATAAATATTGAAGGATAGCATAGGTTAAGTTCGTAAATGGGCTAAATCGGATCAGGGGTAAAAAATAAGAGCTAAGCCAGCCTCTTAGTTTTTATAGCCTCCAAAAAAGAACGCAGCGAAATATCTATCAGATACCCCATAAATTATATATATTCTTGATCAGTGATGAAATCTTCGACGGTCTGAGCATGTCCGTCCGTGTGTCCGTCTGTGGAAATCACGAGTCAGTCCAAACAAAAAGAGCCAGGCTCTTGATATTTGGTACAAATATATCTTGAAGGATTAAATTCTTCTGGTTTCTTGACCTCTTTTTAATTATTATTGTATTCTGATATTTGTAACTTGAACTTGTGTGACTTCCTGAAGAAGAAGTCACACAAGTTCAAGGAGTGATGAAATATTGAAATTAAAAATTAAATTAATATAAAGAGACCTTAAGCTTAAAAATATGAGAATACAATATCTTGAAGGATAGTACAGGTCAAGTTCGGAAATGGTTTAAATCCGTCCAGAGGGGAAAAAGTTCCACTCACCCATCACTATCAATCATATAAGTTTCTAATTTTGATTTAATTTATTTTTTCGGAATTAAATGTATTTTATAATTCAGGAAGAATTAAATTGGTATTAAGAAGAACAAATAATTTAAGGTCTCGATTCCAGGATTGGAAAATCGAAATTTTTTAGTACATAAAAGTAACCATTTAAGTTCCCGGTTATGGTTCTTTTAGTGAATCAAATCTATAATTTTTATACTTCAAGCAGAATTTAATTGATAATAAAAACTACAATTCCACTAGGTTTGGACAATCGCAATTTTTTTTTGGTACATAAAAGTAACCATATTCTTAATTTGGGTTTTTAATGAAATAAACCTATTTAAAGAATTAAATTGGTATTAAAAACTATGAAAATTAAAAATTCTATTTCAATGTTAGATAATCGAAATGTTTTTTTTTTTTTAAAGTATTTTATGCTTCAGGGACACAAAAATTGGTATTAAAATTCTAACAAAATGGTTTCCAGGTTTGGATCATTGAAAACGTTTTAATACATAAAAGTAACGAAATAGACTATAAATTTTGGCTTTTTCTGCGATTTAAACCTATTTTATACCTCACGATGAATAGAATTGGTATTGAAAATTAGAAAAAATCAAAAGTCTAGGGTTGGACAATTGGAATTTTTTGGTACATAAAAGTAACCAACTAAAACTGATTTTTTCGTTTTGTTTGTAAATTAAACATATTTTATATATTTGAAAAGCTTTTATTGGTATTAGACTAATTGAAAAATGCTAACTGTTTCTTAAATATGAAAGTAACTGATAACAAAATTTAGTTTTTTTTTCTCTAATAAAATCTATTTTCTTTTTTGGAAGGAGAGAAGAAATACATCTATGAAGGGTATTTAAGATTCGACGCAGCCGAATATAACACTTTTACTTGTTTTATATATCATTTACATAGAAAATGTTTGTTGTGTGTAAAATATCTATTTTTACAATTTAGCACAATTTAAACAAACAAAATATTATTAATAATTTATTTTTTCGTGGTTTCATTAACAATATCAATAAATTCCGAAGAATTAAAATACAAAATACATACAATACCATTCATTACCTTCTTCCTGGAATCCCAGGAACTTTTATTCTCTGGGAAACAAAAATGAGCTAGAAATGAAAACCCTAATTGTCAGGCATCTCCAGAAAAGCTTTTTGAACAGAATGTATGTGGGCACGTGTGTGTGAATATTTAGTGGTTTTTTGTTTTAATGCAGAAAATACGTAGTCGTTATGGAAAACAACATTGTTTCCAACAACACAATAATTTTTTTGATTTCATACGCAATCGTATATTAGCAAATTTAAATTGTTAAGATGTACATACATATGTACTATATATACAACATAATTACACATATATGTATACCAATATATTATAAGGCACTGTATCAGATTATATGTTTATTATGTTAAAGAAAAACTTGATCCCAAATTTTCCTTACTCTGTAGATATCCGTAATTTACTTCCTTAAAGCAGTGCAGAAACGCAAAAGCTCGAGTTTACACCGACTACGCACTATGAACGACTCTGAAAAAAATCGTAGTATCTGGATGTCACTCGAAAAATTAAATAATTGATAAATCAAGTTCGTAAACTTTGCGTTTGCTGAATTTCTAATCATGTGTAAATTCTTACGAGCAGATTTTTAAAGGAACTGGTGTAATTTATCTGCCAACATTTATCATATAGGTATATATAAAAAATAAAACGCCATAAGGGTTATACATGACTTTTTAAGGGGTCTCGAGTTACATGTTTCGTTTATTATTTTTGCGACGCTGCGAGTCTGTGCCATTACGGTGCAAGCGACTACATGAACGATTCTTAAGAATATAATGGCAACTTGTTGTCGTTTTAAAACTTTCTACTTATTTTCATCTTCATGTTTTTCTTAGTCTTAACGACAGCGTATGTACATATGTATATTGAAGCCACATGTAGCTACGAAGCCACATACATATTTTAAGATTGACTCTTACCTGCAAAGAGAACAAAAACAAGATATATATGAGAGAAAAATTATATAAAATAATTAAACAAAAATGGCACAAGCTATAAAAAGTTAAACAATAGTATTAAAACAATAACATGTTAACATCAGGTTGATACAGTTCTCGGATCCTTTTTCCTTTTTCATAATAAAATTTGTGTAAATAGGAACTGTTATCACATTCAACTAAGCCACCTAGTAAGTGGTAACAAATAGAATACACATGAGCACTGATGATGAAAGTATTGCGCCTTTCGAAAACAGCTGTTCTGCTCTGCTGTGTAAGTTGAATAACTAAAACCTGAGGTTGATTTTCCTTTGTGCCTTGAAATATTTATCATGTCTTTCTGAGATTTCAAAACAAATTTCGAACAATTAGCCTATAAATTTTAATTCAATTTAATATAAAAATATATCGTTTGTTAAACCTGTAAGTTAAATTTGGAAACATATAACCCTAGACACAACGTTAACAGTGTTCTGTTAGCATGTTAATATAGCGGTGTTAAGCATGAACATTCCGAGTGTTTGTATTCCGAATGGAATACTGGCCATATTTCTGAACCAACCTTGAAAAAGATTAACGGAACAGACAACCAGATCCATAGCTTTCATAATATATTAATACTTTGATATACCTATGCCGATAAGCTTTGACTTTTCGTACACAAAAATTGTCAAATTCTATACAGGCTAAGCCAGGATCCTAGGAAAACGGTAACATGTGGGCGACTAGAAATATTTTTATTTTATAGCTCTTGTGGTTCTCTATCACGTCCAATGGCAATAACCCTTAACAGTTGGATTTTTAGTAGAGATATTTGGATTTTAGTGAAATTTCATATATGGAATTTCTCTAAAGGAAGAATTCCTGGAAAACGGTAACTTGTGGGCGACTAGAAATTTTTTTATTATGTAGCTCTTGTTGTCCTCTATCACGTCCAATGGCCATAACCCTTAACAATTGGATTTTTAATAGAGAAATTGGGATTTTAGTGAAATTTCATATTTGGAATTTCTCTAGAGGATGAATTGTTTTGAAATGGAGACATGTGGGCGACTAGAAACTGTTTTATTTTTTAGCTCTTGTGGTCCTCTATCACGTCCAATGGCCATAACCCTTAACAGTTGGATTTTTAATGGAGAAATACGGAACATCTTTCCACTGTGATCTTCCCTCATTATCAAGCAATTAAATACTGCTGAATTTCATACTGTGAGGACTTTCAAATTACAAGACTTGATATATGAAATATATATTTTTTGTGATAGCTAAACCTGGTACCCAGCGATGCCTGAGTTTCAGGTTTTCATTACAAGTGGGCACTCGTACGTGTAAGAGACATTGTTATATTCATGGGGCATTGAGGATTTAAACTTCGATTATTTTATAATACGTTAATTTAGCTATCAGAGGCTTGTTCCCGCGGAACAAATGATATATTTCAGTTCAAAGAATTGTTTAATAAATAGTTTACATACGTCCATTTTCAACCGCCCAGGGCCTAAATTACCGCATTCGATATCTAGCGAAATTTCCATACAATTTAAATACAAATTTCGTTCGTTATCGAGTGCCGTAATTTGTCCCCAGGCTTTTCAAGTTGCAATAGAAGAGTTCGCTTGATTGAAAACGAATTTTTCTTCACATACTGAAGTAATTTTTTTCTTAAATACAAAGACGCACTACTCTGGCGGTAGTTCATTTGAAGTCAACTGAAAGGAAACTGTAAAGACCAGAAGCCTGTTTCTTAAAATTAAATTTAGGAATCTATATGGAAAATACCGACAAAACAACAATCAAGTTTGTAAACGTGTTGCTGTTTGTCATGTAATATTACTTGTAAACTTGTATGTACATATATCTAATCTCAATAAAGAAAAAATTATAAATTATTTATTATTTAGAGTTTATTAGTAAAAAAGAAAAACAATAACAACAAAGCTTTAACTAAAATGAGCACACAAATATAAATTCATATATTTTGGAAAAAATTCTTTCACTTGTGGTAGATATTAGAAAATCGAAAGCAGCCCATAGTACGAAAAACCTCAGTCCTTTTTTCTAAATTTTTCTGAACATATAAAATCTTCCATTAAGCCATAAGGGTCCTATTTTAATTCTATAACACTTCAAATTTTTTCGGTAAATTTTTTTAAAAATTGCTTATGTTACTATCGAGAATTCTTTCTTTCTATTGGTAGATGAAACCAAATTAAAATCAGGTTGAACATATCCCACCCATTTACATATAAGAAGGAAATTGTCAAAAATTTTTAACAGCGATGACCAACAATGATTTAGATCATGCATAAGGCGAAACACGTTCCTTTCTTGCAACTTTACAAATGCTTGGAGTTTTTCTAGTAGTATCATTCGACCGATTAAAACAAAGACCTTCTTGGAAAAAATAGTTTCTAAATGCATAAACTTATGTGAACCGTAGCAAACATTTATAACATACAAAAAAATTTATTAAAATACCACAAAAAGTTAAAATTCTTGTTACTTAGGTTAATCGACTGAAATTAAGTTGTTTAATCGTTAATTAAAAGTAACCAATTTTGAATTAACCGATCGGTTAATCGGGTAGCAATTGACAGGTGAACTGAATGAATACTCCAGAATAAACAGTATTCTTCCATAAATGAAAATTCGATGTAAAAGGATCAAGAAGAGTATCAGGTTATTCCTGTTATGATCCAGTATACTTTTCTACGAAAATTGTTGCATCAATAGCTTGACCTCGATTAGATCCTCATTAAAAAGGCACGCCATATTTGATCTGAAATTTAATACGTGAGATTGTTGATGTGATATTCAATTAAATAATGCCACAAAAAGACTCTGGACCATGACCAGTTATCCAATTTTAAAGAAATTTTTAGTTTTCGGTCAGCTTTCTGTAAAAAAGTTTGTAAATAGATATTTGCATTATGTTATACAATCGATCACGGACTTTAATTATATTCTTAAAAAATATATGAGAGATTAAACTTTTCATTATTGTCATATTCTGTTTATATATTTCTTATACATATGTAAAACTATTTATATTCTTATTCGCGATCTCACTTCTTTCGGCATAATCAGTTTAGCTGTTGCATCTTCTGTGAATTATTACATATAAAATTATACTCACCGCAGGGGACTTTTACTTATAAAAGTTATCATTTATATACATGTACTGCTGTACAAGTCTATGTGTAACACCGTTAGTGTCTTTTATGCCATTTGAAATTTAATAAGGTTGTTAGTGGCGTTTGTAATACAGTAGCTGAAGACAATAAAGAACAAGTAAATAAAATGTAGCGTTCAGTTCACTTTGTAAAATAACTTTTTTATAGCATGCCATAATGAAATTCTTCCCATAAAGGGGGAAACGTCAAGAGATGTAAGTTTTCAGTACCACATTAAGCCGTTAGTTCGACAACACATTAGTTTTAACAAATTTTGTACATGTAGACGTTACACATATGCGAAAAATATTTAAATGAAATATTTAACGGACATAAATTCCGAAAGAGTCCGCCTCAAAGTAGACTGATATATTAGTTATAACTTCAATATCTTTATAAATCATTATTAATGTACACTTGCTGTTGGAAACAGATAAAAACAATGTTTACTATCTTCATGTTGTTCGAGCCTATAAAAATTAACACCTTTGTTAATAGCTAAACTTAAAAATATCGTGGTATACAGTTTTTAAAAGCCACAAGAACAAACAAAAGACAAATACCAGGAATTAAAATGTAGTAAATATTGCTAGTTACCTCATAACATACGCAGTAATACCTTTTTATTTATTTCGGTCTTTATTGTGTGTGAATAAAATATTAAGAGTATTTGTGTGTTTGTGCGCAGCTATCAACTACTCGTGAACAAAGTTTTAGAAATTGGTATATAAAAACATGTTTTTAATTAATTGTTCATTTATGTATAGCTGTTTTATAGTAGGACTTTTGTTGCATGAAGCCCAATAGTTCTGATTCTAAAGGGGCCTAGACACGGTCATAATGCTTGCTGTCATTTTCGTGTATGTGTGCTTGCTGCCTTGAAGCACTCACGCTTGTTAACTCGTCAATCATTCATTTCTGATTTGATTTTCTCTAAATAAAGATATATTAATAGCTATAATGGCAGCGTGTTTGCAAAAAAAAGAAAAGCAAAACAGAAAAAGTTTAACAAAAACCGCATATGGATCACACATGTTTTAATTTTTATTCCCCTTTTTTTACACCTTCGCACTGTGAAAAATTACATGAAAATGAAGATTTGTTCGTGCTTGAGATAATACTACAATACATCCACACGCATGTGACAGCAAGCATGCTAAAAATCTAAATTTTTTGATTTTTCTTCAAGCATCGTCTGTGTCACACATACTAACAAATTTTAACTCATACAATAAGAATGCTTGCCATGCATTTTGACCGTGTCTAGGCCCCTTAAATCTCAATTTGAGTGCTCACTAGTAAACATGAAAGTGTGTCCCTAAATGAAACAAATCCGATTGAATGCAACATTCAAAATATTTGAATGTGTGATCCTTCCATTCCATGAGGAAGAAGAATGCATGGAATACGTCATACATAGAATAAGTCATAAATTGGAAATAGAACTTGTACGATCATCCGCTCGTTTTGGAAAAAATACTCTAATCAAACTACATAATTGCATATAAATGAGCTCAATTTTGGGCCTAGATGTGATCGGCACCATGTGTCTAATTTTATTTCGTTAGACTTAAATTATTTTGCCTGGCCCATAGAACGACCACTCAAATGTCGCTTTAGGTTGCTTCAAGGAGTAAATATATATGTAGGGTTTTGGAGATCACAAAAATGCGTTAGTTAAATTTAATTATCATTAACAAAATGGCGAAATGGCATATAATTTTGAGTAAGTATTATTTTCTTTTTAAAAAAAGAGTTGAAGGCAACTAATTGTTATTAGTAGTGAAGTGCAGATGACTTGTTTCAAACAGGGCTTAAATGCTCAATAAATTTCTATTTTGTAGTCAATAAATGAAAACAAGGAATAATATTTCCTATTTATAAGTAAGTTGTGATTTTTGATTTATAAAGAAAGGCGCCATTAAGTCTTTCAGAACATATTCTTATGTGTATGGAAAAACTAAAACGAATATTGTTTTCGACTAGATTAAAAAAGTTTGTTACATCGCAATTTTTCAGATTAAAGTATAAACATTTAAGGATTATTTTCACTTTACAATATATAGTATTCCACGTAATATATTATACCCTTCACAAAAAAGTGAAAGGGTATACATATATAGGGTTGTCATTCCGTGTGTAATTTCTTCGATATTCACATGGGACCCCATAAAGAATATATATATATATATATATATATATATATATATATATATGTATATATATATATATATATATATATATATATATATATTCTGGATCCTTATGAATAGCGATGACGATTGGGCGATGTCCATCTGCCCGTCCGTCTGTACGGTTTTCCCAAGCCCCAGAAGAGCTAGAGACTTCGTTCTTGGACGGTTGGATTGGAAATGAGCTTAAATAGAGTGGTATTGAAATTCAGAAAGATCTGAAGTACAGTTTCAGAGCTGGGAAGCTTACATTTCTCGACGCAAAATTTATACCAAAAATCAATTATTTTTTTTAATGCTTGTAAATTAAACCTATTTTGTGCTTAAGGAAGCTTCAATGGTCTATTAAAAACTAAAAAAATAAAAAAAAATTCCAGGGATGGGAATGTAAAAGTTTTTTTTCGGCCCATTTCGTATTTTGTAGTACATGTAGTAACTAAAATTGTTAAACATTTTAAGTTTTTCTTTAACAAAACCTCTTTATACGTCATGAAGATTTGCATTGGCCAAAAAAAAATTTTTTAACTAAAATGTTGCTTCCAGGAATGGGAAATTGATTTTTTTTTATACGTGAAAGTAATCAAACAGGCAGCTGATGTTATTTTTTGCTAACTAAAACTGTCTTATAATTTAGGAAGAACATAATTGGTATAAAGAATTAAAAAGAAAAAATCAAAATTTCGAATCCAGGGTTGGTCATGTGTAATATTTTATAGTATATGAAAGTGACCAAATTGGTTAAAATTTTTAAATATTTCTTAAATAAAACGACTTTATACCTCATGAAGCGTGGCACTGATGAAAAAAAAGCAAACAAAATTAAAATTTCGCTTACAGGGTTGGGAAATTTAAATTTTTTTATGCATAAAAGTAACCAAAAAGGAAAAACAAAATTGGTATCAAAATTTAAAAAAATCTAAAATTAGATTCCAGAGTTGGATAACTGCAATATATTATAGTACATGAAAGTGACCAAAATGGTTACAAATATTAAGTTTTTCTTAAATAAAACTATTTCATGCCTCATTACGAGTTGCATTGGTAAAAAAACAAAAGAAAATTCAAATTTCGTTTCCAGGGCTGGGAAATTGAAATATTTTTTATGCATAAGAGTAACCCAAAAGGCAATTAACGTTGTTGCTTTTGCTAATTAAAACTATTTTATAATTCAGGTATTAAAATCTTAAAAAATCAAAATTTCGACTCTAGGGTTGGACAAATGAAATATTTTGTGGTATCTACATGAAAGTGACCAAAAAAGTTTAAAGATTTTAATATTTTTTTTTCAAGTAAAACTATGTCACACCTCACTAGAAATTGCATTCTAAAAAAAATAAAAATTCGCTTCCAGTACCCACATAAATTCCAAATTTTGTTTTTTTAGTTAATTAAACCTATTTTATACTTCAGGAAGAATTATACTGTTAATAAAAATTTTAGAATTCAAAATTCGTTGAAAAATCGAAATTTTTTTGGTAAATAAAAGTAACCATATAAGTTCCCAATTTTGGGTTTTTCAGTGAATTAAGAATTAAATTGGTATTGCAAATTTTACAAATTAAAGATTCGGTTCCAGGGTTGGAAAATCGAAATTTTTTGATACATAAAAGTAGCCATATGATTTCCTAATTTTTTGGTTTTGTGAGTGAAATCTCTTTTATTCTTCGGGAAGAGTTAAATTAGTATTAAAAACCAAAAAATATTTTTATTCATAAAATTAACCATATAATTTGCTATTTTTGATTTTTATGATGAATTGTAGCTACTTTATGTATCAGGAAGAAATAAATTGGTATTCAAAAACCAAAAAAAAAATCTAAAGGATTATTCTACGGTTAAATAATTAGAACTTTTTGGAGTACATGAAACGGCTTTTTAATTTTTGTTTTTAAATTAAATATATTTAATATATTTGAAAGACGTTCAGAGGTATTAGGAATAAGAAGAGCCAAACATTTAGCTTTCCAGCCAAAAAATTTAAACGTTTTCTTAAATATAAAAGTAACCGATAACATCTCTTTGATTTTTTAATTAAACCTACTTTCTGTTTTAGCAAGACAGAAAGAAAGAAGAATTACATCTGTGAAGGGTATTTAAGATTCGGCACAGCCGAATATAGCACTTTTACTTATTTTTATGTATTTTTTACTCGTATTGAAATTTCCTTATCTTATGCTTTAATATGGCAAATAAAATTAAGTATAAGCCTGGAACAACATTACGAAGTTGATGAGATATTTCAACATGAATGGTAGATCAGTTTAACTACCGTTTTAGCGTTACCAATAATGAAATGCAAAACAAATAAATGAAAATTAAACGTTGATTGCTCGTCGGCCCTGTAGCAAAAATTAGCCGGCGAAGTAAAAAGGTGGAAATAGCTGCCAAAAAAAAAAAAATAATAATAAATAAAGGAAAAACAACTGTCTATCTTCTCATCTTTCCTAATCTGTCCCCTCAATACTATCCCCTCATTTTCAGTTCCGGCGCAATGCATTGCATATATAGGGGTCATCCCCTGAGTGCTGGTCCAAGATATAAAAAAACAAATTTAATAAGTTAACTATTATTTTAAGCTTTAAGTCTATATATTAACCCCCATATTCATAAAAATATAAAATGTGTTTGAAATCTGTTTTAAGAAAATTTTGTATGAAAGAAATTTATTAAAATACATTTCAAACTCATTTTAAATTTTATGAATACCGGAGTATATATTTATTGTAATTTACTTTTGCTTTCAATATTTCGTTACCTTCTTCAGGAAATCTTGTACGTGGGTCAATTTAAAAAAAAAAAATGTACACAACTAGTTTTTTTTGCTTATTTTTAATTTTTTTTCAATTCGCCTGTAAGAGTGGCCAATTTATGTAGAAATTGATGAAGAATCCGGTGGTACCTTTAGGCTCTCAAAAACATCAATATATTTTAATATTTTTTTAGGTTTCCTATCATTTCTATCTTGAGCGCGACACATTAAATACGTATAAAAAAAACGCTAAAAATGCAAAAATATTAGAAATTCAAGCTTGCTACGATGTTCTTTTGTTTCTCAAGATTGACTTTTGCGAAAATAACCTTTTCGATTATAAACACAAAATCACGATTCACCTTGATTTTTTTTTTTTTTAAATGGCTAGTTATTTTAAAATTTTAAGATGAAAATATGTAAATTTTTGTTAAAAAAATACTTGAACTTATAGGTTACTTGCAAAGTAATAGGCTTGTAACAATGTATTTAAAAAAACTCCAATTATAAGCGTTTTAAGGGAAAAACTAAGTGTGACGCTCAAGATATTTTGTGATGATCAATAGATTTTGATGCACGTAAACAAGAAATAATGCCAAATTTAAAGTTTAACGAAAAAAATTTTATTTTTTTACAAAAAGGAAATAAAAAAACAAAAATTCTTCAAAAAAACAAAAATTTTCATACAAAACTAAACATGTACATATTCTTTGATGTCTTTAACAAAAATGGAAAAAAGGAAGTAATGCTTGAAGAAACTTATACTCGTACACATATGGAAATATTTGACGCAAAACAATAACTTAATTTAATTTATAAATTTTCATTAGAATTCTTATTCTGAATCTGTATAAACTTCATGAAATGACAAGCGGCTTTGTTTATTTTCATTCTCATTAATTTTTACCACTTTCGAATTAAGTTTGTGGCAGTTGCATAAATTTCCGGTTCCCCAGAGGTTTAAGTTGCAAAAGCACGAGAAAGATCTGTAAATCAATTCACCTCTGGATTTTGTAATTATTTGGTGAATATCTCTCGTGCCTTGAACTGTCTTTAAATTTGTGGGCAATGTTTTGTTGATGTTGAAAATTTGATTTGGACTAACGTAAAACAATTTCAAAATTGATGTGAACATAAATTTTTCCTAAAAGCGAGTGGTTCAATTATTCTGCAACTACTATGTCTGCTTCATGAGCAAAAAGCGAATCTGCTGTTCGCTTTACGACAGCACCCACTCCATCTGCTGCACCTTTTCCATGAGATTTCTCAATATATTACCATGTTGCGCATGTAAATTTTTTGTCAAATATTCGATTGCAGAAGAAGAAAAAATTGTTTTTCTGCTTATACTGAGAAAATGGCCCATCCGAAAAGAAGTGTATGGTCGATATTTCTGGAGCACAATCTTTCAAATAATCAATTATTGGATCTAAATGGGCCCAAATAGCACCGTCCATGATTTAAATCCGAAGAAATCGTGCAGAAGCTCACGGGCTTTTCAAATTTTTTTAAATAAATTAAGCCGGTATGGAGGGATGCTTGGTTTCGCGAAGCACCAAAGTGAAACGATTGCACTTCTTCTGAAAGTTTGCACATGAAGTCTTCGGAGAAGGCTATCCTTGCAAAAACGATATGCACTGTACTGATTTCGAACATTAAAGTAATGTTTTTTAAACTTCAGCATGCCTTTCTGAAACTCACTCACCAAGTTAGCTACTGTTGAAACTTTTTCAACTTTTTTCATGACCTTAACATCATATTAATCTTGGGAAATACTCTTCTTATCTAATTTTTTTCCGTAACAGACTCCCATTGAAACCATTTGCATTCATCTGAACTGTTATTTGAGCCTATAAAATATTTTTTCGACTTGCAGGTTTTGCAAAGACCCCAAGCGCATAAAGCCGACTCACTATCGCACATAATTTTTTTATCTAACTGAGCAGGATATCTTTCAACAAGAGCTTTTTGTAGAAATAGTTGCGAGGCGTTTAAATCAATATTGGTGTGGTCCATACAAGCACAGGTATTTCTGTCAGAAACAGAAGGACTTTTTATAAAGTTGCGTAAAAGATATGTAGGACATATTTGTTAGAGCAACGATGCAGATTATTTACAATGTCTTATTGATATATTGTTTTATTACAGTTGTTTCTTTTAATTACTTATTTGTATATTACATAATTGTATGTAGAATACTTTTTATTAATTGTCATTCATATTCTTATATTTTTCATTCATTAAATCAACCTGAACTACATAGGATCGTTTTGGTATTTTTAATAGGTTATGGGCCCAGACTGGTTTTAAATCTTATCTGGTGTCTTAGCGAATATTATGGAAATCTATAAAAAAAAATTAGACGAAAAGATTAAATAAATAAGAGAAGAAATCGTGAGTATGGTTGGTGTTGTACGTATAGAACTGCTAAACGCGGAAAACTATGACACATGGAAATTGCAAATGCGTGCTATATTAGTGAAGAATGATTTATGGTCGTATGTTGACGACAGCATCAAATGCCCCACAGTTGAAAAAGAAGCTGAATCGTAGAGAAACCAAGATCAGAAGGCGGCTGCTGATATTATGCTTGCGATGAGTTCTTTGGAATTATGTTTGATATCACAATGTAAAACTGCACGACAAATGTGGCTGAGGTTCGAAGCAACTTATCAATCGAAAGGTCCAGCTCGGAAAGCAACTTTACTCAAACGTGTAGCATTATCGCGTATGCGAGAAAATGATAAAGTACGAGATCACTTAAATGAATTTTTCGATGCTGTGTCAAAATTAAGAGAAATTGGTGTTGTCATCGGCGATGAGCTGTTAGCCATTTTATTGCTTTATAGTCTTCCAGATTCATTCGAGACTTTTAGATGTGCGTTAGAAACACGTGACGAATTACCAAAACCCGAGAGGCTTCGAGTGAAGATTTTATAGGAATACGAATCAAGAAAATCTAAAGAAAGTAAAAATGAATTAAGTGCATTATATATAAAAAGAGAACAGCAAAAACAGAAACAAATGAAACCGGAACAAAACATCACATGTTTCAAATGTGGTAAGCTCGGACATTTTTCAAGAAATTGTAGAACAAAAGTAAAAAATATGCAAAGTACTCAAAAAGTTTAGTTAAAAAATAAATCAAATATTTGTTTTACATTAACGGAATCGGTGTTTCTGTGTCCGACTGATAATAAAAAGTGGTGCTTGGACAGTGGATGCACCTCGCACATGAGTGCTGACATTAATAATTTTGATCAGTTTTCAAAAATGAATCAAACGCTTAACTTAGCAAACAATATCAAGACTACAATAAGCGGTAGCGGAAATATGAACATTTCTGTCAATAATCGTGGTTTAAATTCGAATTTGCAGTTGAAAGACGTTCTTTATGTATCTGACTTAAGAACAAATTTATTATCGGTATCAAAAATTACCGACAGTGGTTATGACGTAATATTTAGTAAAAATAATGCAATAGTAACTGATAAAAGTAAAAAAGTGTACATTTGTGCAGAAAGAATAGGCAATTTGTATTATTTGAAAAATTATGAAAACACAGCAAACATAACTGAAGCCAAAAATGAACTCGATTTATGGCACTACAAAACGGGACATGTGAATGAAAGAGATCTTAAAAATATGGCAAAGAATGGTGATATATATGGACTAAATTTTAAACAAGAATTGAAATTATCAACATGTCAAGTTTGTATAAGTCAAAAACAAACTCGCACGATTTTTCCAAAAATTAGAAATAATAGGTCCAAGCAATTACTGGAAATCATCCATAGTGATTTATGTGGACCAATGAGATGTAAATCAAATTGTGGAGCTCAATACTTTGTAACGTTTATAGATGATAAATCTAGGTGGTGCGAAGTATATTTTTCGAAACATAAATCAGGTGTATTTTCTGCTTTCCAAAAATATAAAGCTTCGGCAGAAACTTTCACTGGTCAGAAAATTAAAACGTTACAACCAGACAATGGGCGTAAATATTGTAACCGGGAATTTGACTCCTATTTGGAGAAACATGGTATACAAAGACGTTTGACAACACCTCATACGCCACAACAAAACGGAACGGCAGAACGGAATAATAGAACCCTTGTCGAAATGTCAAGATGTATGATGAAACATTCCGAATCACCTGCGTCGTTTTTGGCAGAAGCCATTAATACTGCATGTTATATTAGAAACAGATGTATTACAAAAAGTAATAATGACATTCCTTATAATCTTTGGACAAATAAAAAACCTACAGCAATACACATGAAAGTTTTTGGTTGTAAAGGCTACGTGCTAAATAAAAATTCTATCAAAGGCAAATTTGATTCGCGTTCAGAACAGTGTGTTTTCGTGGGATATTCTTCTGAATCAAAAGCTTATCGTATGTGGTTTCCAAACAAAAGAGATGTTATAATTAGTCGAGATGTAAAGTTTATTGACGAAAACGGTTTTGATGACAAATATGAGGACTTTTATGATATAAAAAACAACAATATTGAAATTGAATTGAAGAAATCTGATGAAATAGAGCAAATGGAAACAGGTATAGACAACAGTCTAGCAGATATCGATATCAGTCCAACAAATGTCGATGCCAGAAGTGAAAAACGTGGCAGAGGACGTCCAAAACTGCTAAGGTTAGTTACACGTGAGCGACCTAAGAAGTTGTATCATGGAATAAAATAGGATGAAACTAATTCCAACAATGAGGGTTGTGAGTCAACTCAATCAGAAGATGATTTTGAAGAGTGTGAACTAGCTTTCTTGACACCGATGTCTGAACCTATAAGTATTAACCAAGCTATGGAGGCGCCTGATGCAAACGGCTGGACAATGGCAATAGAAGACGAATATTTGGCTTTAATACGTAACAATATATGGGAATTTGTAGATCGTCCTGACCAACGAAAAGTTATTGATAGCCGATTAGTATTTCGTACAAAGCACGATGGAAAAAAAGGTCCATCTCGTAGCAAAAGGGTATGCTCAACGTCCAGGAGAAGATTTTCACGAAACTTACTCTCCCGTAGCCCGTTCATCATCAATCAGACTTTTAGCAGCGTTGGCAGCAGAATTGCATCTGGAAATACACCAAATGGATGTAATTACAGCTTACTTATGTATATTGAAGAAAATAAAATCCGGTAAGCCTATGGGATCAGGTAAGAAATGGTTACAGACCCTATCTGCTACAAAAAGTCCTGTATGTCTTTTGAAGAAAGCTTTGTACGGACTACGTCAATCTGGTCTTATGTGGTATTACAAATTAACAACAGAATTGTTAAAATTGGGTTTGAAGCCAACTAAAAAGGATCCTTGTCTATTTTCGAAAAAAGAAGGCGATCAAATTTTACTTATTTTGATTTACGTGGATGATTTATTAATAGCTTCAAATGAACCTAAATGGATAAACCATTTTAAAACGTCATTATCGCAATGCATTGAGATGAAGGATATTGGATTTAGGCATTGAATTTTACCAAAACCATGGTTCAAACCAGATTTTTTTATCACAACGTAATTACGCCGAAAATGTTTTGGATCGATTTGGTATGTCAGAATGCAAACCTGTAATGACTCCTTTGGAGCCGAACTGTAAATTGACTCGTCCTTTAATCAAAGATGAAAAAATAATGTTGAAATATCCTTATCAAAGGTTAATAGGAGCGTTAATGTATCTTGCTGTAACAACACGCCCCGATATTGCATATGCGGTAAATTACATGAGCCAATTTAATTCTAATTTTAATGAAGAGCACTGGCAGTCAACTAAACGAATTTTGCGGTATATACATACGAGGGACACTTGACTATGGCTTACAATATAATGCTAGCAACATAGAATTGTATGGAGTAGTTGATGCAGATTGGGGATCAAAACTTATAGATCGTCGATCGTACTCTGGCTATGTATTCATATTAGGAGGTGCTGCAATAAGTTGGGAAGCCCGTAAGCAGAGAACAGTATCTTTATCTAGTACTGAATCCGAATATATAGCAATATCCGATGCAATGAAAGAAGGTCTCTACATTAGAAGTATTCTTGCAGATATTGGTATAAATTACGAAAATATTATTTGTTTCAATGATAGCCAAAGTGCACACAAATTGATAAACAATTTTGGATACAATTCAAGGACGAAACATATTGATATTCGTCATCATTTTATTCGAGATTGTGATCGTAATCACAATATAACAATCGAATATATGTTAACAGAAAATATGCCAGCTGATATGTTAACAAAACCAGTTGGTAAAATAAAACAACATTCTTGTTCAACTAACTTGGGTTTAATAATTCAACATCAAAAGAATTTGTAGTATCTCTACTTCGAGAGGAGATGTTAGAGCAACGAAGCAGATTATTTACAATGTCTTATTGATATATTGTTTTATTACACTTGTTTCTTTTAATTACTTATTTGTATATTACATAATTGTATGTAGAATACTTTTTATTAATTGTCATTCATATTCTTATATTTTTCATTCATTAAAACAACCTGAACTACATAGGATCGTTTTAGTATTTTTAATAATATTAATATTACTATTCTCGGATTCAAAAATTTTGTACAGATATTTCATCGTATCAGACAGATATCGTTTTTGCTTTTTTATTTTACCACGTGTAACGGTTTCTTTCTTTCCGGCGCAAGCTCTACTAAAGTCGTCCCTCATAAGAAAATCATTTACTGTTGTGTTTTTTCTGGGCAGTGGTTCCGGCATTTTTTTTTTTATTTTCCAATATTTTTTTTAGTCTGTAACGTTTTAAAATTTTAGAAGCCATAACTGAGCAAATGTTTTTTTTTCTGAGTATACTTCTGTTTTAAAAGACTCAAACTTTCCTTTGAATCTCGAACAGTCGAACTTAAGCTTTTGGTATCTTTAATCTGTTTTTTTTATATCTTTGTAATTTTTTTTGTACTTTTGTTTCTTTGTTTCAGCATCTTTAAGTTTACCCTTTAAACGGTCAACTAGTACCTAATTGTAATTCGCGATTTTTGTTTTTTAGCTGCTTATACCTGTTTACTCTTTTGTTTTCAGAAGTATTCTCATTAAATTTAGTTGGTATTGCTGGTAATTCTTCCTTTTCATTGCTTATAAATTCCGGTAATCCATGGGCTTGCGTAATTTTACTATTTAAAGTATAGGTCATTTGACGTTCGGCAGCTTTTTTTAACTTCCTCGCACGTACATATTCTCTATTTTCAGCTCGCTCACGCTGAAGCATTGTTTTGATATCTCACCTCTTTTCATCCGTTTCTCGTTGCTATTCAAAAACAGAATCAGTCAGTAACAATATTAAAAATTAGACTCAAATATACCACGATTATACCTTTCTTTCTTCTTTCTTTTATAATCGTCATTATGCGCTTTATCGAGCTTTATTTTCTCTCGATATCTCCGTGCTCTTTCAGCCGCCGTTAATTTTGTTGTTTTACTCTTGAAAATTAAAAAATAAGATCAAAATTAAGCATTTTAAGCTATAAAACAATATATATCAAAAGTAATGCTCATCAAATGTTTGCCTATTTTTTATTTTTCGTAGGCAATATATTTCTCAAATTCACAAATTATAAAAAAATAAGTTGAAACCATGTAAACAATGATTGATAATATATTCACTTTTAAAAAAATTAGCGTGACGCTCATGAAATTTTATCGCGCCCTTACCATGGTGTTCACAAAAACTACGCAAATGCACAGTCTTTTAATAGATATTTTTTTCGCTTTTTCACTTTTGTAATAATTAAAGTTTGTACTTTCCTGACGTTATTTACTTTATTTAAATGCAAATTGAAAACTAGTAATATTACTTGAATTATAAAAAAGTGACGCTCAATGCAAATTGTCGGGACAACATTTCTTTGCAACGCCAAATTCGCACTAATTAAATTTTCACGACTATAACAAATCAAAACACAAGAAAGAAACGCAATAATTCGAAAACTGTTATTAAATGTTGCATATTTACTTTTTCTTGATTTTATTTTATTTTGTTTACTAAAAATTCTAACGGGGGACACATGCTTTTGTATGGAAGGAGTCAGAGAGAGATACCAAATACCATTCTGAATAAACAAATAAACAAACATACAAATTTGAGAATTACTTTTTTTTTGTTACATATTCCTCGCTCTCACATTTTTGTTTTTCTTTTATGTTTTAATTTTTTTCCCTAAAATAGTAGTGTAAAGTGCGGGGACACAAAAATTGCGTTTTTTTTTAAATTGACCCACGTATATAATTTTTTTTAATATTTTTTTTTTTTGCTTTCAATAAAAATGTTTTTGTGTTAAATTGAATTAAGATTCTATAGGCTAATTGTTCGAAATTTTAATTTAAATCTCAGAAAGACATGATAAATATTCCAAGGCACAAAGGCAAGTCAACATCAGTTTTTGTTATTCAATTTCCACAGCGGAACAGAACAGCTGTTTTCGAAAGACGCAACCCTTTCATCATCAGTGCTCATGTGTATTGTGTTTGTCACCACTTATTAGGTGGCTTAGTTGAATGTGATAACAGTTCCTATTTACACAAATTTTATTGTGAAAAAGGATACGAGAATTGTATCAACTTGATGTTAATATATTCTTATTGGTTATTAAAATTTCCAACAATTAGCCTATAGAATCTTAATTCAATTTAATATAAAAATGTTTTTGTTTCAATTTTAATTTAATTTTTATTAAAAAAATATGTCGAAAAAAAGAAAAAAAATTATAAAATGTCCATTGTGTAATCGTGGCCCGCAGGTTGGTCAGGTTAGGTAGATACCGTTGTGGCGTGCCCGTATGTAGCTGTTAAGCTCGTTCATATCACGGATATCAACGAACATACATACATGTCTAATATAAACATATTAAAATTCTAACCCCCAGTTGTTGACTTCGTATGTAAGTAAAAAATTAGTTAATTCTTCCATAAACTTAAGTTGTGCTTAAATATACTTTCAGTTTTTCAGTCTAAAATTTATTTTGGTATTTAATTGTGATAAAAGTATGGTACCACAATAAATGGCAAGAAAAATACTGAAAATTACAGACATTTTGTTTCAATGAACAGATGCTTTACCAGGGCTCACTGATTCAGGTAGAAGCAGTTCTACAAATATAAAAACTAACATTATTTACTTTTTGTGAAATCTAATTCAAATGTCACAATTACATGTGTAGAACAGAACAGAACAAAACGAAAAACTACAAAAACAAATATATGTACATGTTTGGTTTTACATTTGTCCTTAATTTTTTTATGTATATGTAAAAAAAATTTTACTTTGTACCAAAGTATATCTATATCAAGTATATGCAAGAGCCCAGCTGACTAAAATTTTTTTCAGTTTTTACATGAACGTATGTCAAAATTTGTTTACTTTTGTAGCGAGCCATATGTGTTTATTCGTTGAAAAAATAATTTTGTAAGTATTGTGAAAATTCAACAAAAGTAGCAAAAAAGAATTGTTGTGGAAAAGATTTTTGTGAAAAAGTGTATTGTTTAAGAAAAGTAACAAAAAGAAATTGTTTTAAAAAAGTTCTATGCGAAAAGTACTTAAATTTTTGGAAATAATTGTGAACAAAACAAAATAAAATAAAAGAAAATTTCTGACATAAGATATTAATTTTACTCTTTGTACTCTTGCGACTACTTGATATAGATATACTTTGCTTTGTACTAGAACTTCCCCCAACAACACATTATCTGCTGGGCTATCGCTCCTACCCAGCGTTGCCATAACTTTTTTAAAAAAAACTGCAACTTTAGAAAAAAAAAACTGGTTTTCACGTAAAAAAACTGCACATAAAAAATTCACAAAAATATATAAGCCCAATTCACAATCCTGTGCAAATGGTCTTGCATTATAGCATTTGCAAATTGAAAGAGTATTTGAGAGCATTTTCAATGTATTTTGTTGGTGTAGAGTACAATTATTTTGCTCATGCTACGATGCTAGATACTTGCTCGAGATTGTGAATTGGGCTATAGTTTTTTTCATATTTTTTTATTAAAACAAAAACATAACACAACAAATTAAATATGATATACATCTACATATAACAAAGCAATTCATTTTAATAAAAAATATATAGGTACATAGGGTTTAAATAAACAAAAGGAGTTCATTATTATTCAGATATAATACTGTCTGTTCCAGAATCTCGACAAGTCGATGTCGTTCTCATATTTATATTGAAACCAATAATTAAATATTTATATTTGTTTGTATGTACATAGAAAAACACAAGGCATATCTATCTAACAGGTACAACCATTTCTACAAAAATAGAACACTTATTGTGGAAACTACCTTAACAGTTGCAAAAATCGTTAAACGACACTACTAAGTTTGACGTTTTATCAGGTTAGGCAAGTGAGCTCGTGCTCCCACCTGCAATATACACCTTGGTAAAATTCAACTTGCTTTGTGGTCAGGGGTGCAAAAAGATGTATGTGATAATTACATACTGGTATAAAAAAGTATAGTTAAACCTTGCCACTGTTATATTAAGCAAATGGGGTAAAATTATGGTTTCAGAAATTGGAATTAAAATAACAAAATTAAGAGTAAAAAAGTAAAATGTAAAAACTGCAAAATCTGCACAATTTACAGAAAAACTGGTTTTTAAAGAAAAAAACTGCAAAACTGCTCAATGCTTAGAAAAACTGTCAAATGCAGATAAATCTGCACATTTGGCAACGCTGCTCCTACCTGTATGAGTGTGCCCTGTGCTTTAACAATTTTCAAGTTGTTGAATGTAAACAAACACATGGTTGTATGACAAACTTAAATTGAATTTAAATGTACAATGTGGGCCATTTAAATCTTGTATAATTTTGAAGTGAAAAACAAAATTTTGCATTTAAATACACTTTAAGTTTAAATAGTACTTAGTTTTGGAGTTAAAAACTGGGCATAAGAGTTTCGTAACTACGAGTATAGTATATTCTACTATTTGTTGAAGGTTACGTCTCAGACTGTAACAAGAAGAAACAGCTGACAGATTTTGTTGTGTATGGGGTGTTCTTTTTAGGTCGATTTGATCGGCGAATACTTAGCTAACTGTTCCAATAAATCTGACCAAGAGTCCTTAAAGTGGAATTCAGAAGCGTTAAATTGCATTAATGAGGAGTCCAGGGACCAGACCTCTTCTGGAAAGATAGTTATCACTAAGTAAACTTTGCAATAAATCGATTTTTAGGCTGCATGACATGTCTTGTTTGAAACAAATGTCGTTGTGTAGTTGATAATCCTCCATATATATGTGATTCGTTAACGGCCTTCCTACGTATGGTAATGTGCTTATTAACGAAGCCTATAAAGCCGAAATGACATTCATCACTAAACACGATGCATTAACGATATTAACCGATTTGTATTACTTAAGCCTATATTCTTTTATGACGAAGCTGAGATATTCTCTGATCTTCTTCTGCATACAACTCCACAATATCTTTGTAACCTAAACAACCCTATAAAAAAAAATTTTCTACACGTAATTACCCCAAAAATTACTTTTAGTACTTCATGACAAAGGTGCATGTCTCCCTCACTGCCCTTCCCGAGCGACCCGGACAAAGTAGAGTTTTAAATGCTTTTTAGATATTTTATTAAACAATATTTTTGTATGACCCTCAGTGATATTCTCAGCAGTCTGACCCATACGGCCAATAGGTAGAAGGTTAAAAATTTTATACAAATTGCTTGAAATCAGCCATGTCACTGAATTGAATTCCGTTCGAAGGTTGAGTTAATTCTATATTTTGATTTCTCAGAAAACACTAAACGAAAGGATTTTTCGCAATGAACTTACTTTTAACTTCATGAGCACCAACTTATTGCGCTCATGAAATCAGAATACTGAATTAATTCCGCTTCCTAAAATTTATTCAATTAAATCGTTAATGGTCAAGTCTGGAGATGACCTTATTGGGCCCGTAAAAATGGCATGTCCAATATAACAAAATATTTTCTGCTGTATAAGGCGAATAATGAATCCTTGAAACCATAATACATATCTCAAAAAATAATTTGTATGTTGTGGAAATTATATTCACTTGAAGCGAACATATTGCAATTATATATTTTTTGTTTGCGTATGCATGGGTATTAAAAATACGTGAGTGTTACATATCGTATATATGGATATATGTTGGGATGGTTTTGTATGAATTTCATAGCTTGCTATGCTTATTCTGATGTGATTTTTGAATATAATTTATAATTCTCAGATGGTTTTTGAAAGTGTGTGCATGAGATAAGAGGATTGTAACTTTTCAAAACTATGGTTGAAGTCTACTGATGATTTGGTAAAGCACCAATGAAATGCATATGCGTTGCTTAACCATTAATAATTAATGCAGTCGTATAGACATACTTGACCACATAACAAACAAAAAGCATTAATATTAGATTTTATTTAAAAATAGAATTATGACATTATGTCAAATAGTAAATTTCACAACAATTTCATATATTATATGATATTCAATTTTATATAAAATTTCCTTGTAAACATATACGAGAACTACGGGAACTACATATTCGTATATATTAGCGGGGAATTATATAAACGTCATTACATAGAACTTCCACCGTTTGAAATGGAGAGCAATAGAGCTTTTAATGTTATGTAAAAAAGGTATAAAGAAAAATGTTGCTTGCCTTCTTTCAGTATCTTGCCTATTATCAATGAAAATTATTAGATGTAATTACGGCATAAAAGCAAAATCAACTAATTTTCTCCTGTTTAATTCTCCGAAGAAATTGAAATAAAAACAAGTAATAACCGGGTCGAATCTTAAATGCCCTCCAGGGCAGAGGAGGATCAGGTTACGTCTCGTAAAAGCTTAAAAATGCTATTTTTAAGGAATGTGGGCTTAAGTAATACAACTTCTTAGATTTTACACTATTTTTGCATATAATAACGCCCACTAAAGGGGTCGGAGTCCAAAAATAAATTTTTTTGATTTTATAGATCGAAGATTAACGTGTTGGACCCTCTTTGACACACAAAAACTTCATATGCTTAACAAAATTACAAATAAAAAACTTAAAAAATTATGTTGTTTTTTAGGGGTTGGTTTAGTTCTTCTTAGGGGAACTTTTTCCCCTCTTGCACGATTCAGCTCATTTCATAAGTTGACCTGTGCTATCTGTACTTGACCTGTGCTACTGTACCAAGTTTCAAGGGTCCTGCGTTTTTCGTTTGGACTAAATCGTGATTTACACAGACGGACGGACGGACATGCTCAGATCGTCTTAGATTTCATCACTGATCAAAAATATACATATATACCTTATGGGGTCTCATATGTATATTTCGCTGCGTTACACACCATAAGTGTAAATATACCCTCCAATTCTCTTTTGGAGGTTATTTAATATTAAAATCTTTAAATAAATAGAAGTAGTGGTTTTCTTTTTAACATATATTAAAAAGAGGAATATTGTAACTACAGAATATTTTTCTGTGTGTCCGTAAAAATATCTGCATCGTCTGGTGATGGCAAACAGAAACTTTGAAAATCGACTAATTAATCAAATAATCGAACTAGCAATCTCAATCGAAGATAACAATCTCAATCACTAGCAAATATTAACCCTTAATAGCCTACTGGTCCCGCTAGGAACCAACCAAATAAAATCGGAATTTTGTTCAACAGTTTTTTATTTAACTTTACACTGTGACTTTGAAATTGCGTTTGCTTCTGTCATTATCATTTGCTCTAATCGCCACTTGAATCAACACTCATTTACTAGGTGAACGCTCAGTGGCAGGCGACAACAACGACAAAAAGCATTTTGTGCGTAATTGTGTGTATTGAAAATAATTTTTTGTACTAAATTCTTTGAAATCTTAACAGAAAAAAATATTTCAATAATCCTGGTATTTAAAGTAAATATACATAATTATGTTTTAGTGTTTGGGTTCGTTTTCTTTGGTTGGTTCTTTGAAGAACCACCAGGCTCCGGGAGTTCAAAATTAAAAATGTATAGGTATGGTCGTCTGGTGTAGTTTTTCGTGTTCTTTTTTAGTTAATATTTTTGATATGCCGCTTAGAGTTCGACATTTTCAAACTCAAGAGGACCTCTCCGATTATGTCAACTCGACTTTGAACCTGCTATTCGAAATGAAAGGGAGTTAGATTTTGAAAAAGGAGATGAGGTAATCAAAGCAGCAGATGATAAAAATATTGAAAATGATACAGCAGATAATGTGGCTGATGTAGAAATAGGCAATAATGTTGCCGACAGCCCAAGTGTTGATGTAAATACAGATGCAAATGCATGCAATGACTAATATTATTATTCCCTGCAAGGCCTTAGGGAATTTTTATTTACTATATATGTATGTTGCAACAGACCCAACTATTGTTGTTGATCGTTCTTGATGGTTAGAAAACACAACAGTGTTGAATCTGGGTGTGTCTTCTAAAATTATAGTTAGATTGTGTTGTTCGATTCATGAATAACGGTGACAATTGTTACACATCCATTCACATGATAGTATATTTAGGAACACAGGGCACTTGGAACTGTTCGCCATTCACGGGTTTCAATAATTCGGATCAGCACTCAGGGGATTACCCCTACATATGCAGTGCATTCCGCCGAAGCTAGAAAAGAGTGGATAGTATTGAGAGGACAGATGATAAGATAAAGAATCTTTTCGCTACAGGGCCCACGAAGTTATGTTCAGTGACCAGTGCTTTGCCTTCATCACAGAAACAGGCTGACAGCAACTAACACAACCATCCACTAATGCTGATCAGAAGAATTCACAGTCTCGTTTTAACTTCAGGAAACAGCACCCACCCACCCAATTGCTTGACGAAATCTGGTAATGCAAAGAGAGTAGGAAAATGTTGACCAATCAATATTGAGGCTGAAATTGCAATAAAACATCAGCGTCCAATGTCTGCTTCAGTACCACCATCTGATGTACGTTTGGATAATGTCGGTCATATACCAGAATTTGTAACAAATGGCAAACCGCGAAATAAAATCCCAAAATGCACATCCCGAACAAAAGTTCGGTGGTGCCAAAAATGCGATATTCATTTATGTTTATAGGTGTATTGTATTGTTTTGATTTATATATTTTTTGTTAATTTTCTTGAAAAAGACTTTGTATGCTATTTATATATGCATATTTGTTCAAATTTTCAAGTCCGAGTACCTGCTGGTTCCTCTAGGAATCAACCAGGTATTTGTCAAATTTTTCAGGTAAATAGCAATTGCGAAGAAAGTTGTAGAGTAAAATATGTTTAGAATTGCAAGTGATTTTTTTCCGGCCAAAAGAAAAACTTAGGCTATTAAGGGTTAACACAAATATGTTATTCATAACGTTGTTCATTAAATTTAATTTATGTTGATTTATTTTTATTGACCTTATCAGTTTATTGTAATATTAATTAAGCTTATGGTCGTTTTTATAAAATTTTATTTCGTCTAATTTTTATTCAATATTTCGTTAACAGCTTGTTAACATCTTCAAAAAATTATTAAAATTTTATAAAAAAATGGTTTCGAAACATAACAAAAAAAATTATTCAAAATATACAATACAAAATAACATAAAAATTTTTATAAAAAAGGACCATAAGCTTGATTAATATTACAATAAATTTAATTTAATTATCCAAAAAACTATTTTTTCATTAAACGTTTTATTGTTATTCAGTACCACTAGCTTCAGAAAAATTAAAACAAACTTATGAAAGAATATAAAAATTGTCAATTTAATAATAACATCTTGACTACATTTTTAATACGAGTATATAATTTATTTCATTTTCTTGTGGTGTTTCTTAATATATTTTTAAACTTTCCTTTTTAAAATCAATGGAAATGTCGATAAGGTGGTGTTTTTACCGGATATAATTTTTGGCTCAGAAACTTATTCAATGCGCTCAGGAAAATGATATCGCATTCCTAATTAAGAGTTTTTACGCTGTTTCTTGGAATTATAAATGATTTTCCGTTATCCCATATCAAATTTTGCTTCTAAGTATACCGGTTTCGATTTTACTAACAAACCATTTCGATGTAGAATGACGGATAATTATTTCCAGTCTGATATCCGTTTCGTACTACATGACAGCCGAGGCAAATTTTGAATCCCGCTCTGCTTTGGTAACATTATCTTAGTATACCCCAGTTCATTCGAAGACTGCTAGCTCCCGTAGATACGACAGGCAGTTAATATTATAAGCAATGAGATATTTTGGTACAAAACTATCTGCAAAGATGTGGTGGCTAAAGGCGTTTGGTCTGAACTTTTGTTAAGCAAAATTAACAAGCAGAATTTAATAATGAAGTCACATAATATACCACATGGTGTCAGATTGGAGTAATGAAGATACAAAATGAAAGACTAGATTTAAATAATAATAATAAGAGGTTCAAGGATTTGAAACATTCATAACTAAAAGTGTCGTTTTTGTTACACATCTTATGGTATTTTGTTACACATCTTATGGTGTTTTATTTTTGAAAATCGGATGGCTCGTTCTCGAGGTTGGGTGAAATATGTCTCCATACCTGACTAATTTAGGGGGAAAATTTGCCACGCCTATAATAAAAAATCCCGACCTGATGGAAAAAAACCGAAAACGGATTTGAGTTCAGCGCATCAAAATCCATATAGTCCACATATAAAGGAGAGACAAAATTGTTTTTTGCTGAGCAGTGTTATATTTATTTTAGTTATTATTCAACTTGCATCCAAAAATTATGCATTTCTATATGTGCCAGCACCTGTATCTTTTAGAACAGCAAAAGCGTGTCATGAAGTAAAATTTTTAAAAGTAAAATTTATTCAGTTTTTCACAACGGTTTTACTAATATAAGACCACGTACATACATATATGTATGTATAGGAGGATTAACAAAATTGATGAACTAATCGATCGATCAACCACATAAAGCAAAAACCCCATTAAATGAATATCCTGTTATGTATATTAATAACACTGTTCAATACGAAAAAATATTACGGGGTTCCGACAATTGATTCTTGTAGAGGAGACCAAAAAAAAAATATATACGTGTGTCGGCGTTTTGTCAGATCAGATCGGAATTTTGTTTTAGAGGCGGTTAAAATTTTCCATCTCTTGCAGCATATCTGTATATAAAACTATGTTTTCCTTACATCTGAGGTGTATGGTATGTTCAGCTACTTTGTAGAAAATGTCACGGCAAATATTTTTGTGGAACATATTAACCCTCTAACTCCCCTGCATAATGGCATTTTGTGGCTTTATTCTAACAAATCGCAAAAAACACCCCGAAAGAGGGGAACAGCGGATATGAAATGTTCTACAAAAATACTCGCCATAGAATTTTTATATATATGTCAGAAAACACCAAAGCCCAAAACTTAGCGCAAACACCAAAAACTAATCAAATTCAAGATTCCTCATTTAGGGTTAATTTAGTTATTATTTTGAGTTAGTATAAGAAAGTCTTAAAAACATTGATATTTTATGGTTAAGAAAAAAAAACGGTTTAACCCTACGATGCATATCCAACTTCTACGAGAGCACACACCCGTGATAAAATAAAGATTACGCCAACAAGCTGAAATAAAAATACTTTCCTGCGCATGATGGAATTCTGACGTCACTAAACATGTGTTCTGATTGGCTAATTCAGTCGGAGAACTATTATGTTATTGTAAAAGCAGGACAGTGGGGCAAATTGCGATGTTTCAACTTAAATTTGTTTGATAATAAACAATTTAAAAAAATTATTTTACTTTCCACTTTTTTTATTTGAAATTGTTCATTTATAGTTATTTTATATAAATATTGAACCCAAGTGCTAATTAATTTAGGTTGGACTGTAAGTAAATTGTGTAAAGAGTTGCCAAATATAGCATAAAATATTAATTTTGTACGAGAAAGTATTAGTTTTGCATATAATAAACATTTGGCAATCTCTTCGAGGGAACAAATACGTCAGTGGCGTTGTTAAAATGGACCAATTGTTCAGTGAATATCCTACACAACGGCAACCCCATGCTACCTGCTAAATCAAATCAAACAATCGTAAGCAGTTCGTTCACAGCTTGGCTGAAGAATTGTGTATGCCAGTTATTGAAGAACGTGCACCCAATCGGCAAGTCACGCGAAACTTCTCCACTAAAATAGCGATTTAGTCATATTTCAACCGACCGTTGGAATCAATGTTGAACACGTAACCATCGACATCTGCCCCAGCCCGCAGGCCAAAACCAGCGGTTCATGCTATTTATGTTTTGCTCCAGAAACAAAACGGCATAGAAAAACCAGAAAGGTGTGCGGCAAATGTAAGAAGCCAATGTGTCTTGAACATTCTATCACCAATGCCTACTGTATAATATGTACCGATGATTAATATTTATAATATGTAATTTAATAATTTTCATTTTTGAAATAAAATAATATAATTTAAACACACTACAAAATGATTTGTTGCCTTGTATTTTGATATAAACCGGTGTGGTACAAACGTATCCAGGGTGTGTGTTTACGTAGGTGTCGCCTTTGGAATTAGATTAAATAACCTTTAAAAAATTAGAAATTACTTATATTTTCTAGATCCGAAATCTCAGTACCCTAAGTTAAGCCGTTCCTGAGTTACAGAACTGCGAAGTTTTCATTGGTTACGTTTGTACCTGGGTGTGTGTTCTAAGGTTAATGTCATTTGTACAAAACGAAAAATACATAAGTTTATTTGTTTTCAAATTATTTTCTTTTTCCTCTTGGCAATTCGACATCATTATCGAAAATGTCCAATGTTATCAGAGATAAAATGCTCTTGCCTTTATATCGTTCTTCAATAGGAAGACATACCTGATGAACACGTTCACCATGTTTTTCCAAACAGTCAGGCATAATTCTTATAGATCATACCATAATTCTTACAGATCTTCTTTTGAGACAATGATAACACGAAAAACGTCAAATTTCCTTATTTAAATTTTGAGTGGAAAAAGATGATAGAAATAAAATAACAAAGAATGCTAGCACAAATTTGAACTCATTGGGACGTATGTATATACAAAAGTATCCAGTATTTTAATGTCAACCCTTCCCGTCAGGGATGGGGTGATCTACATTTTTGAACAATAACTAAGTTAACCCTAATAGGCAATCTTGAATTTGATTAGTTTTTGGTGTTTGCGTTAAGTTTTGGGCTTTGGTGTGTTCTGACATATGTATATACTAAAATTTTATGGCAAAAATTTTTGTAGAACATTTTATACCCGCTCTTCCCCTTTTACGGGGTGTTTTTTACGATTTGTTGGAATAAAGCCACAAAATGCCATAAGGCAGGGGAGTTAGAGGGTTAATATGCTCCACAAAAATATCTGCCGTGACATTTTGTACAAAGTTGCTCAACATACCATACACCTCAGATGTAAGGAAAACATAGTTTTATATACCAATATGCTACAAGAATTGGCCAGAGGTGGAAAATTTTAGCCACCTCTAAAATAAAATTTCGATGTGATCTGTCAAAACGCCGACACATGTATACATTTTTTTTTAGTCTGCTATACCAGGATCAATCGTCAGAGCCCCGTAATTTCTCAAAAAGTTTGAAATTGTTGCACAGTGTTATTTGACAAATTTTGTATAGAAATTTTATAAACACAAAATATTTTTTATGATGCTTAAAAATTGCGCTTTCTAGTTTTAGAATTCTGCTCCATAATTTTTTTTAATTTTCCACATCTTGCCGATGTGTTCAACTTAAAGGCAATTTTTGAACTTTAAGTTTTGTAATATCTGTTATAGCATATTCCTGTAATTAATATAATTCTATTTTAATATCTCATGTTTAATACGCCCTGTTAAGAAACGTTTTCCTCTCGGTGGTGTTTTCAACGTTCAAGTAAAATTTTGTGATGCATAACCTCCTTGAGGTCATAAAAAGTTACAAACTTTTATCACCCCATTTATGAAAATAAACGTATGATTATAGCGTTCGCTTGTTGAATCATAAAATCATACACATGCACACAAAACGAATAAATCATTTAAGGTAGTGGTGATTTTATATACATGCGAGTACAAATTTGAGTGAATGCATGACTTTTATGCTCAAAAATTTATTTAATATCAGAACTGTGGTATTTAATCCGAAAAGAGATAGAAAGGAATTATGTAAAATATGTTTTCAGTATATTCAACAGAATTTCTACCTCTCTTTGAAATTACAAGGTAATGCATTTAGTGTAGCGACAGTCAAAAGAATTAAAATCTCTATCAGCTATCCAGCATTACAAAACTATGCACTCAACTAAAAAGTACATCTTGAAACTGCTATGCTGGACCTTTCAGGTCAAGCATAGCAGTTTCTCTAACTTTAACTCAAACAAAGTAGTCGGAAATTTATTGATTTTTCTGTCATTCCATCTGTTTATGATTAGAAATTGTTAATATTTCGAAATTATGAACCTGATGTTTAATGATAAAAAATATGCACGCGCTTTCTGCCTGTCCCACGATGTCACTCGATATCGTTCTCTTAAAAAATTAAATAGGAAACAAAAGCACAATTTTAAAAATTGTTTTTGTTTAAAATGTAACAGAGCGACAGCATGATATCTAGTAACAACGTGGTACAGGCATTAACTTGTACTTTTCGGATTTTAAATGCTTGTTTTCAAGTCGAAAAAAAATTATGAAAGGCTTACCGTAATTAAAATAAAATGTTTCAGAAATGTTTTGGTACCGAAATCTTTACAACCATTTGGCAGATCTAAGCTATTCCAAGTGTATTTTTTTTTTTTAGGAGCAGGACCAGCATTCAGGGGATGAACCCTACATATGCAATGCATTGCGCCAGAACTGAAAACGAGGGGATAGTATTAAGGGGACAGATGAGGAAAGATGAGAAGATAGACAGTTTTTTTGTAGCTATTTCAACCTTTTACTTCGCCGGCTAATTTTTGCTACAGGTTGAGCCCAAAAAGAAAATCGACATCAACACTTGGTTAGACATCAACAGTTGGTTAGACATCAACACTTGGTTAGATATCAAACAAAATATTCGCAATAAATTTCCATGACCTCAAAACATCGAAACAAATATTTTTTTGTTTTTGTTATGTTATATTAGTCGTTGATAGACTTCAATGATGTATCATTCTCCATTTTCTCTCTCCTTTTTTATAAAAAATAATATATTGAGAATAATATGTGACCAAAATAGGTCTGTTTGCTGTCCAGTTAACGGAATCCTATTTCTAATTAAAGAATCTCTGGCTTGCAGATTAATTCAACACTTAACATACTATAATGATATCTCTCGTAATGCCGGGCGTGTAAAAGTAAATTATGATTGAGCAGAGAGCAAATGATGTTGTCGGAAATCGAATTCAGATCATTTAATTTTACTATCGAAACTCGCGCATGGCAAAGAAAGTGTACCGTGCTCATTTCTAGTTGAATTGATACGTCAAAAATCAAGGTTGCCGTAGTTGGTGTGAGGAGCATCCAGAAGCATTGCAATAAGTGCCACTGCATCCCGAAAAATGCAATGATGCCGGTGGCATAATTTTTCAAAGACTACAAAAGCAAGAAGCGCTATCGTGCGATGATTACAAATATATATAATTTTTTTCCAAAATGGAGGAGAGGAACTTCGCTGACATGTGGTTTCAACACGAAAAAGCATGTGAAACAATGCCCCAATTGAGAAACGAGTTCCGTAAGCAGTTTGTGCCGGTCAATCGGCTTCCAGATCGTGAAATTTTACACCTTTTGCGTATTTTTTGTGGGGCCAAGTTAACGCTCATATCTATAAGGACAAGTCCGTAACAGTTGAAGTACTGGAAGCAAATATTGGTTAATTTATTCCTGAGATTCTGGCCGATATGTTAGAAATATGTCAAAATTGGGACCAACGTTTGAACCATTTGAGGCTTTGCCGCGGTCAATATTTACAAAAAATAATCTTTGAACATTGAATTATTTAGAGCGATCTATTGACAAAGATTGCATTTATTTCTCTAAATTTCATATATTTTATTTTTAAATCAACTCCGAAAGCTTTTAAAAATCACTCATTAGTTTCAATATTTTCCACTGGAAAGAGCACATTAGAAAATTAATCAAAATAATATTAATGCTTCTGATCATATATTAAACACAGATTTACATGTAATACGAAGCAAAAACTAAATTATGAACTCAACCATAGACTTTATCTTTGGACACCATTCGACACTTACAGCTTTACACATGTACATGCAAATCTTCGAATCTGAGTGACGTGCATACGAGGACGTCAAAGATTTATACACTGAGAAGTTAATGACGAATATCTCTGGAAATAAATTTAAGTTTATGGTAAAAGTTCTGCTCTTAAATACCATGTGACACGGATGGAAAACATGATGTTTACAATTGTATTTTTTTGGTACAATTAGGACTTTGTTGGTACCGTGGACTAACTTTGTACAGTGTGAATATCTAAACCAAGGATTATACGGCTACGCCTAATTCACGTTTGAAAATTTTTATAAATTTCTCAAATAACACTATGCGACAAATGAAGACCTTTTGAAAAGTGCAAGGTCGATTCTGCTATCAAATTTTAGTACAACCCTATACCCAGTTTGGCCAATTTCACCATGATGCCCAAAAAAAGGTGTCATCAGTTTTTGCCAAATAGCTAATCAGTTCTTAAAAATATCGCTGAACTATGTTCGGCAAAAATGTAGCCAAGAGTAGGTTGAATATTTTTTGCTAAAATGTATTTTATTTTAGAGTTTCTTTCAAAAAGTTGAAGAAAAAAAATTTTTTTTCAGTTTTTTGGTCATAACTTTTAGGAAATCCTGATTTTTCGTACACTATATTTGGTAAAGCTGAACAACTTTTGTGAACGTACCAATATCATCTGAACGTGTCTAGGTACCAAAAATAGGTCATGAAGACTCAACTCTTATAATTTTATAATAAAACTAAATTTTTTGAATAATAACTCTATGATACAAAAAAAGCCAAAGTTGAAATACCTGGGACATGACATTATTTTTCTGATAGGTCTTGTCGGACAGAACGAGACTCCGTCTTTGAAATTCGCGAAACACCTCCAAATTATTGAGTTACGGGTAAAAGATCGGGGTTTCTACCTTGGTTTAGTTATTAGCCTGTATCTTAGGCTAGTGTCAACCGAACTTTAATTTCTCGGTCGATTTGGAAAGACAAGACCAAGGCCTTTCAAACGTTATATACATGTACGCAGAGGCATTGAAAATCATATATTTTTCCCCATCAAACTCATTTGTTATGATTTTTTTTTTTTTAATTTGCGTATAGGGTTTTACTACAATTTGATAGTAGAAGTGAACCCATATAATCACGACCTTGCACTTTTGCACTGTTGCACAGTGTAATCAGTTAATATATATAAAATATTTCTATGAATTTTACGGTTACATAATTATAGAGTTTGTGTCAACTTTTTGATTATATTTTTTTGTATGCTTGTGCATTTGTATAGCTAGTTTTTGAATTTCTAATTTTTATTATATATAAAAAAATGGTACCGTAATGGTATGAGAAGTACATTTTGCTTAGTTAATTAGTACAAAATCCAAATTTCCATTTTACATCTCTGCCAAGTGATTCCTGTTAGCACTCTCAGAGACTTATTAGATCTCAATTCGCCAAATTACAGTGCGCAGATATAAAATTCAACAATGAGTACATATAACAAAATTGTTTGATCGCAATGAATGTTATGTTCGTTCAACAAGGGTGCTGTTGGCTGAAGTAGTAGAACACGAGACTATGAAGCGGAGAGCCCTGAGTTCAACGCCGCGCTGAGTCATGAATATTGTGTTGAATTCAGCAATATTCATGACTCAGCATTAGTGCATCGCTGTGTTAGTAGTTGTCAACCTGTTTCAGTGATGAAGGCACAGCGCTGGTCCCTGAATATAATTGGCAGCGACTGACACGATCGTGTACTAAAATGCAGAGTAACAGCAGCACGCTCCTTCATCGGTCCTGTAGCAAAAATTAGCCGACGAAGTAAAAAGGTTGACATAGCTACAACAAATTCTCTATCTCCTCATCTTTCTTCATCAGTCCCCTCAATACTATTCCTTCCTTTCTAGTTCCGGCGCAATGCACTGCACATGTCGAGGTCATCACCTGAATGCTGGTCCGATATAAAAAAACGTATCGCATCGTACCACATTCAGCGATGATGCCCATTTGTAAATGAAGGGGTACGTTAACAAACAAAATTGTTGAATTTAGAGCGATACCAATCCACATGAGATCCAAAGAGGGTCCAACATGTTCCGAAAACGTCACTGTTTACTGTAGATTTGGGACTGGCGGCCTCACAAGCCTATAGTTCATTGAGAACGACGTGGAAAATGTCATTATTGGCAACGGTGAGCGCTGTAGGGCAATGATTGCCAACTTCATTTTCCCTGAATTGAATGATCTGTAGAACAACGACATGTGGTTTCAACAGAACGACGATGCGTTCTTCAAAGCACATACCACATTGGATATTCTGCACGGCCGATTTGAAGGCATGGTCACCTTATGGGTGATAGAAACTGGTGTAGTGCATGCAGTAAAAACATATTACATTGCGATCCTGGCAGTAGGCAAATTAACATCCTTACGTTTTGTCCTTTCTTGCTAAACAGAATTCATAACATTTTTTTTAATATATATCCAATCCTGATGAATATAGAAGATTTAGAGGCAATCAGACTGAAGATCGACCTGCTTCTTAAGAAATGGCAGTAGTTGCAAGAGAATGAACATGTACCTCAGCCTATAGTTTCCATTCCAGAGGCCCCCAAGTATAGCGCCAGCCAAAAGAATATACCCTTTCAGGAGTATCTTAAATGCCTGCAGAAGTGGAAGGCGCATGTACCAAGACGCGAAAGTCCGAAGAAGGAGGAGAAGCAAAAGAAAAGAGGCAGTAAAGCGGTTAAGAGGCGAAAACTCGTTGCAGAGGCTTACCGAAAGTTCCATCTTACTGGCAACAAAGCCGAGACAGCCAAACCTTTAAATCCGAACTATAAGAAAAACAATTAAATGATTTGTTTTTAACAATAATAACTATATTTCAAAATGGGTGGATGGTTTTCAAAAGTAGCCATTATTGTTAATGAAAACAATAAGGGAGTACTGACAGTATCTCAGGATCATATGCAGCAGATAATTCTGATACTTTTAGTGGTATTAGTATTAGGAAAATTAAATGAATAATATAAAGAATACATGAGAAAGAAGGCAATCAAATTTACTTATATGACTTTAAAGAAGAGTCCTGATAGAAATTATACAAAAAAGTATATAGTAAATACTTTAAAAATAGTTGAAGAGTTAAAATTTATTGCACTAAAGAATGGGGCTATCCCCTAGAAATTATTAATGATATTGAGACAAAAATTTTAAATTATTTGAAAATAATCGCTTAGCATTCTTGACGCGTCCAAAATAATACCAGAGTTCAATGGTGACCTCGGGCAAATGAGTAATTTTTTAGGCATAATAGAGTTGTATGCTGAAACGCTTAAAGATGATACAGAAGTTAGTAAGTTGATCAAGTTCGTCCTAGCTACTAAATTAACAGACAAAGTAAGGAAGAAGTTAATTCAGAAGACACGCTCAATTCGCTAGACACAGGGAAGTAGTTCAGTAACACAATACATCAACAAGGTCGAATCACTAATAGCTTGTCTTAATGAATTACAGATCACAGAACTAGGTTCCCAGAGCAGGAAAACAATTATTAAAATGAACGATTAAATTGCACCTAGTACCTTTAAAAATTGTTTAAATGAACCGCACAGACCTACTGTTTTGGCGGCAAGACCCAAAAGTCTAAATGAAGCAATCAAAAAGCTTCAGAAGTAGTTTCACAACCCAATTCTACAATGCATTTTAATAGGAACAGGAGATCTTTCAATAGCAGAAGATTTCGTGATAATAATAACGGACGAAATAATAATAATAAAGTTAACACTTACAATAGAAATAGTAATAACAGTCCTGGTAATGATTTTAGTAATATCAATACCTTACGAAGGGATAATTCCCGTAGCACTAACCTCCACAGAAATGGTAATTTTAGAAATAGAAACCAAAGAAGGATATATGTTACTCTGGAACAGGGAAACGAGGCAAACCCCTGCGTTCCTCAAGAGTAAATTTTACCATATAAAATATTCTTCAGTATACTGGAGAGCCTGTTATTGGGACAGTGTATAGCCTTAAGTTATAAAATATAACATATGTTTATTTATGTTACTTAGACATTAATAATTTTGTATGTAGTAAGAATTTTAACGAACATTTATATTGCTATATTAAATTGAATTAAGATTCATAGGCTAATTGTTCGAAATGATATATTTTTATACCAAAGAAGGTCCAACGCGTTAAATTTGGAGCCATAAAATAAAAAATAATAATTTTTGGACCCCGCCCACTTTAGTGGGCGTTATTATATGCAAAAATAGCATAAAAATTTAACAAATTGTTTTACTTAAGGCTACATTCTTTAAAAATAACATTTTTAAGCCTTAATGACGAAGCTGAGACGTAACCTGGTACTACTCTGCCCTATCCCTTCCTCCCCCTTCACCCTCTAAATGACCCTACCAAAAAAAGGAAACATTTTTTTTAAATTTTGAACATAATCATTTATTTTTAGAATTTTATGACTGCCGATTTCTGCCCTACCCCCTCCTCCTCCTTTGCCCGCTAAATGAGCCTATAACATTTTTTTTTTGTTTTAATTTGTATATAATACTCCCAAGCATTTATTTTTAGAGTTTTATGACTACCTGTTTCTGCTCTACTCCCTCCTCACCTTTTGTCCCTTGACCTTATCAAGAAAAAGAAATTTTAATTTTGTAAATAATCATCCCAGGCATTTATTTTTAGAATTTTATGACTGCCTATTTCTGTCCTACCCCCTTCCCCCCTTTGCCCCGTAAATGACCCTATAAAAAAATATACAAAACTTTATTTTGTATATAATTATCCCAAGCATTTATTTTTAGAGTTTTATGACATAGGTGAAATGTTTCCACCACAGCCCTTGCCAGAACGACCCCGCCAAAATACAGTTTTTATACCCTCCAAAGAGAATTTGACTTTATAAGGTAAATATGTATACTTGATCAGTGATGAAGTCTACGACGGTCTAGCAATGCCCATACGTTCGTCTGTGGAAAACATGATATTGTCTATTTTTGAACCCCGCCCCCTTTAGTGGGCATTGACGTACGATATTATATAAAGGACCTCTGTTCCACCAAGTTAAACATTTTAAATTCACTTACTAAATATTTGGAGGGTATTTAAGATTCGACCCGGTCGAATATAACGTTTTTACTTGTTTGGATTGAATTTTATACTTAAGTACATGTGAACGTTTTTCCAATATTTTATTATTGGTAGCACAAGCCATAGCTTAAATTTGTACGTAGTAAGAATTTTAACGAACATTTATATTGCTATATTAAATTGAATTAAGGTTCATAGGCTAATTGTTCGAAATTAGTTTTTAAATCTCAGAAAGACATGGTAAATATTCCAAGGCATAAAGGAAAGTCAACATCAGTTTTATTCAACTTACACAGCAGAGCAGAACAGCTGTTTTCGAAAGACGCAACCCTTTCATCATCAGTGCTCATGTGTATTGTGTTTGTCACCACTTATTAGGTGGCTTAGTTGAATTTGATAACAGTTCCTATTTACACAAATTTTATTGTGAAAAAGAATCCGAGAACTGTATCAACCTGATGTTAACATGTTATTGTTATAATACCCGTGTTACCGTTTGATTATTTTTCTTCATTTCCCATTTTTCTGAATTTTTTGTTCCATCATACTTAAGTCAAACTTTTTATACCCTCCAAAAAAGATTTTCGTTTGGACTGAATCGTGATTTCCACATACGCTCACATCGTCTTAGATTTCATCACTGATCAAGAATATATATACTTTATGGGGTCTCAGATGGATATTTCGCTGCGTTACAAACGGAATGACAAAGTGAATATACCCTTCATATTCTTTTTTGGGATTGTATAATAAATTTTCAAAATCGGTGTATTTTATGACATATGTGAACGTAAAGCTTAATTGCGCAATTAGGAAATTTAAGCCATTAAACATATAATTGAGCTCAATTTACTGTACCATAAATCAATATAAAAATTGAGCACTTATTAATTAAGTATTACATAAGTATATTTATTGAACTAAATTCCGCATACCTAAAATTTCTAACAATAATGGGAAGAAAATAATAATAATAATGATAATTTAAAAAAAAAATCTAAATAATAAAAATTAAAAAAAAAAATTATTTGCAAATTTGAACTTGAGTCTGAATAAAAATTTCTTATCTTATTAGGAAAATAATACTAAAAAAATTTCACCTGGATTTGATGGTCACTAAATACAATCAAATTTTAAATGAAAATTAATGATAATATTTGGAAAAAAAAATTATTCATATTAAATTTTTCTGGTTTTTTGACCTCTTTAATTATTTATATGCTCTAATATTTTTAAGCTTGACATTTCTTTATTTTAATATGTTGAAATATTATTGTTTACTATTTCGTGTGACTTCTTCAGAAAATTAATTAGGAAATTATTCCTGAAGAAGTCACACAACGGATTCGTCACTCTTTAGAAATTGATAAATAATATTTTATTATATTAAAACAAAAAGACCTTAAGCTTATAAATATTAGAGAATAATAATAATTTTAATTTTTTTATTTATTTTAATTCATTGCAATTTCAGAAAATTATGGTTTTCGAAAATTTGCAAAAATCCCAAACCATTCGCTCATCTAGCCTTAATTAATTTATTCAATTCATTAATTTAATTACTCTTGCAAGCCAAACTCCTATTAAATAAAAATGTCTACAATTAGTGCAGTGGAATCTACTTTAAATCGGTTTGGCTAATTGGTTTCATGTTTTCCTATAATTATAACTGAGCAAATATTGTTTGAATATATATTTGTGTAAAAAATTTTCTTTTTCCAAACAACAACTTGTACAAAATTTTTTGTAGAATTCCACGTTTCGTTGAAAAACAAAGGCCATAAAATTGGCGCCCCAAACTCCCTAAAGTTAACTTAAAAAGATGTGCCAAAAAAAAAGGGGAAAATAAATCATTTGTGGTGCAACAACGTCTATTACTTCGTGGCTTAAAATTCACTTAATATTCTTTTTCTCTGCTGTCTACCTTTGAAGAAATTGTAGCCGTTCTACCTGTCAGCATCATTCTTGGTCAATGGGACATGAGGAAAAATAATCAAACGGTAACACGGGTATTATAACAATAACATGTTAACATCAGGTTGATACAGTTCTTAGATTCTTTTTCACAATAAAATTTGTGTAAATAGCAACTGTTATCAAATTCAACTAAGCCACCTAATAAGTGGTGACAAACACAACACACATGAGCACTGATGATGAAAGGGTTGCGTCTTTCGAAAACAGCTGTTCTGCTCTGCTGTGTAAGTTGAATAAAACTGATGATGACTTTCCTTTGTGCCTTGGAATATTTATCATGTCTTTATGAGATTTAAAAACAAATTTCGAACAATTAGCCTATGAATCTTAATTAATAATTTTGATTAAATAAACGAAAAAAATTGACAGAGGATGTAGGGAAGTTGAAACAGTTATAAGAATATGCATTAATATCTTACAATTCGCTCACAGATGCACCTCATTTTGTAACATTTAAACGGATGAAGGAGTTTTTGTAAGGTTTTTGGTAGACACAGGTGCGCGACATTTCTATATGTAAAGAAAATTTTGTAGGAAATAAAACAACACAATTCTTGCAAAATTACGGGTATAGAAAACAATTCGATTCAAACAATGGGTACTTCCGGCAGATATAATAAACCATGAATATCAAATAGTGAATACAGAGTTCCCAATAAATATATGACAAAAATAGATTATAAGATATACACATTAGTTATCATGATAAATGAAACTGAATACGTTCTACCAATGAGAGCAAATATCAATAAATTCGTAATACCACCAAGAACTTAAATAATACAAGCAGTAAATTTACAGATTGAAGAAGATAGCGTAGTATGCGCAAAATAAATCGGTAGCAATATTTTTATTGGTAATAAAATAATTCCAAAACATGGGACAAAGTATATTATAATTTTAAATATTTCAGACGAAGAGGTTACAATATCACAATTAGATTTACAAATCAAACGCTTATCACATTAAAATAAAAAAGAAATTACTAATGATAAACAAAAGAATATTTAACAAAAAGCAAATAATTATACAAATTTACTTTAGAACCAAAAGTTCTACCAAACAACAGATGCAGGAAATCTGAAGTTTCAGGCGAAGAGAAGAAGACGAATAACATTCTCTAAAAACATTATCATCCTCTAGAACACGATAGAGCATCATAGGGCCAAGGGGCAAGGGAATTGTCTCTGCTAGCACTTCAAGAGCTATGATTTTTATTTTGCCACATTTAGCACAATATGTTTAAAATAAAATATGAGAAACGAGTGACCTTAAAGGCCATCCCCATAACTAATTTTTAAGATATATATTTTCGAGTCCTATAAAAGAATCGAGAAGAGCAATTCATACAGATATATAATTTCGTAGTTTTTTAAGAAATCGCTTTTTTCGAATTGTTTTCAATCAAGATATGTTACGAACGCTCAATGGAGTTTTATCCGGTTAGTAGCAATCGACGTAGTTTTTCAATATCAAGAGCTGATTAGTATATGGATTCCATCGATAAAGCTATTTGAAAGTTATACTAAAAAAACACAATTGAAAAAAACTTGCTTCTTAGTTAGTAATTTTGAGATTCCTTGGAATCTACAGGTCCGAATCGGTTCCGATTCACAGAAAATCTAAGTTTGATAGATCTTTTTGAAACGCCACTAATTTCGTTCGATTCAGTCAATCCGTTACACACACTCACATACATCCATAGTAGTCAAGAAAGCTTCCTAGGAACTCAAAACGTCGTGACCTGGTGAAACCTCAATTTTTGTCATTAAAAGGTATACAGGCGTTAAGTTCCTGAATTTTAATTTTCTTTTCGGGAAGTTAAAGAACATAATTTTATATAAATATCATTTACGGTTTATACAATTATCAATTACAATGCAATTTGTGCAAAACAATTGTTTCCGATTTTTATTATTCTACTATTTTTTTACATGTAGAATAGGAAGAGAAATTGTGTTTCGATTTGAAGATTAAAGGCCCCATGACTTCAAAAACTATGTGACGATTATTCTCGTTTAAGATGAGTTAAAATTTCAAATTGAAACCTAATAAGTACTCCGCCGCAATATATATTATAATGCCATCAAATCTTATAGCCTTCTCGAGACATAGTCCACAGTAAATGCAACTATATGAAATAAAATATTAACTATAATCAAATCATTCCTCTCCGTATGATTAGCATGCAAAACACACTTCATCCACACGTTAATATTCATATCGATGGTCACAGTTAGAAAGGCCGTAACTCAAATAGTTGTAACTTTCCAGGAGACGGCAAAAACACAACAGAAACTGTATTGATTATAGTGGAAACTGTAATTATAGTTTGCATGTAAAATCGTTATTTTTGATACTATTGCACTAAATTATTCTGACGAGGTGTATTTGTGTGAAATCTATTAGAATCGCGGTAAAAGTAAATGTTGTAAAAGTACGAGTTAGGGTCTTTCTATTTGTGACCAACGATATACTCTTGCCTATATGTGTGTAGCTAACGTTGAAGTTTTTGTATCCGAGCATATAAATACATTAAATATAATTTCATGACTTTTAATTCAGAGACGCTGTTAAGCAAAATATGTTCAAAATTGGTTTTTATACAAATATGTGCTTAAAGCCCCAAAAAAAGGAAAACAAGGATATAATAGCGAAAACACCCTCAGGGTTATTTTATAGTTAATGTTCTCATTTTGTATGCAAAGATTTCTTATCTAAATTAGGTGCTTAATGTAGTCAATAAAAATATTGTAGCATTTATGAGCACACCAAAGTAAGAAGAACAAATTGACATATAAGGATGTTGAGAGATAGTAACATGTTCATAATTGTATGAAAAATGTTATGGGTTTGTTGTGCCATTTGTGACCTTTTAAGTTTTAATTAAGTTCTTAATTTTGCTTCTGGTTGATATTCACAGGTTTTGTTGTGGAGTCTTCTTTCAGTAACTTGCATAATAAAATAATGAATAGTTTCAGAAGCAAAAAAGGAAAAGAAATGAAGTTCGATTTCTTTCACATTTTAAAGGTAAGGAAATTATTTTGCAGTAATCGCCACTAATTATTTTGTCTACATGAAGGGTGTTTGTTTTAAGCGCAATAGATAGTGGCGAATTTCAGAACCTTTAAATTTTAGAATGCAAAGTATGTAATGATGTGTAATGAAACAGCACGATGATGGAATTTTGTTCAAATCTTACAACACATCTAGAACGACTTGAAGACCACCATAATAGAAATTTCTTGGGAACTGTCGAAATTCCCGCACGATTTGATGTGGCAGCGAAGTTACATCGAAAAATACACGTTTCATTTTCGCAATATTTCTGCCAAGCACAACACCGTAGTTATATCATCGTATTAGCGGGTTTGGAAAGCTTAATCGCTGAGATTCAATGACAAAACAAAAAGTGCAACTCAGAATAGTTTCGAGAATTGGAATAAAACTCCGGTACAAATATACTATATACTAGGGGTACTACTTTGAAGGGCACAAAATAAAAAAAGACGGAGTAAAAAATATACTTAGAGAAAAAAATAAATTCTCCTTAGTTTTTGAACGACATACTAAATAATAATATTGAATCAAAATTAATATAAGCCTGTAAATCATAAAGGGTGGTATCGCAGACGGGGCCCAGTGCGGCAGCAAGCCTAAATGCAGAACAGGCGATAGGAATTACCGAACTGTAACAGAACAAATAAACATGAATAGAAGAAAGTTTGAACAAAAATAGCAAATTAAAGATATTTACTTTACCAGATTGGCCTATAAAACGATTAGAGATTTATCTGATGATTTGTCGCAAAATCTTGTTTATAAAGAATTGCCGAAAATGAATTGAAACCAATCCACCACCATAAGTTTTGACAGCCAAAAATTCTATTCGTACATTGATTTCAGTTTAAAATGTTTGTACCTTGATAGTTTTATAGTCGGCTGAATTTAGTCCATCTATCGCTAGTAATTATTGCTTATGATGCTGAAAATAGTAAATTAACATGGAAACACTGCATTAGATCGAACTTTCCAAGTTAAACTAATCTGTTAACCAGCCGATAAATCTCGACCTCGAAAATATTAAATTCCCATATAATGCAATTTGCATAGTATTTTTAAATGCTGGATGATCAAATGAAAATAAAAAAATGTTTTCGTAATCATAAAATGTTGTTCGGAATTAATTTCGATAGGGAACAATTTTCTAGCGATAGTACCCGATACGAAACATTTCGAACTATTACTTCATTGTTGCAAGAAGTTTGCCATAATAAGTTAACCAACACCGACAATATTTAAGCTAAATATTAACAAAAATCGTCTATGTGTATACATAAAAATGTAAATACATACGGCCTTATTTACAAAAATTTCTTATTTAAGCGTCATTCTTTAGTTTTGTTATTCAACGGATTTTGCTTATTAAGGTTGGAATAAAAATTATTACTCATAAACGTTAAATAACGCTAGTTTAACAAATAAAAGCTTCTGTCAATTTTGCCTTTTTATGATGGCAACGTTGCATCAACTTCGTCGCAATTACATGTCTAGTGATGCACACAACTACAATTCATTATTAAAGTAATATATTTTAAAATATGATTTCAAAACCAATAATTTATAAACAGAAATAAAAACTAAGGAATTTATAGAAAGTTTGTTCAAAAAGTGTTTGTTTTCCCAAAAACTAGGCAAGTATTTAGATAACCACTTATGAATCGCATTTGTTTATGCATCACTATTTAATTATCATTAAAAATGGAAAATTTCATGCGAAAAGAAAAAGATCAAGCAACTGGGTTGAAGAAGATAAGGTAAGTACATAATATCCTGTTGCAGAATGCTAATTTATCTTCTTCCACTTTTATGCACACATATGAATGAAGTTATTACTAAAGGAGCTTGTAAAAGAGAGAGTTTCTGACATTGAAAACAAAAACACGGTCACAAATACAAATAAAAAATTGAAAATTGCTGTGACACAGTGTTGCCAAGTTAGGGGTTTTCACCCTAAATCTAGGGTTTTTATTTACGTTTAGGGTGAATTTTAGGGTGTAAAATGTTGTTAGGGGGAAATTTAAAGTACAAAAATAATTTTTAGGGTTTTTTTAGGGTTAATATATAAAATTTTATTAGAGAATTATGCCAACAATTGAAACAGAGACTTCCAGACAACATAAATATAATGAGACAAATGACATTCATTATAAAAATATTGTTAAAGATGTGGATGGTACTTTGGAAGAATGGAAAAAGCTTCATTATTCATGCTGGAATAACAAGTGCTCCCCAGAAAAATTTTGGCATGAAGTCAGCCAGAGAAAGGATGCATGCTACTTACAACAATTTCCGAAAATTACCAGACTAGCATTTGTGTCACTGGCACTACCTTTTTCAAATGCAACTGTCGAATGTGCATTCTCAATGCTTAGTATCATAAAAAATAAAATACGAAATAGAATGACTACTTTAACAGTTGAATCAATTTTAACCATTCCAGAAATGATTAGATTATTTAACTATGAAAACATGTATGCTATTGATGAAAGTGACGACAATGTTTTGGAAATTTTAAATACCAACAATTTTTGTTAATTTTTATGACAATAGATATGTATGTATATTCATGTACATACATAATTATGTATACATATATGTAAAATGAAATAAGTAGTGTGAAATATGAAATTTTTCCTGAAAAATATTTGAAAATAAAAATTAATATTTAGGGTTTTTTTTATTTTGGCTTAGAGCAAATTTAGGGTTTTTTATACGATTTGGGGTTTTTCGATAAAATTTACTTGGCATCACTGCTGTGACAGTTTTAATAGCATGTGTCAGGGGAGCAAAAGAAATTTGTCTCAGCTGAAGTCACAATGAACATGACAAAGATTACAGCAAGAAACGATATGGCGTCTTATCGTTGAGAGCAAAAAAAAAACCGGAGGAGGACCAAACCCAGCAGAAAATGTGATCTCTGCAGATGGCATAAGCGTTTGGCTTCCAAAGGAATTCATTATTTACAACAATGAATTTGATTACGACGTTGTTGTGTCCGAGGTAAAGTTTATTTAAATGAGCTGAAAGAAATTGTGTTTTATTGTTAGAATTTTTTAAAAATATTCTCTTGTCTCTTTAGATTCCACAAGTTGGCGAAAACTCTAATATCGTATAAACACAGATCTTGCGATTGGACGCCACAGTTGAGCCATTAAATGAAGATATAGAAGGACAAGATGAACCAAAAAGTAATCTGGAACAACAAATTCACCAAGACGTGTCAAATAAGCGAAAGGTATGTTTATTATTGTTGTAAATATTCTTGCCCAAAAAAGATTTTTTAAAAGCTATTCTTTTAGTGCACTTGCACTTTTGCAAGAACATTTACAATAGAATATTAACTGGCCAAAAACAAAGAAAATTTTAAAAATCTTTTCCGGAATTTGAAATGGGTTGGTTCTTTTCCTAAGTATTTTAGAAAGTTGGACGCCTGATGCTCCCGCGATGTTTTCTGAAATTTTCAAGTAAAGATACATATATTTCACGACACAAGTTTATTTAACTTACCAATTCTTGATATCAAATTAATCACATCCATTGCAATTTCATTTAATTATACCCTTCACAAAAAAGTGAAAGGGTATATATATATTTGACATTCCGAGTGTAATTTCTTCGATATCAATATAGGATCCCACAAAGTATATATATTTTGGATCCTTATGAAAAGCGATGACGATTGAGCGATGTACGTCTGTACGTGAAATCGGTTTTCCCCAGCCCCCAGAAGAGCTAGAGACTTCGTTCTTAAACCGTTGCATTAGAAATGAACTTAAATAGAGTGGTATTGAAATTCAGTAAGATACGAAGTATGGTTCCAGAGCTGCGAAGCTTACACATATTTCTCGACCAAAATTTATACTAAAAATAAATTTTTTTTAATGTTTGTAAATTAAACCTATTTCGTGCTTTAAGAAAGAAGCCTCAATGGTCTATTAAAAACTAAAAAATAAAATTTTTTTTCCAGGGATGGGAAATTAAAATTTTTTTTTCGGCCCATTCCGTATTTTGTAGAACATGTAATAGCTAAAATTGTTGAACATTTTAAGTTTTTCTTTAACAAACCCTCTTTTTACGTCATGAAGATTTGCATTGGCGAAAAAACTTTTTTTAATTCAAATTTTTTTCCAGGGGTGGGAAATTGCATAATTTTTATACGTGAAAGTAATCAAACAGGCAACTGTTGTTGTTGTTTTTTTTTTCCTAACTAAAACTGTCTTATAATTTAGGAAGAACAAAATTGGTATAAAAAATTCAAAAATAAAAAATAAAATTTTGAATCCAGGGATGGACAAGTGCAATATTTAATAGTACATGAAAGTGACCAAAATGGTTAAAAATTTGAAATATTTCTTAAAAAAAAATTATTTTATACCTCATGAAGCGTTGCACTGATAAAAAAAAAACAAAAAATTAAAAGTTCGCTTCAGAGTTGGGAAAATGAAAGTTTTTTTTGGTACATGCAATATTTTGTAGTACATGTAATAACCAAATGGTTAATAAATACTAAATGGTTAAATAATACTACTTTATACCTTATGAAGAGTTGCATTGGTAAAAAAAATGAAAACTAAAACAAATTAAAATTTCACTTTCAGGGTTGGGAAGTTTAAAGTTTTTTTGGCACGTGGAATATATTGTAGTACATGAAAGTGACCAAAATGGTTGCAAATTTTAAGTTTTGCTTAAATAAAATGCCTTCATACCTAATGAAGACTAGGAAATTTAAATTTTTTTATATATAAAAGTAACCAAAAAGGCAACTAACGTCGGTTTTTTACTAATTAAAACTATTTTTTTAGTTCAGGAAAAACAAAATTGGTAAAAAAATTAAAATAATATATATAAATTTAGATTCCAGAGTTGGATAGCTGCACTACTTTGTAGTACATGAAAGTGACATATATTATTACAAATATTAAGTTTTTCTTAAACAAAACTATTTTATGCCTCATTAGAGTTGCATTGGTAAAAAATTAAAATTTCGTTTCCAGGGTTGGGAAATTGAAATATTTATTCCGCATAAAAGTAACCAAAAGGCAATTGACGTTGTTTTTTTTATTGCTAATTAAAACTGCTTTATAATTCAGGAAGAACAAAATTGGTATTAAAATCTTAAAAAATCAAAATTTCGACCCAAGGGTTGGACAAATGATATATTATATGGTACATGAAAGTGACCAAAAAGCTTAAAAATTTAATTTTTTTTTTGTCAAGTAAAACTATGTTACACCTCACTAAGAATTGCATTGCTAAAAAAAAGATTTCGCTTCCAGAGTTGGAAAATCGAAATTTAATTTTAATTTTGGTACATACATTTGGTACCCACATAAACTCCCAATTTTGTTTTTTTTTCAGTGAATTAAACATATTTTATGTTTCGCTAAGAATTAAATTGGTATTAAACATTTTAAAAACTAAATATTTGGTTCCAGGGTTGGAAAATCTACATTTTCTGATTCATCGAACCATATAATATGTTATTTTTGATTTTTATGATGAATTATACCTACTTTATATATCAGGAAGAAATAAATTGGTATTAAAAAAAAATCTAAAAGACGATTCTACGGTTGGACAATTATAACTTTTTGGTGTACACGAAACGGATTTTTTCTTTTTATTTGTAAATTAAACATATTTAATATTTTTGAAAGACGTTCAGAGGTATTAAAAGTAAGAAGAGCCAAACGAATAGGACGAGAATGGAAATATTAATGCCAGTCGGCAATAATTACTTGCTACCATCGTAGTCATTGCAACACTCACATACAAGTGAAATTTCGCTCTTAAACGTATGCTATAATAAGCCCCTGATCAGTTGATCGAATAGAGTTGAGTTCAGTGTTGTCAGATTAGGGAGTTTCCCCCTAGATTTAGGGTTTTTTCTATTAAGGGGCAGATTTAGGGGTTAATTTTCATTAGGGGGAAATTTGAGGGTAAGAAAATTTTATTTAGGGGATTTTCGAATTTATAGCTTGGTACATAATAGTACACAATTTAACAACTGAGCATGTCGAAGATATTGTATCGAAATGACGATTTAGAAACTAATCACGCAAATACAAACATTAAAACATTTTTCTCGTTAAAACATTAAAACATTTTCTCGTTAAATCAATTTTGTTGGTTTTCCTTGAACTGCAAAATATAAATTTTAAAAAGTCAAGTCTTTACAATTTATTACCAATATTGCAAAAAAGGATAACATATATAAACAAAAATAAAAAGGAGTGGGAAGCAGATCAGCAGTTTAAAGGCATTGTATTTTTGAATAAAATTTTAAACACAATAAATGCAAAATTAAATTTCAGATTTGTTAGCCCCTGTCCAGGGAGACAACTACGAGACTTTATGCAAATATTGCAAAAGCATTATGGTGGCTAACAGGTGACCTTATTGCACACCAACATACGAAAAAACATATTGGATTTGCATTCCTAACAAAAGAAGTACATGTACCCGTAACAAACTTCCTCAAGCCGTCTCTTACAAAAGAAAGAAAGATTGCAGATATATTTTTTTGGGGACTTTTTATAAAAAAATAAAATAAAAATTTGAGAGTTTTTCAATTCAAATTTAATAGAGATAAGAATAAATTACCACTTAAACTTTTCTGCTTTAGGGGTTTTTTAAGAAAAAGTGTAGAATCTAGGGGGTTTCTAAATTTTTTTGGGGGGAGGAAAAAAATTATCTGAAAACACTGGTTGAGTTATTGACAATGCTGAGAGCAACAGCTGCGTCTTATGAATGTGCTCACAGTGTTACGTTTAATGAATTAACGCAGTGATAAGAAATACATACATTTCATAAGTAAATATTTAAATACATATTTTTTTTAGGTAATAACAAAAATATTATAATATTAATCAAGCTGAATAAAAATTATTATTTGATGAACAAGCTGTTAACGAAATATGGAATAAAAATTAGACAAAATATAATTGTATAATAAACAACCACAACCTTAATTAATGTTATAATCAACAGATAAGGTCAATAAAATCAAGTCAACAGCAATAAGAAAAATTTTAAATTCGTAGCTGGTGTGCCTCGGGATGCTAATGAGTACAGTGCTAGCCTATCATTGTGCAGGTCGTGAGTTCGATCCCCGATTGCCGGTACATTTTTTTATTAAAAACGTTCTCCTGATTTCAAGTGTTTGATAAAGCGTCATTCTTTTCCTGCGATTACATTAACAAAAAAATTTACTTTACCCTTTAGCAGAGTATAAGCTGAATTGGACGTGCATGTTTATTTGCGTATGTGTGCGTATTTTAGTGAAAACGGTATTCTAGCCAAAATTCCATTGTAATGGTTAACTTTTGTTTCATAAAGTGGTAAGCTATTTGGTAAAGTTTTTAGTTTTTTAACTCAACCATTTTTACATATATTCTTCTCTTCATAGTTTTTTTTTTGTCTCCAGCATTCTTTGCTAAATGTTTGCATTGCTGATTGATGATCAGGGTCAAGCGCAAAAGTAATTAAAATTGTGTTGCTTAATTAAAATGTTAATGCGATTTCTTATTTATTATTTTCTCTGTTATTTTTTTGCAGCAGAGCGTAAAATTTTGTGTTATTTTCAAGTGTATTACAAATTTATTAAGTTAAATGCTGCCTAAACTAATTAAAACCTGTTGAAACGGTTAAATATACTGAAAATGTATTCAATATTTAAAGCTTTTTGAATGGTTATTGGAGCAACAAATTAATTGCTAATTAGAAATAAAATTCAATAATGCATTTAATTTATTTAATACTTTAAGTGTTTTGCTTCAAACCGTATTATTACCTTAAATTAAAATTTATGATTCAGACCAGGGTAGGGAAATATTCAGCGCGCGAATAAAAAGTTTATTTTTACTGATGGTTTTAAAATTTGTTTTCGGGAATTTAAAAGTAACTTTCGGGAAATAATCAATCCTATTTTGCACTATTAACTTTTTGTATTCGTTTTCCTTGTTAAGCTGTCATTAGTATCGCGATTTTTTTCTTATTGGGGTATAGAATTTTTGAGAGGAACTAAGTTTTCGTTCCTTTCAGCCATAACCCCAATATATGGTAGAAAATGACGGCACTAAGCTTAAAATAAACTGGTCGCAGAGCTGTGATACTTATGCAAAACTAAACTTAGTAATCATAATAAGGTAGCGTAAGCAATTCACAGTAACATTCCTGCCATCGTCGTCTTTGAAAAATGATGTCACCCGCCCATAATCCACTCCAAACAGTGCATTCGGGATGCATTGCCAGTTTTTGCAATGCTTCTGGCTGCTCTTCACACTGTTGCTATTTTAGCACACGAAAACAGTTGAGCATACAAGAACAGTGTTGAAAAGAAAGAAACGTATATATATATATATATATATATATATATATATATATATATACATCCCTTGTATTTAAGTCCTGATGAATATTAAAGTTGAATAAGCGACATCCGTATGTATGTATATGGAATCGGTTTTCCGAACATCCCAGAAAAGCTGAGACTTTGGTCTTTTACATAGTAGAAATAGCCTTAAAGAGATTGATATTGTTAACCAGCATACATATATATATATATATATATATATATATATATATATATGAAATTTTTCTATTTGACACATTGTTATATATATATATATATATATATATATATATATATATATATATATACATATATATAGTATATGCATAAGATAAGAGGTTTTTAACTTTTCAAAACTGTGGTTAAAGTCTACTGACGATTTGGTAAAGCACCAATGAAATTTATATAGACATTGCTTAACCACCAACAAATAAATTTCATTTATATATATATATATATATATATATATATATATATTTAAAATCGTTATTTTGGAATTAGGTTAAAGTCTACTTATGATTTGGTGTAAGAACCAATGAAATGCAGGCATATAGACATACTTGACCACATAACAAACAAAAAGCACAATATATATATATATATATATATATATATATATATATATATATATATATACACATATATATATATATATATATATATATATATATATATATATATATATATATATATATATATAAGTATATACTGATGATAAAGATACAGCAGCTATATGGACTATCGGTTCTTTGATATTGAGGGAAAGGTTATCACCGCAATGTGGGTATACGCGGGCCACTGTTTCCGGCATCTGTTTGTACAGCTGTTATGTTCCACCTAGATATTCTATTGATGACTTCCGTGTTATTATAGACAACATGGTGATGGACGCTGCAGCCAGGAGTCCTGTTATAATAGCAGGGGATTTCAATGCGTGGACTGTTGAATGGGGCTGCCTCTTGACAAATGCAAGGGGAAGGATTCTATTAGAGGCCCTTTCTGCGCTGAATGTTGTGCTCTTGAATTCTGGAGATGAGGAAACATTTAGAGGAGGAAATGGTGGATCAATTATTGATATTACGTTTGCCAGCGATACCATTATAAACCGTGTAAACTGGAGAGTATCTGATGTTTATACTCACTGCGATCACAGTGCCATTATTATGGATATACAGGATGATATACGGCATGTGACTCCCCGCTGTTTGTCGGGATGGAAAGTGAATAACTTTGATAAGGATATTTTTGCCATCTGTATGGAAGGTATGGAATTAAATGGTTCAGCTGAGGACATGGCAGAACAATTGGTAAACGATATTACGCGGTCGTGCGATGCATCTATGGTGAGGCGGAAAAGATCCGGAAAGGGGCCACCGGTTTATTGGTGGAATAATGATATTGCCGGCTTGAGGGCGGAGTGTATACGTGCCAGAAGGCAGTATACAAGAACTCGAGGTAAGTTAGAGAATAGCGTATACCAACAGAATTACAGGAATAGGAGGAAGGCCCTGAAGGATGCAATTCGTAGGAGCAAGCGCCAGTGTTTTCTTAATATCTGTGATGTGGTGGATGATAATCCTTGGGGTCTCGCATATAAGCTGGTTACCAACATACTTAAATGCCTGACCCCGTCGCAACCGAGTGAGGGGCTAATCCTGGAGGAAATTGTAGACCATCTCTTTCCCCAGCAGGACGCACCACCTTGGGAGCACAACCCTCCAATTGGGACATTAAATTTTCCCTCGGTTACAATAACTGAGATCGAGGACGTTGTCTCTAGGTTTAGAGACAAAAAGGCACCGGCCCTCGACTGTATTCCAAATATAGTATTAAAGGAGGCCGTCAGGCTTTGTCCCGAGCAGCTCTTAAGAATGGTGAATACATGCTTAAGTAAGGGAATTTTTCCAACAAGATGGAAGAGGCAGAAGTTGGTATTAATACCAAAAGCCAATAAACCCCTAGATGATCCCTCATCTTATCGGCCACTGTGTATGATAGATACATGTGGGAAGTTGCTAGAGGGTGTGATTTGCAGAAGACTTGGGAATTGCGTTGAAGACAGGCATGGTCTATCAGACAACCAATTTGGCTTCAGGAGGGCGAGGTCAACAGTGGATGCTATAAATATTGTAGTAGAAACTGCTGCACGAGCTATCTATGGCAGGAGCTGAGGAATGGCACAAAAGAGTACTGTGTAGTTGTGACGCTAGATGTGAAGAACGCGTTCAACACAGCGAGTTGGGTGCATATTGTTGATGCTCTAACTCGATTGGACATCCCAGAATATCTGATAAGGATAGTGCAGCATTATTTCCGGAATGGGGAATTGATCTATAGTACAGATGCGGGTATAAGGAAAGGTAGGATTAGTGGTGGTGTTCCCCAAGGATCGATACTTGGACCATTGTTGTGGAACGTAATGTATGATGGAGTACTAAGGTTGAGGTTACCTGAGAGAGTAAAGATTGTGGGATTCGCAGACGATATAGCGCTGGTGTGTGAAGCTAAAGAATTGCTGGAGGCAGCAACCATTGCAAAAGCCAGCGTTCAATTAGTAAAGTCCTGGATCACTGCAATGGGATTGACTCTAGCTGATCCTAAAACCGAAGCGGTTTTGATTAGTAGTCGTAAGGCTAGGGAAACTATTACCCTCAATGTTGGCACCTGTTCCATAGAATCAAAGGCATTTCTGAAATATCTGGGCGTGATGATTGACACACGGCTATCTTTTCGCGAGCACTTACGATATATAGCATCCAAAGCATCAGAGACCTGTTTGGCGCTATCTCGGATTATGCCAAACACGAGAGGGCCAAAGTATCTTCAGAGGAAATTGCTCGCTGGAGTAGTAAGAAGCATTATCCTATATGCACACCCGGTATGGTCAGACTCACTTAGATATTCCACATATGTGGGGCTGGTATCTCCTGTGTATAGGCTAGCTGCTTTAAGAGTATGTAATGCATTCCGGATAGTATCGGACGAGGCGGCTTTTATCATTGCGGGTATGATCCCTATCGATTTAGAAATCATGAATAGGGATAACTCTGACTTATGTATGCAAAAGTGGCAAGAACGGTGGTCAACCACTGAAAAGGGAAGATGGACTTATACATTAATACCCGACATCAGACTGTGGCTGACTAGGAAACATGGTGATCTGAACTATTACCTAACACAGTTCTTGTCTGGACATGGTTGCTTTAGGTCATATCTATTTCGTTTTAAGCACGACGACTCTCCGTTCTGTCCACATTGTGGTGGAAATGTGGTTGAGGATGCTGAGCATGTCGTCTTTGTCTGCTCACTATTCAGCAACTGGAGGTCGTATTTAGAGGAAGGTTTGGGGCGCACGATCAGCCCGGAGAATATTATTCCGACCATGCTGGAATCCTTATTGAATTGGACCAGCGTGTGTAGTTTTGTACAGCTTGTTCTAATAGAACTTCGCAGATTAGCGCAGATTCGTAGGAGAGTTAGTACGTCTTAGGATTCGTTAGCAACTGACGATTAAATATGCGCATCAGTTCCGAACCTCCTTACCTAGGAACTAAGGAGGACGTAGGAATAATACTGATAATACTACCCACCCTGATGAAATGCCAAAGCTGTCCCAGGGTGGTGCTAGTGAAGTGGTCGTGGGGCCACTATTGATAGTTGCTATCATTACGTCCAAAAAAAAACATATATATATATATATATATATATATATATATAAATATATATACATATATATATATATATATATATATATATATATATATATATAAATATACATATATGTATATATATAGATATACATATACTGCTTTCCATTAGAATCAGGCCTGATAAATTTTGCCATGTCAAATCTTTTTCTGTAATATTTTTGAAAGTTACCATCTTGAAATTTGAAACATTTGATGCAAAAACATGAACTATTGAAACAATTTCAAAGTGAGAGAAATATATTAAAAATAAATTTGAGTAGACATCTTACTAGAAGAGAATTAGACGATTTTTTACAATAAGAAGATAGATTAACTATAGCATTAAGAGAAAAGATAAAAAGAATTTGTAAAAAGAAATTCTATTGTTAAAGGAATTTACAAAGAGAAGAACTGAGAATAAACTTTAATAACAAATGGTTTATAAATAAAACTAGTTATGATATAATAGATCTGTTTCTAGTGAACTACGTTTGAATGAAATACCATTTCAGGAGAATGAAAACCTTAATGATATTTTCCAATCCATATGCAACGCTATTAATACCACAGTTCCGGCTATAAAATCGATTTATCGTTTACAAAATTATAACAATAAACATAAAAGCAATTCAAAAGATGCAGTTATAATAGTGAAAATGTGGTCCGCTTTCGACAGGAATTATTTCCTTAAATCTCTGGCAAATTTTAAGAAGATAAATAAAGATTTCTGCTTTAAACTAATGCACCTTGGAATCAACTCGGATAACAAATTTTATATAAACGAAAATCTTACTAAATCGAACTTTCTACTGCTTCGTGCCGCCAACCGTTTAAAGAAAACTAAACACCTTCACAATGCTTTTACAATGCGTGGCATAGTCTATGTCAGAATCACGGCAAACGATAACATACTCCCAATAGATGATATTGATCATCTGAATCAGTTATTTCCTGCCTCACAAAATCCTGATGTTACTAACATTCATTACGATGCACGTTAAGCTGTATACTTACCTCATCATTATATTCTACATAAATACAATTAATAAATCTATTTTTAACTATCCACTTAATTCAATAGTTCTCCCATATAATAATAACTCTATAATATTACATTCACCTTTAACTCAGTTACTCATGTACAACTCCCTATTAATATTTAACGCTAACGTGGGCATTGCCATTGTTTTGCTAAAATATGTCTGGCTCTAGTGGTTATTGTTCCAGGGACTGTTTGTATAGTATGCTTAGGGTCCTTTCAAAACAAAAATCTGGCTTGAAAATTGTACATATCAATGCCCAAAGTCTCAACAACAAAATGGACGAGTTTAAATATTTATTTGAATCTACTGATATTGATATAATATGCGTATCTGAAACTTGGTTTCCGTTCGACATTCGTGACTCTATATTCAATATCTCTGGCTTTAAACTTTTCCGGTCGGATAGGAGACGTCCTGTTAATGGTGTTGATACTATTGTTAGGGGGGGTGGAGTAGCAATTTATGTCCGTAATGGTATACCATGCAGCGCAAAACTCAGAAATAATATTGGTGATAATATTGAGTACCTATTCTTAGAGATCTCCACTCTTGACAAGAGAAAAGTTCTCATTGGTAGTGTGTACCGTCCAAATAATAGTATAAATGTACATCACTTCATTTCAACCCTAGAGGATATATCCATTCAGTACGATGATATTGTAATAGCAGGCGGTAAACTTGCATTTACCTACACACTTTCATACAACTTCTAATAGTCTAATTGATCTAATCTTTGTCAACCACAAATCCAGGGTACTCCTCTATAACCAACTTACAGCTTCGGTCTTCTCTAAACATGATTTGCTTTTGCTCACGTATGACCTGTCCCTGAAGGAGGAAGATACTTATGTTTCCTATCGTGACTTTTATAATATTGATTACTCTATTCACAATCATTCCTTAAATAACATCCGCTGGGAGGAGATTTATACGTATGTAAGTGTTGATGAGCAACTTTCATTTATTAAAGAGAACGTTAATTACTTATTCGACTTGTCTGTACCGATAAAAACCAAAAGAATCAATGCCAGGCAGCCAGTATGGTTCAACTCTGAAATAAAACGTTTAATAAAGAAACGCGAAGAAGCCTACTCGCGATGGAAAAGATTTAAGACCAGCGAGCTCAAAGTCATTTATAATTCTGCTCGAAAGGATGTTATGAAGAAAATAAAAGCTGCAAAAACCTTGTTTTATGAAAAAAAATTTTTATCTGCGGTAGATAGTAAATCAAAGTGGATCAAAATCCGTAATATAGGTGTCCGGCAGAAAAATTCTCCCCCTGGTAACTTGCATATTGATATAAATGATCTCAATAAACAGTTTGTGAACATAAATATCCCCCCTCCTATAGACAGCGTTTACGATAACCTTTGTCATGTTCCTGCTGAAAATCTTTTTTGCTTTCGTTGCGTTGATCGGTCCGAAATAATTCAAAGTCTGTTGTCGGTCAAATCAAATGCTGTTGGGTTAGATGGTATAAGTCCCAAATTCCTAAAAGCAATTACTCCTACCCTTCTACCATTCCTTAACCATTTGTTTAATACGATTCTTACTAAATCCACTTTCCCAGAAGCTTGGAAGATGTCTAAAATTATACCAATTCCAAAAACTAGTAATGAATTTCGACCTATTGCTATTCTGCCATATTTGTCCAAGGTAATGGAAAACCTAATAGCTAAACAAATGATTGAGTATCTCACACGAAAAAATCTATTGTCCGATAAGCAATCAGGCTTTACTCAGGGCAGAAGTTGTATTTCGGCACTTGTGGATGTGGTAGAGGATCTCAGATCTAATCTGGATATTAACAAGGTGTCATTTCTGATTCTCCTGGATCACAGCAAAGCTTTTGATACTGTTGATCATAATATTCTGGTAATGAAACTAAAAAAACTCTTTGACTTTTCCATCTCAGCCTGCAATCTTATATCCTCGTACCTTACTAACAGATCTCAAATCGTTCAATTCAAAAATGATACATCTGATGCATTGTTTGTCAAAAGGGGAGTACCACAAGGCTCCATTCTAGGGCCACTACTTTTTTGTCTTTATATTAATGACCTACCTAAAATTTCCATCACCAGCAAGATGCATATGTATGCTGATGACGTTCAAGTCTATAAAAGCTGTAATGTCGATCAAATCTCTGTCTGTGTAAGTGAAATTAACGAAGATCTAGGGAAAATAAATGTCTGGGCAAATTCCAATGGATTATGTATCAACCCGCTAAAATCTAAATGTATTATGCTTTCCAAATCTAAGTGTATTTCTCAGAGTATCCAAATCAAGATCAATAACAATGCTATTGACTTTGTGGCCTCGGCATCTAATCTTGGAGTTATCTTTAACCATAGACTTTCATGGTCTGATCATATAAACGCCACTGTCGGTAGAGTGTATAGTAAGTTAAGAAATTTGTGGGCCGTAAAAGTTTCGACACCTTTTTCAATTCGTATGCTATTAGCAAAAACATATCTTGTGCCATCTCTCCTATACGGCTGTGAAATCTTTGCCAATTGTGACTGCAATGACCTAAGAAAACTTAAAGTTGCTTATAATAATATTGCCCGCTACATTTTCCAAATAGGCCGTCGTGAGCATATTTCATTTTTTTCTTATCAAATTTTTCATATCAAATTCGAAAATTTTCTGAAAATCAAGTGCCTTATCTTCCTGCATAAAACCATGTTGTCAAAACAACCATCGTACTTATTTAACCGACTTGTATTTGCTAGGTCAAATCGAGGAAAGAACTTAATTCAGCAAAAATACAAGAGTCTATTATCTCAGCGACAATTCATAATTTACACAATCAGTCTTTGGAACACCCTACCTAATTATATTCAAAATATAGGCAATGCCAACACATTTAAAAGGGAGTTATATAAATATTTTATATAAATTTTTTATATAAATTATTTAGGTGATATTTTGAATTTTTACCCATATCTACTAATCCATAATCTTGGAATCCTTAATCTTTATATTTATATCCATATATGTTAAATTTATTCTATCATCAAAAATATTTCACTAATGATTTATTAATATTTATTCTTCTACTTTTGCTCTTAAACTAAATCAATTTTAAATTAATCGCATATTCATTTCACACAGTACTGTTGTTACCTGTAGTAAAGTATTACTTTTTCACTAACACTATAATTTATAAGATATTCTATCTTGTTGTGTTAGATAACAAATATAATAATAAATAAATAAATAAAATACCAATAGACGTTCAGTGGACTCTTTCATTAGGACCTAAACATGGATTACCTACTAAGTGAGAAGAATTTCGAATGTTAAAAATGTTAGCAGATGGGGAAGATTTGGCTCAAACTAAAACTGATAGTGAAGAACAAGAAATATCTTGATATAGGTTAACATCATTTATTGATAATCATATGATTACCAAATAGAGACAAAGTAAGGGAATCAGAAATATTTTTAAAGAATAATTGGAATATATTGATTTTAAAAACTGATAAAGGTAATGCAACCGTTGCTATTGAAAATCAAGATTATAACATAAATACTAATATTCCTTGCTAAATAGAGAACAAACGAAGAAATTAATGAAAGTTAACAATAAACTTGTTGATGAACTTTACAGAAATAAGATTATTACAGATATGGAAAAGGATAAACTTAAGACTAATATTGCAGTAGCACCTAGATTATATGGTTACCCGAAAATACATAAAGATCAGTTCCCATTGAGACCAATTTGTGGTTATGTAGATTCACCATCACATCATCTTTTAAATATATTAAAGATATTTTAAAAAATAGTACAGAAAATTCAGTATAAGGATGGATTAGAATTTAAAAACAGATTATTAAATATAGAAATACTCGTGGGTAATGTTGAAAAATTAATTAAGTTTGATGTAGTATCTTTATTTCCCAATATACCAGTTGATTTAGCAATAAATACTATTGAGAAGAAATGTGATACAATAGGGAGATACACTAAGATAGATAAATGCTTATTTTTACTTTTATTTTTTATTTTATTGAGATTTTGTATAGAAGATAACAGATATTTTCAATATAATAGAAAAATATATTTACAATAGCAGGGTTTACCAATGGGATCTCCAGCTTCTCGTATATTGGCTGATATTGTTATGGAGATGCCTAGGATAATGAATAAATATGTAGACGATTTATTTTGCATAATTTCTGAATGTGGAATAGATAATTTGTTGATAACGTTAAATGAGTGTAACAGTTGTATTAAATGTACTATGGAAAAAGAAAGTGACTATATGATGATATAGATACCTTCATAATTAGGAAGTCTTGTAATTGGAATAATTCGACTATTTCATAAATATTTAGGGTATCGTCTTTAGTTACGGTGACTATATAATTAACTTTAAACGTTTATCCACGAAAAATTATTTTATTCGTTCTTTTGTACAAATGAAGATCGGTGAAATTTATTGAATACTTAACTGGTAATACTTAATATTCTACCCTTTTTCAAAATCGAATTCCTGCTGAAAGAATTGGTTATTAAAACAAAATTTGCAAATCTTAGCGTGGACTTTATAGCTAAGTTAGTGGGACATTTGTTCCAGAAGTAATGTTACGTATATATTACTTGTGCAATTGATGTTCAGCCTCGAACCTAAAGGACCATCAATATTTAAGAGGACCTAATTTTTTAATTATTGTAGGATAATGAACAAGATTATAGTATTTTGGTTTCAAATGTTCTTTAAATAACTCTTGATATATTTCATTATGTTGTTTAATTAACAATTCCAATTTATTTAAAGTTGTATCACTGTAATTCGGTAATAGTAAAAGATCAAGCAATTATAATTACTTATATAGAGTTCAGTGTTACGTTCACGATCTTCACATAGAAATTAAATAAGTCAAATGGCCCGAGCAAGCAGAGCCTTATACCGACAAAATGTAATTCTCATAAGAAAAACATACATTTTATATAGGGAAAACACACCATCATAAAAGTGCGCGCATAACGCGTATTCGTAGAAATTTTTCGATGTTTTTTTCTAAACCATCAGTGAAAGTAGGCCTTTCCAACGCATATACTCGTTTGAAAATCGGTTGAGTGGTTCTCGAGTCACGAACATAGGACAACTTATTTTTATATATATAGAAGAGAAGAATAGATATTCTCTTGACGCACGGTCTTTAATTTCGTGATCAAAGATTTTAATCAACTTTTTATGAAACTTTGCTTTTGACCTTTTCAAAACACAGTAGATATTAAAAGTTAAGTTAAATTAGAACAATAAAATTTCCATACCTACAAAAAATATTCGTCAAGGTTAGGTTAGAAGGGCTGCCCGCCATAAGCGAGAAAAACACTCGGAGGCCATAAAGGCCCATTGTGATGCCCAGAGGACTACACCCTACACAATCCTTTCAAAACGAAGTGGTGGTTCCTGAGAACCACCCAGAACTTTTCACGAACCCCGCCAGGGCAGCCAGCTATGCATCCCTGAGGCCGGAAATCACAAAGAAAATGCTGTACTGACTCCTCTTCCTCCTCATCTAAACAGCTCCTGCAGCGACCATCATGGGGAAAGCCCAAACGCCCCGACATGTGCCCAATTGCACAGTGCCCCGTCAAGACCCCCACCAGGAGTGCCAACGACTTTTTCCCAAAAGTCAGAAGCTGTCTAGTCCTACCCCTGTCAAGCGAGGGCCATAGAGTCCTGGAGACCCTACAGGTGGTAATACTTGACCACCTGCCTGTCACCTCCCTCTCTGCCCACTCCTGAATCCTATTTAGCAGCTCAACTGAGGGAATGTCAATATCCCTGCGTGAGGCTGCCTCATCCAAAGCCGAACCCGCTCTAGCGCATTCGTCCGCCATCTCATTCCCTTGAATGTCTTCATGCCCTGGAACCCAAACTATCCTGCCGTCATGTCCTTCAAGTCGAGCCAGAGATTGAATGCATGCCAGCACACATCTCGACCTCACTGTCCCCGAGTCTAGGGCCCTAATTGCTGCCAGACTATCCACACAAATGTCAATAATTCTTGCCTCCAAACTGAGCCCATCAATCCTCAATGCCTCCTCGGTAATGGCATAAATCTCCGCCTGAAAACTGTCGAGGTATCGGGTAGCCTGAGCGATACCGAAAGGTCGAGACCCTCGGAATACACCCCCGAACCAGTGCCAGTGTCCATCTTCGAGCCGTCCGTAAAAACCAAGGTCGCATTGCTGCGAGTCGCGGAGCCCTCCATCCAGTCCTTTCTCTCCGGAAACGCGACTGAGAAAGACTTGTCGAAGTTCATGACCAGAAACATGTAATCAGTCCGTCTCCTCAGGACCTACCCTCCTACCCTGTGTAGGATAATGCCATGTCCCGTACGGTCATGCCTGAAACTGCCAGACTCAATGAGTCTGAGGGCAGATCTTGCAGATATGTACCTGATGTAAACCCCAAGGGGAGCCAAGTCAAGCATCGTCTCCAGACTGGCCTGAGGGGCCGATCTCATCGCGTAAGTCATAGCAAGACATGCCAGCCTCTGTTCCTTGCCCAGTATAGAGAGATATGTACTCTTGTCCACAGCCCTCCACCAAACAAGTGATCCATAAGTAAGAATGGGTCTTATCACCGCGGTATACATCTAGTGCAGGATGTACGGTTTCAAACCCCATCTCCTCCCAGAAACTCTCTTGCACGCGGAAAACGCTTATAGAGCCTTCCTCGTTCTATTCTCCACATTACGTTTCCACGATAGCTTAGAGTCTAGAACAATGCCGAGGTATTTCGCCTCCCTCGGGAGCTCCAAGCTCGTGCCACCAAGGCATGGTGGCCTGAAAGCCGGGATCTTATATCTCCTGGTAAAAAGTACCAATACAGTCTTCGTAGGGTTCACATCCAGACCGTTCCCCTTGGCCCAGTCGAGTAGTTCGTTCAGCGCTGATTCCATGAGTTCACTTATCGTGGGCAGATATTTACCCCTTATAAGGAGCACAACGTCATCAGCATACGCAACTACCTTGGTGCCACCTGCGTCCAACCTGAAAAGAATGCTGTTTAGGACCAGGTTCCAAAGGAGCGGGGACAGAACTCCTCCCTGCGGAGAGCCCCTTGTTACAGCCTTCCTCTTCGTACTCATGCCCAAACTGGAGATTATGGATCTGCTCCCAAGCATGCTCCCTGCCCAGTCCGTAATCAACTGGTCCGCCCCGATCTCTCTGAGCGCACCAGTTATCGAGGATATGTTCAGATTGTTAAAAGCGCCTTCTATGTCTAGAAAGGATGCCATAACAAACTCCTTTTTGTCAAGGGAATCTTCTATAGTCCCGACAACATCATGCAGCGCCGTCTCCACCGACCTACTCCTCTGGTAGGCATGCTGTGCACCACAGAAGTTCTCCGGCGAAAGAAGTTACCTGACATACAAATCAACCAGTCGCTCCAGTGTTTTCAACAGAAGAGACGACAGACTGATTGGTCTGTAATCTTTAGCGGTACAGTGGTTAATCCTCCCCGCCTTCGGAATGAAAACCACAGTCACCTCCCTCCACTCCATGGGAATGTACCCGTAAAGGAGACTTCCCCTAAAAATGATAAGCAGCCATGGTAAAATCGCCTCCATAGCATGTTGCATCAGCGCTGGGAAAATACCATCTGGCCCCGCTGACTTAAAGGGCCTAAAAGACGCCACTGCCCATCTTACCTTGGCTGGCTGTACCATGGAGTCCACCACGTCACTCGATTGGATAGCTGTTTGAACGGGGACAACCGCACCAAGTACGCTTGCCTCGTCCTCGCCATCCGGAAAGTGAGTCTCCATCAGTAGCTCCAGGGTATCCTCGCTACTTTCGGTAAAAGTCCCATCAGGCCTCATCAGGGATCCGGGCGTGCCAGGCTCCTTAGAGAATAGCTTTCTTAGGCGGGAAGCCTCAGATGTGCCCTCCAAGTCTCCACAGAAACGCCTCTTTGCCTTCCATGTTTCGTTCTTGAAGACATTGAAACTCCTACGGTAATTATCCCAGTCTATGGGATTCCTATCGCGCTTCGCCTTATTAAAAAGTCTCCGGCATACTGTCCTGAGCTGCTTGAGTCCTGGATTCCACCACTTCTGATGGACCCTCGTCGACGGTTGCCGCTCCCGACAAGATGCATGATAGGCGTCCCTCAGGAAGAAGGATTGAGGAGTCCTCCAGCTCCCCAATGCTGCCCACCCGCTCCGCTTCTGGAGGTTGTAGGGCATCCACAAGCTTTCTGAAACTTTCCCAATCCGTTTGCCTAGGGTTCCTGTAATGCTTGCCCCCACTCGGAATAAGATCTATCGTAAAGGTAATCCTGTTACGATCAGAGAATGAGCACTCAAGGCTCACCCTCCACTCAGATATTCTAACGGAGTCTTTATCACTAACCAAAGTTAAATCAATGACTTGTTCCCTGATCCTGTTGAAAAACGTTGGCCTATTGCCCTCATTACAAATCCTAAGATTGGTTGACAAGATAAATTGTAATAAATCCTCACCTCGTTTATTAATATCCGTACTCCCCCAAAGTGTGTGATGCGCGTTTACAGCACAGCCCAGTACAAGGTCATGCCCTCGTGTCCCGCACCAGCCAATGAGTGTGCGCACCGCATTCGGAGGAGGGTCGTCCATTTCATACGGTAGGTACGCCGATGCCAGGATCACCATCGGGAGATCCTTGCATTCCAGCGCAGCTACCGTTAGATTGCCAGAGCTGTAATGAGATAACAAAAACATGTTGATATTAATATTTTTCCTAATCAGAATACAGCTTCTAATCTTACCTTCCGTGTTAGGAGAGAGAAGAGTAAACAAGCGTGACCGAAGCCCTCGAACCTTATTAGCAACTAGCCAAAGTTCCTGGATCAAGGCCACGGATATGCACTCTCTCTCCATAAAACGTAACAGCTCGTCCGATGCTGCCTCGGAGTGATGCAAATTAATTTGCACCACTTTTATGCCGCTCGGAGTCGCCATTTTGCGGGTCTTTCTTCGTGGGCAAAATCAGTCTAAGCTGATTTAGCCCATATTTGATCACGCCCTTTTTGGGACGCAGGAGTTGGAGGGATTCCGAATCAATTTTGATCCAGAGATCTTCGCCATCCCCCTTGTCTCTGGCACGTCCACGTTCGATCGTCCAGTTCTCAGTACCAAGGTCTTTATTCTGGCGCTTAATAAGTGTAAGTGTGGACTCATCCTCCAGAATAGGAGGAGGAATCCACACTCGCACCGTCACCTGAAAAGGAACTTGGTCCAAGGGGATGATTTCGATTTTGGCTCCTGGCCAAAGCTCGCCAACTTCTTGTACGCTGTTTTTGAGAAAGCTGAGAGCCTTCTCACTACCGCATCCAATTATCTTGACGCCCTTAGACCACTTTGCCCCGTCAAACGCAGTGAATGAGTCATCGTCACTAGTGGCAATCTCGTCCCCTAGTCTGCGCAGGATCCGTTCCTCCAGAAGCAGCCATTGATCATTTGTCATCTTGCCCCCAGGCTGACTGCGATCAATAATGGCTACTTGTAACTCAGGTGCTGATGTCAAGCTGGTTGATGGTTTCAACCGCTTGCCCTCAGGCATCTGCGTTTCACCTGACCTTTGCCGTTTGCTACTAGAACCACCTGCAGAATCCCCTTTTCCAGCCGCGGCCTCTCGTTTAGAGGAGCTCGAGACTTGCCTTGAGGACTCTTTGCTGGCGGTTTTCGCTTTACCGCGTAGGTCATCACCTCTCCTTGACTTGGGTGACACCCCTTTAGATGTAGAAGGGCCATCATCCAATTTCTCCGAGCCGGTGATCGTGTTCGGTCCAGGTTTAGTTGAGGGCCCGGCTGATGCCGAGATCGCTTTCCTATCCTGGTCTCTGGCCACGTTCGTCACCGTCGCTGGCCTTGCCCCTACGACGGAAGTATTCAGAAACTCCTCATACTTCCGAACGTGGCATTTTTTATTTCATCAATTCTAATTTTCCTTGTTTCCCTCCAGAAAGAAAGTACCTGATCCTTTAGACTGCAATTGTGCTGCAGCCAGCACTTTTGCTTGAAATATTCATCTTTGAGAGAGAAAGATAAATGTTTAAAGATGTACATACAATGTATATTACTTTAAGGAATTTCAAATATCCATACCGTTATCTTTGAAAGTTTCCTTCGCAGTGGCAGGTTAGCCATCGACTTTTTCTTTTTCAACATTAGTCCAAAGAGAAAATAATTTTACTGTTGGATTTTTCTTCCCGTCTTTCCGTTTCAAAAATTACGTTTCCTAGAATAACCAAAACTGTTAATAAAAATATCTGTACATTAAATAAAATTTGGTTTAGAAGGCTTACCGGTTTTTTTAGGAAATAAATAGCAGATAGCATAAGACCACTGCTGCATTTCTGCGTATGTTAATTTAAATATTTTGCCAACATACTTCTCAATAATGCAGTGCACTAAAGTCTTCAGTTTTTTTGGGTCAATACAATTATTTTTTTCATTAAATGTAAGTATAGGGGGTTTTTTATTTATTTATTTATTTTATTTATTGACATTAATGTTTAAATATGATTTCGACCATGTGGCCGCCACGGCTGGTGCGTACAAGGCGCAATCTGGAACACCAATTTTCAAAAATTCACCATTGACAGTAAAATTCTGACCACCATCGTTTTAGAAGACATATGGGCCAATGATTCCGCCAGCCCATAAAGCGCACCAAACAGTAATTTTCTGTGAATGTAATGGTGTTTCGACAAAAGCTTGTAGATTCTCCTCACTCCAAATACGAGAATTCTATTTATTTACGTACCCATTCAACCAAAAATTGGCTTCATCGGAAAATAAAATTTTGAATGAATTTTGAAGTGCACGATAAGTTTGATGAACAGAACCATTATTTTGATTAAAAATGTCCACAATTTGCACGCGTTGCTCTGGTGTAAGACGATCCATAATGAAATGTCAAAGCAAACTAAACAAAAAGCAACTATCAGCTGTTAAATGGGTGGTCAAATAAAGCAGTGATGCCAGCTCAAAGTTGTATCACTCTATAAAAAACATGCTTTACTAGCTGTCCTTTCACGGTACTTCTAAGGAGGTTTACTAGGACTAGTACCACATATAGAATTGTCCCCTAACGTGTGTGTACTGAGTGGGGAGTCAGTAAATTCTGAATTACTGAGTTTCTCTCAATATTTACCGATAAAGTTTCTGTTTCACATATGAGCGATAGGTTCTGAAAAGATGCTTAAATTAATATATATATATATATATATATATATATATATATATATATATATATATATATATATATATGTATGTATATATATATTTCATACACATTATGTTGCACGAACAAATTTCTTCTCCATTCCCTTAAGCCTGCCTTAAATTTAATCAACGCACCAGTATGTTTTTGCTTCAGTTTCTTGAATAAATCTTCAAGGTCTTCAATTTCAATTTTTTTAATATGGTTGTTGATGTAATTCCAAAACATAAAAGAATGTCACTAGTAGTGCTAGTTAGTAGGAATATCAACTATTTAACCAATGTTTTTAACGAAAATTGAATATAAGAAGTTCCCACATTCATTTTTTAAGTTATTACTTCTTTTTGGTTACTACTAACTAGCACCACTTGCGAAAGTGGAAAAATTGAACAAAGAACGCTGATGAGATGGCGAAGCGGTCTCGAAATCAGTACTGATCCGTTCTGCTGGTTTGATGATTATAAGAAATATTCTTAGTATTCCACTCTTAATATAAATAAACAGAATTTGAACAAATTCATTTATTAAATAAAAATATAAACTGCAGTTTAGCAGATTTGAACTTAAGCCCGTTGAAAAATTCACATCCTGTACGCAAGAAAAGAGAACGACTAACAGAATATAAATTCATACATAAATAAGATTCAAATGTAACACTTTTCAATAAATAAAAAACAATATTTTAATATAATTATTTAAAGCACATAATCAATAACTCAACTTTTTATATAAATTGAATTAGTTTTTTTTTAGTAAAAATATATTTATTAACGTAGTAAGAATTTTAACGAACATTTTATATTGCTATATTAAATTGAATTACGATTCTATAAGTGGTGACAAACACAATACACATGAGCACTGATGATGAAAGGGTTGCGTCTTTCGAAAACAGCTGTTCTGCTCTGCTGTGTAAGTTGAATAACAAAAACTGATGTTGACTTGCCTTTGTGCGTTGGAATATTTATCATGTCTTTCTGAGATTTAAATTAAAATGTCGAACAATTAGCCTATAGAATCTTAATTCAATTTAATATAGCAATATAAAATGTTCGTTAAAATTCTTACTACATACAAATTTAAGCTATGGCTTGAGCTACCAATAATAAAAAAAATTGGAAAAACGTTCACATGTACTTAAGTATAAAAAATTCAAACCAAAAAAGTTTGACTTAGGTATGATGGAACAAAAAATTCAGAAAAATGGGACATGAAGAAAAATAATCAAACGGTAACACGGGTATTATAACAATAACATGTTAACATCAGGTTGATACAGTTCTCGGATTATTTTTCACAATAAAATTTGTGTACATAGGAACTGTTATCAAATTCAACTAAGCCACCTAATAAGTGGTGACAAACACAATACACATGAGCACTGATGATGAAAGCGTTGCGTCTTTTGAAAACATTTGTTCTGCTCTGCTGTGTAAGTTGAATAAAAAAAACTGATGTTGACTTGCCTTTGTGCCTTGGAATATTTATCATGTCTTTCTAAATTTTAAATTAAAATTTCGAACAATTAGCCTATAGAATCTTAATTCAATTTAATATATTTATTATCTTTTATCACTTTCTTAGTTGTCACTTATACAAACACGCAAACAATTATAACAGTACAAAAACTAAAAATTCATACAAAAATTTTCTTTGTGTTGATTTGTATGCATTCATGAAATAACAAGCTAGTTAATATAATCAAGAATATATTAATATTAACAAATTCAAAAAGACGATTTGCACACGATCAAATAGAAACCTAATAAAATCAATAAGTAATAATTTATAAAAAATAGCTTATTAAGTAGCCTAATGAAATCTATAAAAGAACCTTTTTGAAAAAAATTAATAGGTAGCCTAAAGAAATTAATAAGAAATTATTTTTTTATGCAATTCATAAGAAAACCTAATAGAATCAAAAAGTTGTTCTCTATGGATTGTGTTTTTGGTGCGAAATAACGGAATTTGAGTAACAAATGGTAAATGACATGCTTTTCTTCTTAATTACTTATTGAAAGAATTAAAAAGATTTATACCATGAAAATAATAAAGAATCTATTTGAAAAAATCTTCGATGCCTTATGCCGGAATACACTTCATAAGCGTTTAAGAGAGAATCTTCTTGATTCTACTAGGCAGTTTTCGCTCTGTGAATACTAAGAATAAATTAAAAACTAGGATTGCAGGACATAAAACTGATCAAAGATATAGAAATATAAATTAAAAAAAAAACAGCATTATCTTCACATTGTGCTAGATTTAATCATTATCCAAACTTTGATTATATTTCAATATTAAACATAGAAATTATTTATAAGCGTAGATTTATGTTAGAAATGTTACACATAATCAATACACCAATCACAAAAAGAATTAATTTTAACGCAGATATAGCAAATGTAGCTCAAAATTATAGACACCTATTTAGTAAGAGATAGAATTTTATATGTAAATATACATATGAATAGGTTTAAACATTTTGTTACTGCTTATAGGGTCCAGTATTTTTTAATTTTTTTTTAGATTTTCAGGAAGAGGTTTAGAGGTCGCGCAAATTTAGTTTTTGTTAAAAATCGGATTTTTCGGGCTTTCTTTCAAACTTGACTCATAACTTTGTCAACGTTGATTTAATTGTTTGACCGAATATTTCTAAAGAAAATTTTCCATATGCAAAAAACTTTAAGTTTCGGTAATATTTTTGTCCATTACGATTCCACATATTAAGTATTTTTGTAATTTTTTTAACAAATTCTGTAAAAAAACGGTTTATTACTTTTCAAATTTATATGAAAGGTATAAAAACAAGTGACGCGATTTTGAAGACGGATAAGTTCTAAGCAATTAAAAAAAAAATGGATTTTGGCCCGACAGTTCCCCACTTACACTATTTTTATAGTTTGTACCATAAAATTGGTGATACATTTTTCGTTATAATTATTGTATATTTCCATAAATTTTAAGATGATATCTGCGATGATTTTAAGATGATATCTGCAAATAAATAATATATTATTTCATTTCAATTTAATTTGCGGTTTAATTGGATTTTTCCCAATATCTTCATAAATTGAATGAATAATAGATCTCGCAATATTACAACATTGGGGTTGTAACTGCCATTAGCTTCTGACATTTATTGATCCAAATCGTTACCCGCTGTCATTATCGCTTTCTATTTTATGTGTATTCTCCGCTTTAATATTGTCGTTATACGATTTTACATAACAAAAATTTTTGAGTCAGCTGCCCGACGAATCAAATAGATAAATTTTTTGTGTATATAAAAGTTTTCGGTTATAGTAACGGTAAGAATTTTTTTATATAATTTTTTTTTTGGGTAGTGGAAAAATTTTTAATTTTACTCAAAATAGATATGAATTTTGTGAAAACAAGAAATATGTGGTTTGCATACGCGGTCACTGCGCAGATGGTCCATCCCCTTACTGGCCTACTCGTGGGAACAACATATGGAAAATTTAATTAAAAACAAAAAACAACCAAAACAGAAGGGAAGAAATCTCTTCAGAGGACGACATTCTTGCCTCCAGCCAGGAGACAGTAGTCGACCTCTCGGATAGTGAGGGTAAAAGACAGAGTACTCCGCTATCCGCACAACAAATGCTGGTGGCTGAAGTAGTAGAACACGAGACTATGATGCGGAGGGTCCTGAGTTCGAGCCCGCGCTGAGTCATGAAATATTGTGTTGAATTTCTTCTGATCAGCATTAGTGCGTGGTTGTGTTAGTTGTTGCCAGCCTGTTTCAATGATGAAGGCACAGTCACTGATCACTGAACATAATTGGCAGCGACTGACACTATCATGTACTAAAAGCAGAGTAACAGCACCCACCTTCGTCGGCCCTGTAGCAAAAATTAGCGGGCGAAGTAAAAAAGGTTGAAATAGCTACAAAAACAACTGTCTATCTTCTCATCTTTCCTAATCTGTCCCCTCAATACTATCCCCTCGTTTTCAGTTCTAGCGCAATGCATTGCATATATAGGGGTCATCCCCTGAGTGCTGGTCCTACTCCTAAAAAAAAAAACAGTGCCCCCAACACCGGTAATCGAGGCTGATAACCGGCAGAAGGGAAAACCCAAAAAAAGGAGCTAGAAAGAGCTCCTTAAAACTAGATATTCCAAGGCCGTGTTCATTCTTGACAAGATCGCCAAGAATGCGGAGAAAGGAGTCACGCACCCACATGATGCTGAGCATAAGGTGAGATACCAGGCCGTGGTAGAGGAATATCGTAAGTTTATGGATTCCCTACCAAGCACGTCCAGAGCGGCCTCCCAGCAAATAGCCGAAGGAAAAAGTGCAAAAAGAAACCGCTCTCAGACAGATAGCGGCCAGGAAGCAAAAAAAGGAAGGTGCAGAATACAACCTCTCCCTCAACATCATCTTCGTCGTCCACTCCAAGGGCCTTTAACGAGGTAGTTAAGGATAACCTTCTTGTGGCCTTGGCAAATTCCAAAAATGGGAAGATTCTCCCTGTAACAATGGAGTGGGGGCCTATCGTGCTCTCCCATAAGGATAAGCCCCTCGCTTCGACTCCGGTGAGATACACCGGGGGTACAGGGTGATCAAGTGCTTGGACGCGTTTTCTAAGGACTTCCTCTGTGAAAGTATCGCTAAGATTAGTGAGACTTGGGATGGGTTAAGCCTTAAACTCATCCCTGCGGAGGAAATACCGATGAGACCGCGGGCAAGGATTTGGTTACCAAAACAGGGAAAGGATGGAAACAATGTGCTAGAGTGTCTGAAGCTACAGAACCACAGCATTCCAATGGATGACTGGTCAGTCATCCGCACGGAGGATCATGCCAGTAATGGCACCTGCCTAATCCTCTCCATCACGGAGTCTGGAGCGGAAGCGCTCGAAAAAGCAGGCTCTAAGCTATTTTTCGGGGTCAGGGACGCTAAGGTAAAGGTGTCCCGCCCAACTAAAGCTGAGATCGACTCTGTCGAGGCTGCGAACAACCTCCTGGGAGGGATGCATCTAGCTGAGGAATAAGCACGATGGCTCTAAAAATCGCCCAGATAAATCTGAAGCACTCGAAATGTGCAACAGATAACCTAATGATTGTCTCAGTCGAAGAGAACATCGACATTTTTATGGTGCAGGAACCATGGGTAGCAAACTCCGAGGTCAAGGGGTTCCCGAGGTCCACATACAATGTACTATATGCTAAAGGAAATGGTAAGCCCAGATCATGTCTAATAGCCAAAAAGCACATAAAAATTTTTCTCTGTTCACAGTTTAGTACTGAGGACCTTACAGTTGCGAGGGTCGAGCTGACAGATGGAACCAGCTTCCTTATCCATCATGCTACATGGCGCACGACAAAGCAGCCCCACCAGATGAAGTGAAAGCTCTCATGTCATCTATTGGTGCTGATGAGGACATCATACTTTGTTGTGACGCCAACGCCAGGCATACAATTTGGGGTAGCAGTGAAGTCAACGACAGAGGTGAGCATATCCTTGATTTCATAAACCTTAATAAATTAACCATATGTAACTCCGGTTCCTCTCCGACTTTCATCTTTCCGAGTTCGGACAGGTTTAGTGGGTGGGAAGAGGTTCTGGATATCACTCTTGTAAATGATAGATTTAGACCTTTGGTTGATAAGTGGAGGGTGTCCAATAAAAGATCCTTCTCGGATCATTGTTGGATATTCTTCGAAGTCGCGTCATTAGGCAACGAAAAGCAATGCTTCAGGAACCCGAGGAGAACAGACTGGGATAGGTTTAATGGGATTCTGAAGCAAAAACTAAGAAGAGTCCCAGAGATCGAGAATACGATTGATGGACTTGAACACAATGTGATGGCGTTTAATAAGGCTATAACGAAAGCCTTTGAAATATCCTGCCCCCTAATAAAGACTAAGAAAAGTTACACTCCGTGGTGGAGCTCGGAACTCTCAAGGTTACGCAAGGAGGCTCGCAGGGCCTTCAATTTATGCTATGAGAAGAAAGCATGGCAGCCTTACCGGGACAAGCTATAAAAGTCGCCAAAAGAAACTCATGGAGGAATTTCTGTGAGTCAATAGACAGAACTAGGGATTCCGCAAGTCTTAGTAGGGCTCTGACCATGAACCGCACATGTCCAACTTTCGTTAAAAGGGGGATGGGTCATGGACAGATTCCTCTGCAGAATCCCTAAGTATTCTTCTCAACACCCACTTTCCAGGCTGTACTGACACGGCCATAGGAATCCTCCCAATTAGTGGGAATCAGCACACTGTCAATAGAGATTTAATATCCCTAGAGAGTATCTCATGGACTATTGACAGCTTCGCACCTTTTAAATCGCCGGGTCCTGACGGCATCATTCCAAAGATGCTACAGAGTGCGAAGGGCTCTGTCATTCCCTGGCTTTTTAGGTTATTTGAACTGTGTCTTACACTCAACTACGTTCCGACCAGCTGAAGGAAAGTAAAAGTGGTTTTCATTCCCAAGATTGGAAAAAGGAGTCACGAGGACCTAAAAGACTTCAAACCAATCAGCCTTTCATCTTTCTTAGTTAAGAGGCTAGAAAGATTACTAGACACCCATATTAGGCATCGACTTGAAGGATCGTTTATTCTCTCAGATAGTCAGCATGCCTACCTAAAGGGACGCTCCACGGAAACAGCTCTGCATGAGGTGGTGGGAGTCGTGGAGAGATCCCTAGAAAACAAGCAATATACCTTAGCTGCCTTCCTAGACATAGAAGGCGCTTTCAATAATGTATCAGTGGCAGCCATCCAACAGTCTCTCCGGGATGCAGACGTTGAGGAATACATCAGCAACTGGATCATTACTATGTTGAAGGCAAGAAACGTCACTGCAACGCTAGGTAATAGCGAAATGTCAAGATGGGCATGTAGAGGAACATCACAGGGTGGGGTGATCTCTCCGCTGCTCTGGCTTCTCGTTGTTAACACGATTCTTCTCAGACTAGATGCTGCAGGAGTTAAAATTGTGGCTTACGCGGACGATGTAGCAATAATGGTATCAGGGATGTTCACGGACGTGATTAGTGATGTCATGTCCAACGCCTTGGGTACACTCAGCAGGTGGGCTGCAGGATGCGGTCTAGGAGTAAACCCTAGCAAAACGAACTGGTACTATTTACTACAAAGACCAAAGTGCAAAGCTTTAAACTTCCTCGGCTGAATAATCTGGAACTGTCCCTTTCGGACACTGTAAAATACCTAGGAGTTATCCTGGACACGAAACTATCGTGGAAACCAAATATACAACATAGAGTAAAAAAGGCAACAGTTGCCTACTACTCCTGCCGGACAATGTTTGGCTCCTAGAACCCATAATGCTTAAGTGGATGTACACAGCAATTGTACGTCCTATATTGACTTACGGGTGGCCCGCCACAAGTAAAAAATATGTGGTAGATCAAGTATACAGCATACAGAGATCTGCTTCTATCGGGATTACTGGTTGTCTACGTACTAGTCCTTCAGAGGCGCTGAATGCTATACTAAACCTAATTCCGATTGACCTTTATGTACTCGGGGCATCCTCAAGCAGTACGGCAAGACTAGCGGCATCAGGGAGGTGGAGGTCAAGGAACTATGGCCACGCAGGAATCCTTGGCCGGCTACCACCGACTATATAGTACCTCACTTAGACTTTAACACTACATTCAGAGTCCTCTTACCATCCATGCAGGATTGGAAAAGGGGAAACTTAGAAAGGGAATTCAACTTCAGAGTGTATACTAATGGATCAAGGATGATCTGTGGTGTAGGCGCTGGGGTCTTCTCGAGGGACCTTAAAATAATACTCTCGCTCCGTCTCCCAGATGAATCCAGCGTATTTCAGACTGAGATCCTGGCTATAAGGGAGGCGGCGAGGCTGTTAATTGTTAGGGGTGTTCAGGGTAGAGTCGGTATCCTTGTCGATAGCCAGGCGGCATTCCTGTCTCTCAGGTCGTTTACTACTTCGTCTACTCTGGTAGCCCAATGCAAAGAGCTGCTATCCAGACTGGGAGGTCAGATAGACGCTACCCTCATCTGGGTACCCGCACACAGCAATTTCTTTGGAAACGAACAGGCAGATGAGCTAGCTAAGGCGGGATCTGCTAAGGACGTCTCCACTGCCGTATCGGTGGACATGCCGTTTGGCACCCTAAAGAGCACCATTCAGAGCCATTTCTGGCAGAAAGCGGCGGACAGGTGGCGCAAGATGAACACGTGCAGGTGTTGTGAATCAAAGTGAACAACCCTCCTACCTACACATTGCACTAATTTGCTAACGTAGCATTAGTCAGTTCATTAACTTGACTAATGTTACATTCTTAATAAATTGTGCAATGCTGATGTTCCAATTGGGCAAGACAACTAAAATATTAGTCTAGATAGCATTAATAATAATAATATCAATATGTAAATTCGTTATAAAGGAAAACTGTCTAGGTAGCAATAATATAATATGTAAGTTATAATTATTTAGTATAAATAGCTAGTTGTAAGACAAAACCAGAGAGAGTGATTTTTGTAAGCTGATAGCAAACAAGAAAATAAAGAAGAAAATAAACAACACCTGCGGTTCCTAAGGGACCCTCCAGGTTAATAAAAAATAATAAGAAAGGACGCTCTCAATTCAAACCCAAAGTACCCCACGAACCCACAACAATTGGCGCAGCCGGTAAAGCACTAATTTTTGTTAACAAACAACATTAAATTTCCAAAAGTGGAACACAGAAGCTACAAATAAAAATTAAAGAAACCACAGCCAATACAAAGATTATCTAAAGGTCTTAAGCATCCACATTCTGGTACGCCTTTTGAATCGAAGTATATGTCATAAGTGGTGGAAATAATAATACCTTGTGGCGGAAGTAATCCCGGGAGGAAGTTTGGTTGCAGTAAACAAAAATACTGAAGGAAGAAGGAGGCAGAAACAAGAAGATGGTTCGTATTAAAATAAAATACTAGATGGACAATACACAAAAAGAAACAGACAGACTGATAGATAAAGTTAAGGATTACAACTACAACGTAGACAGTTTACAGGTACATGCGTGGTCAGAACTCCGGAAATTGAATACAAATCGAGAATTTAACAAGAACATCAGGATAAAATAAGATATAATAAACTAACAAAGCTAGAAGAAGTGCAATACGTTTTAGACATAGTCAGCCAACTAAATAACAATGAATCAGAAAAATTAGGAAACCGAATAAAGGAGCTAGAGGAAACAAAAACAATTTTAGAAAAATATAACAAGAAGCTAGGGACTCAAATACAGTTTACGAGTGAGTTAATGGACAAACAGGTTGCAGAAAACGAGGAACTTAGGGCACAGCTACGGCAGAAAGGACTCAGTGAAAAGGAGATTGAAAAACGGTTAAATTTAAAACATATCGTCAGTGAAAAGGACGACACAATACAAAGGTTATCAGTTGCGTTGTCTAACGCAAAAAGAGAATTAAGCACTGCTTATAGATCTCGTTCGCCAACTCCTTCAGTCAACCCGCAAGTAACAGTCACGAGCTTATCATATACCACAGAAGTAATACCATCAGTAACAGTCCCAAAACAGCAAGAAATTCAGGAACAAGAAGACACAAAAACTCAAGAAGGAGTAAAACTATTGAATAAAGTAAAAAATTTACTTACGAACGCAAAGAAAACAGTAAATAGGGGGTATACGACAGAAACTGTCAAAAGAAAATTCGCCGATTTAGCAGAATTCGAGCAGGAATTTCGAGAACTAAGACTAGAGGAGGTTCATCTTGAGAAAGAATTCTACAAATACCTGCAAGAAGCTCGGGAATCTCTTAGAAAGTACCCGTTATCACCAATAACAGCGGATAGAGAGCCTTGTAACAGAATTACAAAGGTGGACAAAATGCCTGCAATTTCAAGCATTACAAAAGTAGTAAACAATATCGTCCCCACATTTTTTGGCACCGAAGGACCAGACTAAACGTCGGAAGTTTTTAGGTTCATCCAAGGATGCAAATTAGTGGAACGAGAACTAGCGTCAGAGGAAAATGGAATCACAATACCGGACGTTATAGAATGCCTGAAACTACGATTAATGGGACCAGCATATATAACGATAGCACCACAAACATTCAGCACTATAGACGCATTGTGTAATGCAATAAAAAAAGGGTACTTGAAAAGAAGAACTTTGGACCAAATAAGAGAACTCATAATCTCCTGCAAACAAGGAATTAAGGAATCAGCGGGCAGATTTGGTAGTCGACTGGAAGCACTGCTAAATGAAGCGGAAAGTATAATAACAACTGAATGGAGCGAGGAAGGTGGTAGAAGGTTTATATTTGAAGACTTCCAAAGAATAGTGGTAAAAAGCTTTATAAAGGGTCTTAAACCAAGCGCTGAAGACCAGGTTTATTGGCCAGGAGAGCGAGGGCTTGCAGAAGCTAACTCAAATAGCAGAAGAAGCGGAACACCTATTTGGAGACAACCAAGTTACAATAAACGCTATCACCGTTTTGACGCAGTGCAGTTTTTGTGAACAAGAGGGCCACAACAGAGCAAACTGTGAACAAAGTATGAACACACCATACTGCGTAGCTTGTGGAGAATACGGACATGAACCTGGACCACTATGTAAAGCAAAAACAGCCACTAGTATAAGTAGGTGTGGCTACTGCAACATCAAAGGACAGAATGAGTTGGAATGCAGAAAACGTTTAAAATCGTTATTTTGTAGGATATGTAGAACGAACGGTCACGCAGAAAACCAGTTCTGCAGAAAACCACAACAAAGGGATTTGGGCAACGAAGCAAGAAGCCAAAACACGCTACGAAACGCAAATTGCCAAGTATCTGACGATACATATGTTAGAAGAAATTATACCAGTCAGAGACAACAACAACACCATTACGGGCTAAACGGTCAACAGCACATAAATCAAAGATCCGCTACCACCAACATGAATCAAGGAAGAGGAAGATACGAGCCACAAAAATGCTTTATCTGCAATGAAATAGGACATCTGAAGGCAAGCTGCCCTGCAAGGAATTCGGGAAACTTAAGGCGGCCCAGCCAAAATTAATGGACTGGGATGCCGCAAATTCAAGGAATATTTTTAAAACATCCAATAGCACAATAACCAATAACAATGGTATCAATAATATTAAAAGAGAATCAAAAAGTGAAGGTATATTCGTAAGTAACACTGGGCACATGGTAAGCAAAGAATGTAGCAAAAGGATACATTGGAGTAAAAACGTCCACACTTACATACCGGAAAATGACAAAAGACATATATATGCCAACCAGAAATCATACAAAAACGGGAAGTTGCAAACTAATAAGGAAATATTGGATACCAATGATGCATTTATTAATTTCACTTGCAACGAAGCCCGGGGTAGAAACTTATCCTTGCTATTGGACACAGGAGCAGATACCACCTTAGTGAAAGAAGAAGCCTTAGCACCACACGTACAGATAGACGTCACAAACCCGAAGGAGCTGTCAGGAGCATTCGGGGGAAATATTAAGACAAAGGGAACAATAACCGCTCAACATTCATGCATAAAACCACTTGCATTGCAGATGCATGTAGTACCGGAAGGGAGTACACTTCCTGCAGATGGATTACTTGGTAGGGATGAATTATGGAACAAAACCATTACCGACTCAATCAACAAAAACATAAAATTCTTTAGAAATAAGCAGGAAATAGCTTCCTTACCTCTCACTACGGAAGGAAAACGCACCCAGGTATACATAGACGGAAATTTATCTATAATGGGGCGTTCCCAAGCAATAATATCGGTCGTAGCCACCACGGCCAAAAGAGAAATTTTAGTGAATAAGTTGGAAATTTTACCAGGGGTTTATGTGGGTGACACATTAACATCAGTCAACAAAGGAATCGCATTTGTGCCCGTCCTAAACACAAATGACTTTACAGTGAATGTAGATGAGAAAATAAGATTGAGGTGTGAGAATTCGGACAACTATACAGTAAAATCAACATCGGCAAAAAATGCAATAAATATCGCAGATAACACAGTTAGGAAAAAAGTATTAATAGAAACCGTACCGTTAAGTTCAGACTTGAACCCAGAAGAACGGGTTTCGATTGAAGCAATTTTAAGGGCATATGATGACGTATTTCAACTACCCGGGGATAGCCTAACACATACTAATGTATTGAAGCACAAAATAATAACAGACCCCAGCCAACCTCCAGTAAATACAAAACAATACAGGCTACCAGAGGTCCATAAAAAGGAAATTAATGGACAGGTGGAACAAATGATCAAAGATAAAATAATCTCACCCAGTATTTCCCCATGGAATTCCCCAATTCTTCTAGTACCCAAAAGGGTAGGAACAGATGGAGAGAAAAGATGGCGTCATTTAATTTCCTAAAATCAACCACTAAACGATTTTAGGAAATTAAATGACGCCACCATAAAACAAGTTTTTCCCATACCTAGAATTGATGAGATCCTGGATCAGCTGGGATGCAGCAGATACTTTTCCACTCTTGATCTAGCGAGTGGGTACCACCAGGTTTTAATGGAACCAAGTGACAGACAAAAAACAGCCTTTAGTACGAATTTGGGCCATTTCGAGTTCAATCGTATGCCTTTCGGTTTAACAGGAGCCCCAGCTACCTTCCAAAGAATTATGAATTTGATACTAACCGGTCTCCAGGGAATCGATTGTTTTGTGTACTTAGATGACATAGCGATCTATGGCAGGAATCTAACAGATCATAATTTGCGGCTCAAGCGGGTGCTGGACGTCTTAAGAAGGTACAATCTTAAGCTGCACCCCGAAAAATGTCACTTCCTGCAGAGGGAGGTAGTCTATCTGGGCCATCAATGTTCAGAAAAGGGAGTATTACCGGATCCAAATAAGACCAAAGTAGTAAAGGATATACCGCCTCCCAGAAATATTAAAGAACTGCAAGCATTTTTAGGACTGGTTAACTATTATAGGAAGTTTATACCAAATTCCTCAAAAATTGCGGAAATCGGCAGTCATAAAACTCTAAAGATAAATGCTTGGGATGATTATATACAAAATTTAAAAAAAACATTTTTTTTGGTAGGGTCATTTTGGTGGCAAAGGAAAAAAGGGGGGGGGGGGGTAGGGCAGAAATCGGCAGTCATAAAACTCTAAAGATATATGCTTGGGATGATTATATACAAAATTTAAAAAAAAAAAATTTTTTTTTTGGTAGGGTCATTTAGGGGGCAAAGGAAGAGGTGGGGGGGGGGGGTAGGTAGGGCAGAAATCGGCAGTCATAAAACCCTAAAGATAAATGCTTGAGATGATTACATACAAAATTTAAAAAAAAAATTTTTTTTTGTAGGGTCATTTAGGGGGCGAAGGGGAAGGAGGGGGTAGGGCAGAGTAGTACCAGGTTTCGTCTCAGCTTCGTCATTAAAGCTTAAAAGTGTTATTTTTAAGGCATGTAGGCATAAGTAAAGCAATTTGTTAAATTTTTATGCTATTTTTGCCTATAATAACGCCCACTAAAGTGGGCGGGGTCAAAAAATATTTTTATTTTATTTAATGGCTCCAAGTTTAAGGCGTTGGACCGTATTTGACATAAAAATATATCATTTGCTTAACAAAATAACCAAAAAACTTTAAAAAGTATGTTGTTTTTTCTGGGTTGGTTTAGTTCTTCTTAGGGGAACTTTTTTCCCTCTTGCCCGATTTAGCCCATCTTCGAACTTAACCTGCTCTAAGTTTTAAAATATATTTATGCCAAATTTCAAGAGTCTAGCTCTTTTCGTTTGGACTGTATCGTGATTTTCACAGACGGACGGACGGACGGACATGCTCAGTTGGTCTTAGATTTCATCACTGATCAAGAATATATATACTTTATGGGGTCTGAGATGGATATTTCGATGCGTTACAAACGGAATGACAAAGTGAATATACCCTCCAAATTCTTTTTTGGAGGGTATAATAATAAGAAAGGACGCTCTCAATTCAAACCCAAAGTACCCCACGAACCCACAACACAGGGTGGCTAGAAGCATGTGGCCATGTTATAACGACAATAGAACAGCACAATTGATCAACAGGAATCGCAGGGACATTTCAAGGCTCGTAGCGGTTGTGACAGGGCACTGGGCAATAGGCAGACATGCAGGCAGGTTAGGTCTCAACCATAATGCATTCTGTCGGAGCTGCCGGGATCAGAGGAAGGAAGAGGCAGTTTATCACTTCCTTTGCGAATGCCCGGCCGTGCACAACACGAGACACAAATTCTTAGGCAACAGTAATATAGGCGACCTCGCGGAGTTATCAGGTACAGGTCTGGGGGACCTTATTAGATACCTCAATGCGATGGGTTGGATCTAGTAACCATCCGTACCCGAGATCAGGATACGGCTTCCATAGGTAGTCACTGACGAGTGGAGTGGTTTTTCAAAACGGGATCTCAGAGATCCTACTTGAATGCTTGCGTGTAGCGGGCAGCCACGTATACCAACCAACCAACCAGGTGCATCCCAGCTAGCATTTTTTGAAAATCTTAATCAAATATCAGTCTTTTTCGACTCCACTGCAGGATTAAAATAATCATTTATGATATCTCTTTTGAGTCAAAAATGAATTTTTTGTGTGAGAAAATGGTACCCTTCATGCGACTCTGCAGAAAGAGTCTTTTCTGACTCGTTTTTCTGAACAATTATGACAGTTTTTGCAACTTTCCTGTAATCACTTTTGAATTATTTCTAAGTCTATTTTGATTTTGTTTGCGATCATATATGCACACGTTTTCTATTTAATTTTGATTTGTTTTTGAGTAATATATCAATCATAATACTAATCATATATCAGTCTCTTTCAAATCAGTTTTACATGTTACTTTAATTACTTTTTTAATTTTCCTTAAATAAAATTTTAAACATTTTTAAATTTAAATTGTTTTTTATTTAAATATTTTCTACCAACATAAATGCAAATTCATGGCAATCTTATAATTTATTGCATACATACATATATGTATAATTATTTATAAATAAATCAATTTAAAATTAATTTTAATATTAAATTTGCACGTTTTAAGTCTTTAAAATAAACGAATTTATGGAATGCTTCAGCCTTAGTTTGAAGTTTTTAATGCGGTCACTTGCATGCACAAAGTGTTTTTGAAGGACTGTGTTCATGTCCTTGTCACCGCATTTATATTTCTTAAGGCAAATATCTGTAACAATAACAATGATAATAATAATAATAACTTTTTAATATTGACCTTTGTACTTACTTTTAAGTATTTATATAACGACACTTGGTTTAGTACTGGTTCTCTTCCAACTAAATAGGGCAGCTAACTCATCTGAAAACACCTTTCGCACAACTAAGTTTTATTTTCTTTAGACACAACTAAGCTTTATTTTCTTTAAAATAACTTCTATTTTCAAGACTGACAAGAAAATTTCATTATTGAAACTAAAATAATTGGCATGGCTTACTTGTAATAAAATAATAAAGTAGTAATTTATATACAACAGAATATTAGAGTCATATTAGGATCATTTGCGTGATTATATTATGACTGCGCACATTTTGGCAGATTTCTTTATATATATATATATATATATATATATATATATATATATACATATATATATATATATATATATATATATATATACATATATATATATATATATATATATACATATATATATATATATATATATATATATATATATATATATATATATATACATACATACATATATGTATATGTAATTTTTTTTTGTGTATGTTTAGAATACATACCCTGAAGGAAACGTGGCGTTAAGTGTATCCATGTCAATATTTTTGTGAACAATTATGGTGTCTTTTTGGTGACACTGTCAACAAATTGTTTTTTTTACATTTGTTTTTGATAGGTAGAGAATATTGTTGACGGTTAAAACAAATCATCAAGCTGATGGGCTCAAAATCGGTGGGTAGCCGACGGCAACAGCTCTTATTGACCTCGGTGATACCATCAATAGTAAGCCAGTACAATCCTACTATCGACATTTTCGCCATGTGATCCCATAAGAACTACCTTGTCAGTGGTTACGCAATCTACTGGTAGATTTTGTAGGACAAGCCTGTGTCAAATGTCAAAAATGGATAGCATTAGTTGGGGTATAATATGTCAGTAGTACTGGTGACATCGTCAATAGAGAATCACCATAATTTTACTATTGACATTTCCTGCAGGGTATGTATGATACACATGTACATGCCCAGCCAGCATTTTTGGAATTTTTTAATCGAATTCGAGTCTTTTTTGATTCATCTACGCGATTAAAAACCTAGAATATTCGCTCATTTTCTTATCATAAGAGGTACTTTAGTCGGGAGAAAAAGTGACTACCCGCGACTCTTCTTAAAAAGTCATTTATGAGTCATTTTCTATAGTAGTTTAGAGTCATTTTCGACTCTTTTGCTAGTACTTCTATGATCATTTTCGAATCACTTTCTGATCATTTATTAGTCTTAATTAACTTCCTTTATTATGCTTTTTCGAATCATCTTTCAGTCATCGTTTAATCGCATACGAGTCCTTTATGAGTAATTTATAAGTATGTTTAGGAGTCCTTTTATAGTCATGTAGTCATTAAGCAGTGTTTAATCATCTATCTACCCAAAATATGATCATAAAATACGTAATTACAATCACTTTTCAAACACTTGCATGATCTGTTTTTGATTAAGCGTTTTCAATCTTCAGTATAAGTAGAATATATCTTCTAAATGCTACCAGGGATTGTTCATATATTTTATATTTATTTAGATTTTGCTTGAATCTTTTTGTTGACAAATAATTTTGTTTCATAAACAAAATTTTTTTCAAATCAAATAAAATAATCAATTTCCTGAAGAATTTCTGCTGTATTCACAAAAATTAATGTGTACTTCACGTGTGTTTTAAAGTAAAAATTTCATAGAAATTTTTTTTTAATGTATTGATCAAGTCTACTTTATTTTTTGTGAATACTGCTGTTAATCTTTTTTCGATTTTCGTTATTGTTTTAATTTCCTCAGGGTAGTTCCGATACCGATTTTCATTGAGCTATATTTGCATCTGTTATTAAGGGAGTCTGACGCAGGTGAAGTACCTTATGTTTAGGCTTATAACCCATCACACAGTATCTTAATTGTGTCAGTTGGTTCGTGCCAATACAACACCATGTAAAATTCATCTGTAACATTTTCTTAAAGTTCCTGAACTCTAAGGAGTTGTTAGTCTTTGGGATCCAGTCTCGTCAAAATCGAGTCAAAACATTATTCCTAAGATGTAGTTTTTCAAACCATTATTCAATTCGATTGTAATGAACATCAAAATAAAATTCGCAACCGCAGAAATCATGTACAATCCTTAAACAAATAATTAAAAAATATTTTAAAATAAGCAGCCACAAAATGTACCATCATCCCCAGAAAAACGTGAATAAATACTCGTACTACAACTCGAATTTGCTGTATACACAAGAATAATTACCGCACAAATTTAAACTTATTGTTGCAATTCATGTTTATTACGGAATTGTTATTTAGACTTTTTTCTTTTAATGCATACATTAACGCATACACACAGATGAAAGAAATTCTTCAAATTTTAAATTGCACTTGAACTCTGCTATCTTGCTCATATGCGCACGAATGCAGAAGCAGTCGTAAGAGCAATAAAACCTTAAGGACATGCATGTTTAAACACTTTGTGTAATTATGCATAATTTAAATGTGTGCGACTTATTCTTAACAACCACAGCGAAAATGGCATTAACGTCAACAGTTACAATAAAGGAATTGGTGGAACAATTAATTTCGTTTCACTATAAAATTTTAGTTTTTTTACGTATTTCTTGCAAGCAGCACAACCCGTATGTCTTATTCGATCGTTTTTCTCAAAGCAAGCGTTCCTTCTTGATTACTGAAAATCTTTTGAGGATATCGATCGCAGCATGCTTTTCAAAATGCGTAGCAACTTTGGAATTCTTTGGAAACTTCCACTCGAAGTTCCGTGTGTTATATATCAAGCTGCACGTGATTTGTCCATCTGAATAGTCAACAATCTATTGAATTATGTTTATATAGAGGTGTACCTCAAAAATCAGTTCTTGGAGTACTTAGTCCTTTGTGCAGTTATTTTTAACTAGTCCTGTACAATCTGTCACTGAAAACATCGTGTGGCTCAAAGATGCATTGGATCAAATGTGACAGTTGGCCAAGACAAATGTAGTTCGTTTCAGCTCTCATAATTCAAAATGCGAGATAATACATATACGTAGAGAAAATCCAATGGCAAATCTTGCCAAAAATCTTGATGTAATATTCAGTAATACATAGAATTAACTGGAGACTTTATACTAATATAGCCGTAGTTCAGGCTTGTGTACATCGCTGAGATGTCTTTAAACATCCATCCCATGTTATACAAATACTTCTCAAATCTTGTTTTCTTCTGGGTATAGCGTATGGTTGTGAACCTTTTCTTTTTTTCCATGGTGAAATAAACATAAGATGGTAGCGCTACGCGAGATGGCAGTTTTTTGCTCCACCATTATTTATCTGCAGTGACGTCAAGTGTTTGTATACAACAAGTCATCCTTTTGTTTGTATATGTTGCACTATAATGTGTTTTGTTGCCAAAATGTTTGACGGCCCCATGACTTTACACAAACAACACTTGCGTTGGTTATTGCAATGTTATATTTCTTGCCACTGCAACCGTATTTTTTCAAGTGCCTATTATTGAGAGGGCAAATGAAGAAAGATGAGAAGATAGAGAATTTTTTGTATCTATTTTAACCTTTATAAAATTAAAACCCTGCTTGTTTTCAAGATGTAATCCTCCCAAGTCGCAAAATAAAAAATAAACATATTTGTATATTTAAGATTTGATCTTGTACATACATATTTTATGGTGCGATTTTTAAAATTAAACAAGTAAAAGTGCTATATTCGACTATGCCGAATCCTAAATACCCTTCACAGATTCATTTCTTCTTTCTTTCTAAAACAGAAAGTAGGTTTAATTAAAAAAACACAAATTTTGTAGTCAGTTACTTTTATATTTAAGAAAACGTTTAAATTTTTCGGCTAGGAAGCTAAATGTTTGGCTCTTCTTATTTCTGAACGTCTTTCAAAAATATTAAATATGTTTAATTCACAAACAAAAAGAAAACATCCGTTTATGTACCCCAAAAAGTTCTAAATGTCCAACCGTAGAATCGTCTTTTAGATTTTTTTGGTTTTTAATACCAATATATATCTTCCTGATATATAAAGTAGGTATAATTCATCATAAAAAACAAAAATAGCAAATTACATGGTTACTTTTATGAATAAAAAAATTTTGATATTCCAACCCTGAAATTGGATTTTTAATTTTGTTTGTTTTAATACCAATTTAGCTCTTCCCTAAGTATAAAAAATATTTCATTCCCAAAAACCAAAATTAAGAACTTATATGGCTACTCTCATGTACTAAAAAATTTCGATTTTTGAACCCTGGAACGGAATCTGTAATTTCTTAAATTTTTAATACCAATTGAATTCTTAGCGGAGTATAAAATAGGTTTAATTCACTGGAAAAAGCGAAAATTAGGAACTAATATGGTTACATGTATGTACCTAAAAATTTCGATTTTCCAACCATGGAACCGAATTTTTAATTTTAAAATTTTTATTACCAATTTAATTCTTCTTGAAGTATAAAATAGGTTTAATTCACTAAAAACACAAAATTTGGAATTTATGTGGGTACATTTATGTACCAAAAATTTTTCAATTTTCCAACTCTGGAAGCGAGTTTTTAAATTTTACCAATGCAATTCTTAGTGAAGTATTACATAGTTTTACTTTTATGTATAAAAAAAATTTCAGTTTCCCACCCCTGGAAGCGAAATTTTAATTTTTTTCTTTCGTTTTTTTACCAATGCCAATCTTCATTAGGTATAAAGCAGTTTTATTTAAGAAAATTATAACTATTTTGGTCATTTTCATGTACTAAAAAATATTGCATTTGTCCAATCCTGAAGTCGAAATTTTGATTTATTTTGAATTTTCGAAACCAATTTTGTTCTTCCTAAATTATAAAATAGTTTGAGTTAGCAAAAATAAATAAACAACGTCAGTTGCCGTTTTGATTACTTTTATGTATAAAAGAAAGATTAAATTTGCAACCCTAGGAAGCGAAATTTTAATTTTTAAATTTTTTTTTGACTAATGCAAATCTTTATGATGTATTCAGCGGTTTTATTCAAGAATTTTTAACCATTTTAGTTATTACATGTACTACAAAATACTGCATGTACCAAAAATATAATAAATGATTTCACATCCCTGGAATTTTTTTTTTTTAGGTTTTAGTAGACAATTGAGGGTTCCCAAAGCATGAAATAGGTTTAATTTTAAAACAACCAAAAAATAATTGGTTTTTGGTATTAATTTTGCGTCGAGAAATAGGTGTAAGCTTGCCAGCTCTCCAACCGTATTTCGGATATTTCTGAATTTCAATACCACTCTATTTAAGTTCATTTCCAATCCATCAGTCCAAGAACGAAGTTTCTAGTTCTTCTGGCGGCTTGGGAAAACCAATTTCACGTACAGACAGACGGACATCGCTCAATCGCCATCGCTATTCATAAGAATCCAGAATATATATACTTTATTAATATCGAAGAAATTACACAAACTATATTCACTTTTCTATGAGGGGTATAACTAGGGAGATGTTATTTGACTAATGAAAGTGTGATTTACAAAATTACAAGTGGTGATTCTAACGAATTCCAAAAACATCGTTGTTGTGCTTTGCTGTGTTGGAATATAAAATTTATGTTTCATATAACTTTTACAATTCTTCGTTATATAAAAACCTACCTTATTATGAAGCAACACTCTTAAAAAACTTGTGCTTTATAAAACAGATTTCCATTCAAAATTAGTTATATAGACTCTTTATAAAACAGAGAAAATTTTTATGAATAAAGCACTTATAGTTAATCCTTGCTGAAGGTTATAGTAAACAATACTCGTATGTTTGTCTTATTAGGCACCATTAAAATATTATTAAGTATTACTAATTTTTCATTGAAGTCATAACTGCGAGCTACTACTTTGAATAAAATTGATTTGAATATATAGCGAATATCACCTTGGTCAGCTAACTAATCAAACCATTTTAGGTATCATCACATACTACAACATTCTTTGCTTGAACTCTAGACTACTTTCTGATGGGTTATATAAAGTCGTTTGCCACATTTTACTACTTTTTCCTTTACCCAACAGCGATAACTCAAGAGTACAGCAAAAATAAATACATACATACGAATTTTGAAAAAATATGAACAGAAATTGTTAAGTTTCCTTAGATTCTATACGAGCCATATCGAAATCATTTATATTGCGTATTTAACACATACTCAGATATTCCTAGAAGCAATTGCAACTTCAAGAGACAAAAAGAATGAAAATGAAGATATGTAATAAGAATTTTCAAGCAGCAAAGAAAAAAGAATTGTAATATATAATTATTTCGCAATCAAAACATTTGTCAAGTGTGCTTAAGTTTGCATTATGCCAACACCGGAGTTCCCGACTCAATTGGGTAATTGAAGACTTTGCTAGCAAACAATAATCGAAATGAAAAAATGAGCAAAATTGTGAATTTATACGAGTTAGCTGCCTTCAGCTCAAACTAATGACAAAAATGGTATGTATTATACGCTCTGGGGTGAAAATTTCAATTTGTGTTTATGTCATCATAAACCAGTGAACACAGCATTATAATAACCATTTGAATTGTGCAACAAACAGAAGAAACACATGCACAGAAAGCCATTCATGTATGTCATAATGCGATTGTGTTTGCAATTGTATTGGCGGTTTACTAATTTTGTTTGGAAAGGTGTGAGACATCCATGCATCAAATCATAATAAGCTCGAGCATTGTTTAATTAAAATTTTAATCAGGAAATTTCCAGAATGGCTATAATCATTCAACTTGAGCACTTACTGTTGGTGAACAATTTTTTGCATGGAAAGTACCCTACAGGTCACATGAAGAAATAAATGCTAAATGGTATTCTGCGCTTCCTCAGGTACTATCAGAACCCATTATCTATACAGTGTGACAGATTCATTAAGAGACACCATCTATTTTGCATAACAATGCGATGCCTAATATATTTTATTTCATATCTATCAACTCAAATGCACCGACGTATTGTTCTACTACTCAATTGTGAGTTCTGAACACCCTTAAAAAAGTGTGTTATAAAAATATAATAATATTTGAATGAAATTTTCTGAGTGAATAAAAATGAGTTTATTTTCTATAATAGATGTTATAATTTTGTATAATAGACAGACGTATTTTCGAATGCAAGTATCTAATTAAATATGTTTGGATGACTTAATAAAAACCTTCTGTGGAGCTACCTTGAGTTGCAGCAGAATGCACAACTTTTATTTCTCATACGAAAGAGATTTGCATGATCCGTTCTTTTCTACAATAAGTATATACTTTCAGTATTAATTGCGATTGCTGAGTTTTTATTTACAATTAGCTATAAAACTAAAATAATTTTTTATTAAAAAAATTCATATTAATTGCACATATATATATATATATATATATATATATATATATATGTGTGTGTGTGTGTGTATAAAATTATTGCATAAAAATTTATACAGGCAACTGATCTATTAATTTATTTAATTAAATGTTTTTTACTCTATCTTGTTTCGGTCCGTTGTAATCATGTAGCAATCTGAATATTTCTTATCGATTTTTATTAAGCTGACTGAATTTAAACGAATGGTTTAGTGAATTGCAATATCATTTCTAAAATGGCGAGGTAGAAGGCATGCCCAGCGGCATTATTATAGCCATTCTTCCGTTGCAGATCGGGGTATTTGGCCATTCTAGCCGGACATTAGGTTAAAATTTAAAATTAAGATATGTAAAAATTTAAGTACGCAGCTTGACAGACAACAAAATTCTGCATCTTATGGTGAAATTTTAAGGCCTTTGATTGATCAGGAAAGTTGAGTAAATTACGTGGCCTTTTCCATCGAGTTCGTAAAAATATTATAGTTCACTATAAAATATTAAATCTCTACTTTTAGACAGGAAAAAAACCTTGCGCATTTTTGCGCCATTTTTTGTGGATTGTTTTTAATTTCACCTTTTTTCTGTTTTTGGTAATCTTGCATAGGTACATACATATGAGTAAGAAATCGTTTTCTCAGTCATAAAATGTCTTAGTTGTTCATAATTGTACGTGTATGTTTAAATTATTACACATAAGACTGTTGTTACCTATGCAACTGCGTTGTAAATGACGTTATTTGATAGAGTAAAATAAATGTACCTGCTTCAATTGACATTTTTTATTATTATATTATTACTCGAGTAACCCTGCCCGCGTCGCTGGACAATACCATAAAATACGTTTACGTCCTTGTATTAAAAGTTTAATTTTCTAGAAAAAATAGACATTTTCCTGATTGTTGAATAATATTTTTAATTTATTTTTATGCAAAAGATGTTAATTTTAACTGAAAGATTACAAATCAATGATTAAAAATGTCAATGTTCACACTTAATTTAAACTTAACTTAAATGACAATCAATAAACAGAAATTAAATAAGTCAAATGACGCGAGCAAGCAGAGCCTTATATCGACAAAATGTAATTCTCAAAAGAAAAAAAATACATTATATAGGATAAACACACCATCATAAAAGTGCGCGTATAACGCATATTCGTAGAATTTTTTTTTTTAATTTTGTTAAGCAAATGACATATTTTTATGTCAAAGAAGGTCCAACGTGTTAAACTTGGAGCCATAAAATAAAAAAAATCATTTTTGGACCCCGTAGTATGCGTTATTATATGCAAAAATAGTGTAAACATTTAACAAATTATTTTACTTAAGCCTACATTCCTTAAAAATAAATTTTTTTAAGCTTTAATGACGAAGCTGAGACGTAACTTGGTACTACTCGTCTGTGGAAAACTTGATATAGTTTTACCCCGCCCCCTTTACTGGGCGTCGACGTACGATATTATATGCAAAAATTGTGTAAATATTGAACAATTTGTATATCTTAAGCCTATAAGAAGCTGAGATGTTCTCTAATCTTGCTGAGGTGAAAAGTCTCTCTCACGGCCATTCCCGGAATGACTCTGTCAAAATAGATATCTAAAATTGGGTACAGAGATGTCTTAAAGGAACTTTGTCTCACCAAGTTAAATATTTTAAATTTACTTACTAAATATTTGGAGAGTAGCTAAGATTCGACCCGGTCGAATATAACGTTTTTACTTTTTTTTATAAACCATCAGTGAAAGTAGACTGCAACGCATGTACTCGTTTGAAAATCGGCTGAGTGGTTCTCGAGCTTAAAATCACGAACATAGGACAACTTATTTATATATATATATATATATATATATATATATATATATATATATATATATATATATATAATAGAAGAGAAGATATGTTGTGGTTATTGCACGAAATTATTATCAGAACCTTGTTGAAGCTTCGTGAGTAAAATGGGAAAAGTGTATACAAGGTTAGAGATATTTCAAATATTACAGGAATGTAATACTACGCCCGTTGAGGAGAAATTAAAATTTTTAGTTTGTGCGAAATTTCAAAATGTCAAGGAGATGGTGATATACCAGCAGTAAAGCATTGTTTAAAGAATTTCAAAATATATTGGCATTCAGCACAAGGAAAAAAGGACCGAAGGAGCAGAGGCAACACCAGTGTTTGGGGATTGGTTTGGCATTGGGCAGACACTTTCCCTCGACATAAAAGCTTAAAAATTAATATATTTTGGAAACTAGCAAAAAAAAAATTTTTTACAGAGGTGTTTTGGGGAGGGGGTTAGAGAGATGCCTCCTTCCTTTAAAAGTTGAAAAAACTAGTTTTTAAGGTAATAATGCGTAAGTAATTCATTCCTTTAATATTTACATTATTTTTGCATATAATATTTTATGTCACCGCCCACAAAAGGAGGCAGGCAAAACATCGCATTTTACGATCTCCTGGGTCCAAGTTTGGGTTTCTGAACTTTCACTGACTTCAACAGTACAGTTTTCTAAACAAACGTGCAGGAAAACTTAAAACAAAATTTAATTATTCAAAAGTAGGAACAGTTTTTCTAAGGGGAATTTTTCCTATTTTCCTGCTTAAATAGTCTATACATAATACATATTTCTGCCAAATTTCATCAATGTAGGGTAACCCAATAAGTGTTTAGAAGTAATATAAACAAAAAATATATATTAATGTCCGGCTAGATTGGCAAAATAACCCTATGTGCATTGTTGCTGACATGTAACACACAATAGATTTACTCCGTAAATATTTAAAAACATTCCAACTTCGTTGAATATACGACTTAAAATATACCTGGAGCTACTAACAACTCCATTTGGGCAATCGTTTACTCATTCTATTTTTTTTTCCAATCGACAAGCAAGATGTAAAGAACTAAAGAAAACATTACTAACAGCTAGAAGAGCATTTTTAATATGTGGAAATGTATAAGAAGGAACCACCCAGTAAAAAAAGAGCTTCCAAGGAAGTCAATAAGATCCTCAATTTGTGATCCCGAAGTAGTGCAAATCTGGATCATTTCTAATGATTTTTACATAGGGCTGTCATTTCAAGAAGTTCTCTTTTTGGATGCCTTTCCAGTGTACTCGAAGTCATCCGAAAGAACTAATTTCTCACTACTTTTATGTAAAGGATGTTTTTTATAGAGTAATACAAGTTTGAGTTGGCATCACTTCTTTATTTGACCACCCATTTAACAGCTGATAGTTGCCTTTTGTTTAGTTTGCTTTGCCATTTCATTATGGATCGACTTACACCAGAAGAACGCGTGCAAATACTGGAAATTTGTAATCAAAATAATGGTTCTGTTCGTCAAACTTATCGTGCACTTCGACCATTTTACGGCGTACGTAATCGTCCTTCAGAGCTGCTAATTCGAAGAACAACTATGATAAAGTTTAGCGTCAGCACCTGTCACAAGGACCTTATCTGACGATGTTCTTCACATAGTGTGAAATTTAGTGTTCACTACCACCCCCTGCTTACCTCAGAGGCCACAGCTAAGTGACCCTTGAGTCATCCAGTGGCAGTTCCTAGAACATGATAGGGTAATGTTCATGATCTAACACCTTGCTAAAGTGCCGGTCTTTTACATATCTATTCCGTTATGTGATCCTGAAACATTCGAACTTCTGAGACCACACCCAATTCCTGTTCAAATAAATGGCACAGTGCTCACTATAATACCATGTGGCGACTTCCTGACTATAAATGCTCATAAAGATCAGTATTTCGTGTTAGGATAAAAATAGTGAACCATATGTGCAACAATAAGAGAGAATGAATTTCTATGCCTTAAAATGCGATCAAAATATATTGCAAACGCTGACAAATGCTTATGCGATCTGTGACTTTTTAATTTTAACACTCAAACAAGTTGTAACATTGCTCTTGTTGCTAATAGCACTCGCTTACACCGTTAGAATACAGCAATCAAAGGCTTTACACCATTCAACAGCCATCCCGAATAAACGCCGTATGTGGTCAAGAAAAATCACAGCTAACGTTGAAGGGATCTGGCCTCCTGAAAATCTCACCGGATTGTACAGTTAAGCTCAACTCACTCATCATCAAAGGCCATCAAACTGTCTCTTCAAACATCATACAGAGCAATGAGCAACATAAGTGACATCAGTTATCCAGACGAGGTTCAAATTGCAAGAATTCACAACAAGATCTATTTCGACCAAATTAAAAGTATCTCCGAAATCCAAAGTAGATTACACCAAAGGGTATCTGCTGAACTTCCGTCACAAATTAAACACATCAAATATCACCAAGGGACCATTGCCTACGTTGCTCTCGTAATCATAATATGCTTGAGGGTTGGCTGGAAAAGTGCACGTTGCAAGGGAATTAAACTAAATCAATAAACTCCACGTCCAGCTTTACGTCAACATATCCCAACACCAGAGTTTGAAGGGCAATATAAGGTTATCAAATTTGTAATTTTTTTGAGCATGACTCAACGGCGGGGTATATGTTCAGACCTTCACAATGAATTTCTTTCATATGTGCGTAAGTACGTCCGACCAGCAAATCAGTTGTCATAAATATGCCTGGAAACTGAGATTCCAATTAGGCATGTTTATTGTTGGACAGATTCCACGATTGTGTTAGCTTGGTTATGAAGAACGCCATCTGCGTGCACTACTTTTGTAGCAAATAGGGTTTGTCGCATTCATGGCTGGCAAAAAATAGGAATTGTTGGTATCAACATAATCTGGGAAATTTGGATACGAACATAGAGAGTCGAAAAATAAAAGAGCATGCTTATTTTTTTTCGAAATTTGAAAATATTTTGGACAAATATCATACATATTTGGTTTCTTTCACTCTACGCATCAATCGCATAGGGGCAGGTACAATTATACATCGGAAGTTATTTCCAGCGATCTATCACGTGGGTAACAATCTTGGCGCGATGTGGTGGCTCAGTGCGGGCTCTGGGAAGTGTCTCTGATTCAGACTGAACCTGGAGTAGGATGACCTTTTCAAGGTTTTGCCTGTTTTGGTGGCAATGGCTTTAAAGGCTTGGATGGCAAATAGTTATCCCCCCAAGCCGAGGTGTTATGCGACCCGTGCCTGTCAGTTAGTTCGCAGTCAGGGGTAACCTACTGCATTCTTACGCAGCCTTGCTGACACCTGGGCGCCTCAGCAAGTAATTTAAGCCCTTACCTAGTCACTGAGGGTATAACGTGGTGGACGTTTTCTCCCCTACACTCGTGGGAACAATTAGCGAAAACTTAGAAGATACAACAAAATCGAAAGGAGTTACAAAGGAGGACGGTCAACAGGCCCAAGGGGGGGGGGGGGTTTCTGGAACCTATAGAGGTTGGGGTGGACTGGGCTGGGCCGGGGGGGCAGACTTTGTAGGGGATAGGTGTCTGAGAAGACAAGACAGGACAGTTAGTGACGATGACTCGCGCAACTTTCTAAGGCTGGACGGACTTAATATTTCCAAGACGGACGAGGATGACATCGCCATGGTCTCCTCTGATACCAGGAAGGTATCAGAGGCACAGGTGATGAAAGGGGGTGCAAAAAAGACCGGACGAACGCAAAAAGCTGGAAGGCTACAAGCGTTCTCTCCGGTTTTTAAGGTCGTTGGAATCTCGCGATCAAACTTCCTTGACTCCCCCAGCGTATGAGAAGTTTCTTAATACTTCTGTCGTAGGGGCAAGGCCAGCGACGGTGACGAACGTGACCAGAGACCAGGATAGGAAAGCGATCTCAGCATCAGGCGGGCCCTCAACTAAACCTGGACCGAACACGATCACAGGCTCGGAGAAATTGGATGATCGCCCTTCTACATCTAAAGGAGTGTCATCCAAGTTAAGGAGAGGTGATGACCTACGCGGTAAAGCTAAAACCGCCAGCAAGGAGTCCTAAAGACAAGTCTAGAACTCCTCTAAACGAGTGGCAGCGGCTGGTAAAGGGGATCTTGCAGGTGGTTCTAGTGGCAAACGGCAAAGGTCAGGTGAAACGCAGATGCCTGAGGGCAAGCGGTTGAAACCATCAACTAGCTTGACATCAGCACCTGAGTTACAAGTAGCCATTATTGATCGCAGTCAGCCTGAGGGCAAGATGAGAAATGATCAATGATTACTTCTGGAGGAACGGATCCAGCGCAGACTAGTGGATGAACTCTCCAGTAGTGACGATGACTCACTCCCTGCGTTTTATGGGGCAAAGTGGTCCAAGGGCGTCAAGATAATTGGATGCGGTAATGAGAAGTCTCTCACCTTTCTCAAAAACAGCATACAAAAAGTTGGCGAGCTTTGGCCAGGAGCCAAAATTTAAATCGACCAAGTTCCTTCTCAGGTGACGGGGCGAGTGTGGACTCCTCCTCCTATTCTGCAGGATGAGTCCACACTTACACTTATTAAGCACATGAATAAGGACCTTGGTACTGAGAACTGGACGATCGAACATGGACGTGCCAGGAACAAGGGGGATGGCAAAGATCTCTGGATCAAAGCTGATTCGGAATCCCTCCACCTCCTGCGTTCCAAAAAGAGCGTGATCAAATATGGGCTATATCAGCTTAGACTGATATTGCCCACAAAGAAAGACCCGCAAAATGGCAACTCCGAGCGGTGTAAAAGTGGTGCAAATTAATTTGCATTACTCCGAGGCAGCATCGGACGTGCTGTTATGCTTTGTGGAGAGTGCTTCTCCGTGGCCTTGATCCAGGAGTCTTGGCTAGTTGCTAATAAGGTTCGAGGGCTTCGATCTTGTTTGCTCTTCTCTCTCCTAACACAGAAAGTAAGATTAGAAGCTGTATCCTGATTAGGAAAAATATTAATATCAACATGTTTCTGTTATCTCATTACAGCTCTGGTGATCTAACGGTAGCTGGGCTTGAACGCGAGGATATCCCGATGGTGATCCTGGCATCGGCGTACCTACCGTATGAAGTGGATGACCCTCCTCCGAGTGCGGTGCGCACACTCATTGGCTGGTGCGGTACACGAGGACATGACCTTGTACTGGACTGTGATGTAAACGCGCATCACACACTCTGTGGGAGTACGTGTATTAATAAACGAGGTGAGGATTTATTACAATTTCTCTTGTCAACCAATCTTAGGGATTTGTAATAAGGGCAATAGGCCAACGTTTTTCAATAGAATCAGGGAACAGGTCATTGATTTAACTTTGGTTAGTGATAAAGACTTCGTTAGAATATCTAAGTGGAGGGTGAGCCTTGACTGCTCATTCTCTAATCGAACCAGGATTACCTTTACGATCGATCTTATTCCGAGTGGGAGCAAGGCTTACAGGAACCCTATGCAAACGGATTGGGGAACCTTCAGAAAGCTTGTGGATGCTCCACCATCTCGAGAAGCGAAGCAGGTCACTGAGTGACGCTTATCATGCATCTTGTCGGGAGCAGCAACCGTCGGCAAGGGTCCATCAGAAGTGGTGGAATCCAGAACTCAAGTAGCTCAGGACAGTCTGCCATGGCTACTAACAATCTTTAGGGGAAGTCTCATTTACTGGAACATATGCTGATGATGTTGTGCTCCTTATAAGGGGTAAATATCTGCCTACGATAAGTGAAGTCATGGAATCATCGCTGAACGAACTACTCGACTCGGGGAACGGTCTGGGTGTGAACCCTACGAAGACTGTACTGGTACTTTTTACCAGGAGACATAAGATCCCGGCTTTCAGGCCACCATGCCTTGGTGGCACGAGCTTGGAGCTCTCGAAAGAGGCGAAATACCTCGGCATTATTCAAGTCTCTAAGCTATCGTGGAAACGTAATGTGGAGGATAGAACGAGGAAGGCTCTATGCGCGTTTTACGCATGCAAGAGAGCTTCTGGGAGGAGATGGGGGTTGAAACCATATATCTTGCACTGGATGTACACGGCGGTGATCAGACCCGTTATTACTTATAGATCACTTGTTTGGTGGAGGGCTGTGGACAAGAGTACATATACTGGGCAAGGTACAGAGGCTGGAATAACTTGCTATGACTGGCGCAATGGAGACAGTGCTTGATTTGGCTCCCCTTGGGGTTTACATCAAGTGCATATCTGCAAGACCTGCTCATGGAGTCGGGCAGCTTCGGGCATGGTCGTACGGGACATGGAATTATCCAACAAAGGGTAGGAGGGCAGGTCCTTGGGAGACGGACTGATTGTTTGTGTTGAATTGTGGTTTCTTACAAGCACATGTAGCCTGAAGAAATGCTATGGTTTTTATGTCCTCTCAAGCACTTTAACCTGGAGGAAGAGCTCTAATAAAACAATTCGTTTACTGTCTTAATAAAAACTCCGATTGTAAACTTTATTTGACTTTCTTTTATACAAATTAATTAAAGTAAAAACTGCTTATCTATTAAATTGTGTTAAAAATGCTAGTTTAACAGTGACCTATATTTGTTTCAGGAACTAAAATGCTAACTTAAATGTTTATAATTGTGCATACGGTTATTGACATTTATTTGTGCATAGCGAATGAAAATAATATTGACCTAATTTAACACATTGAGCATTGTTTATCAGCAACTAAATCATAAATAAATAAAATATTAAATTACAATAAATAATTTACATGAACATGCTCCCCGCGTTGAGAGAAGCTCAAAAATAGAAACAAACAAGAAAAAACTTAGATAAGAATTATATTATTAATATGCTGAGCTGGCATTCACTGTCATCAGATGAGAGGCTGGATTGGTTCTTATATGTGTACAGTGAAGTCAGTTTCTGCTTGCTGTAGACGAGGCGCTGGAATTGGAGTTGAGTTATTCAGTCGTGATTTGAATTTTCGCTTGATAAGTAGATAGATTGAAATGCATATTGTGATGACCAATGCTGTGTAGCCAACTGCCATGTGATGGTAATTATGAACTTCAATTTTGTTTGGTAAGTTCATTATTTCTTGTGCGGCCAATGAGCTTTGTAGAATTGTCAAATTTTTAACTTGCGACTGATACTCGCTTGTTTGTATTTTGTTTAGTAATGGTTGCAAATGTTCTTGCTGGTTCTGTTCGGTTAGTTCTCAAAAACTAGTGTATGATGTCTTCAGTGAGCTAGCAACAATTTGTTGTCCATGCATCGTCCTGAATCTGTATTTGAGAATGCAGTCTGGTTCCAGAATCAGCAACCCAGATCCTTCAAGTGTTAGCTGTGTAATTTCCTGTTTGCACACTGCTGTTGCATGAGATGTGCCCAGAACTGCGTAGATCCATTTGTTCTTGTGGCGGAGAGGGATCCAGGCTAGAGTATCTTCAATTTGCTGTACAGGACAATCTGGTCGAGTATTGTTGTAAAACAAATTCATTTCACAGGAACATGTTGAGGAGCCCTGGTCATGTCTTACTTGATTCGGAGAGCATAAATACGTGTCGTCTGCAAGCAGTGAGCATAATTCGAACTCAGTGTTACTTATGGTAAAATATTGCCTTCGAGCAATGTTAATGATTAGAAGGGCTGCACAAGGCTTTACCGCAACAAGAGTATTGTTGATCCAATTTGGTACTGGAATAATATTGAATATTTGAAAGCGGTCGCATTCAACTAATGGTAACGTAATACTAAACACTGCTGTGTTTTTTGTGAGTCCACCCTTTATTCTCATTAGTTTGTACAGTTGTAACGTATCTTCGCTTTTCACAGGTAGTTCTAGCGATTCGGGTAAATGGAATTTAATTTTTTCTGCTTCCTGCTGTAACTGGTGAGGAGTTAATAAGAATGGACTTATTATGCCATGGTGAGTGTTTGTCAGAATGTCAAGTATTAACGATTGTGTGCGCTGCAGATTTGCTGCCGTAATACTTAATTGAATACATAGTGATGAAAAAATACGGTAAATTTTTTCTTGATGATATTCTTCTCTATTGTCCCGTATCATATTGTGCACCTCTGCTATTTGTAGATCGATTTGGTCAAACTTTTTCTTTACTGCTTCCTGGTCGGCTTTCATGATGTTGATTGTTGAATCTATGACTGATGTCTGATTTTTTAGCAGGTTCAACAAATGCGCTTCGTTTTCCTTAATTTGTGAAATCTTATGTGCCATTTCCTTTGCGTATTCGGAATCTAATACCCCAAACAGGGAATTTGCAATATTCCCAACCACGTCAAGAGCTGCTCTTTTGTGTATTCTTCCTGAGAGTAACGTGCTGTCTAAAGTTAGTTCTGCTTCAGTGTGCTCAAAATATTTTACTAGATTTGCACATGTTGCTTTTTCTAGCATTTCTTTACACAAATGATTTAGCGTCTTTGTACCTTGCGCGAATACCGCTGCTTCAGACCAAAATTCTTTTAAATCATAATAGATCACTAATTGCCATTCTGTGGACGAAATTGCTGCCGATCCGATTCCTTCAAAATGTATGCCCAACTGATTTCCAAATCTTTTGTTATGTATTTGTGCTCCTAATACCATTGGTATTAGGATAAGAGCCATCATTATAGTGACGATATTATGGGTTAGAGAAACACTCCTTCTTTTTTTAGGAGTTTCCACTTTTTCTTGTTGCGTCGTAATCCACTCTTCCTTATGTCCTTCAGATGTTTTATTTTGTTGCGAGCTACTTGGATCATGAGAGTCTTGGTGGTGAAGCGCTTCACCACATTCTACATTGTCTACTGGTAATGGTGCTAGGCGCGCAATAGCTCTTTTGCAAACTCCAGTCGATGTTTTTACATCAACTACTCGAACAATTCCATCATCTCCATGATGCACCTTTATGACTCTTCCTAATGGCCAGTTTAGTGGTGTTGTGTTATCTTCCTTTACTATGACCATGTCTCCAGTTTTAATATTATTATTCTGTGTCTTCCACTTATGTCGATATTGGAGTTCACACAAGTATTCTTGTGACCATCGTCTCCAAAATTCGCCCTTTAAGTGTGTTACCAGCTTCCATCTTGTCAACAGACTTGTCTTGTGTTCCGCCGCACTTACGTCGACTTGAGCATTCAGTGGCTCTCCAATGAGAAAATGACCAGGGGTTAGTGCCGTTAAGTCATTTGGATTGTCTGACATTGGACTTATTGGACGAGAATTAAGGATACCTTCGATTTCTATGATTACAGTATCAAGTTCTTCATACGTCAAAGATGCAGTAGCAGTACTTCTAATTAGATGATGTTTTGCCGATTTAACTGCGGCTTCCCATAAACCCCCGAAGTGAGGTGCTCTAGGTGGTATGAAGTGAAACGTGATTCCTCTGGATGTACACTCTTTATTTATTTTGCTTTGAGCTGAGCCTGTGTGAATTGTATCGGAAAGTTCCTTCAGCTGATTTCTTGCACCAACGAAATTTGTTCCGTTGTCACAATACAAATTTTTACAATGGCCTCGCCTGCTTATAAACCGCCTTAATGCACCTAAAAATGCGTCTGTTGTTAAATCGCTTACCAATTCCAAGTGAACCGCTTTAGTTGCAAAACACAGCTACGTAGGCCTTGTGAGGACGTTTACCTCTTATTTTATGATGAATCCAGACAGGTCCACAAAAATCTACACCGGAATTTATGAATGCTCTAGCTGGAGTGACTCGAGTAGATGGCAAGTTACCCATGATTTGAGTAAGCAATTGTGGTTTGGCTCTGGTACATTTTACACAATGTTGTACAATTGATCGAGCTGCTGATTTTCCCTTAACTGGCCAAAATCTTTGCCTCACATGTGCTAAGAGTGCTTGCGGACCACAGTGCCGATTTTGTTTGTGCACCTCTTGCATGAGCAATTTTGAAATAGGGTCATTGTAAGGAATCAGCATTGGATGCTTGGCATCATATGGAAGTGATGATGACTCTAGTCGTCCTCCTACCCTTATAATGCTGTTGGTATCAATAAACGGAGTAAGATTCTTGTATGGACTATTTCTACTGACCTCCTTATATTTTCTTAAGTTTTTTAAATCTTCTTCAAAATCTGAACTTTGCATTCCACGGACGATCACTACTAGAGCCTGTTCTAATTCTTGAACTGACAGCGCTAACTCGTATTTTCGTGTGCGTCTTCTTGCGTTATTGATGAATCTGAGCATGTAACCTACCACCCGTTGTAGCGTTCTAAAGGACCCATTGTGCTGTACGTTATAAACTATGCTTGACGTGTCACTTGGTACATTAGTTGATGTGGTGACTGCCGCAATTTTTCTAAGTTCCATGTTGGTATTGTCACTTATAACACTAGCCTTGGAATATGCTGCTGGCCAAATTTCTTCTTTCCCGTGAAGAAACATGGGTCCGTAGAACCATAAAGTGCTGGCTGCTAATTTTGATGGGGGGAGTCCTCGTGATATCATATCCGCCGGGTTTTCTTTAGATCTAACGTGTCTCCATTGTTCTGCAATAGAGATTTCCTGTATGACAGAGATTCGGTTAGATACAAATGTGTGATACGATGACGATTCAGAGTTGATCCAGGCTAAAACTATTTCTGAGTCAGTCCATAGATATGTGGGTGCACTCTCTAGTTTTAAATCCTTCTTTACTCTTGCGGTTAATTGAGCGCTTAACAGCGCTGCGCAAAGTTCAAGACGAGGTAAGGTTTGGCGTTTTAATGGAGCTACCCGTGATTTTGCGCATAATAGTCTCAAAATTACCTGATTGTTCTTGAGGATTGATCTTACGTAAATAGCTGCACCATAAGCCTTTTCTGAAGCGTCCGCAAACGCATGAATTTGTATCCTGGAGGAGATATTCCCTTCAAAGATGTGTCGTGGAATTTCCAGATTCTTTAGATGTTGCAATTCATTACGGAATGTTGTCCACCTCATATGAAGACTTGTTGGTAACACATCATCCCATTCCAGTTTTGTTTGCCAAAGCTCTTGAATGAACATTTTAGCAGAGACTACAATTGGTGACAGCAATCCTAACGGATCAAATAGTCTAGCTAAATCTGAAGTAACTGTTCGCTTGGTAACTACCTGTATTTCGTTGAGCACTACCTTAATACAAAATTTATCACATTTTGGCATCCAGGATAAACCTAAGGTTTTTACTGTGTGATTATTTTCACTGTTGAAGTCAAAATTAACTTCTTGTTGAGCTTCTCCAATTGTTTGAAGTAGTTGTGGATGATTTGCAGTCCACTTTTGTAGCTTAAATCCATGCTGGCTAAGTATATACTTCAACTCTTTCTGAATTGCTATGGCTGTGTTTAGGTTATCATCTCCACCGATCCCATCATCCACGTAAAAGTTTTCAAGCAAAAATTGGGATCCCCATGGGTATCTACTCATGTTTGTTTTAGCTATAGTCTCCAAGCATTTTGTTGCCAAATATGGGGCAGCTCGTGTACCATAGGTAACAGTATTTAGCTGATAATATTTTACTGCTATTGTTGGATCCTCCCTCCATATAATGGTTTGAAATCTTCTATCTTCAGGATGTATTAGTATTTGTCTGTACATCTATTCAATATCTGTCGTAAAAACAAAACGTGGCATTCGGAACCGAAGTAAGATAGAAAATAGTTCACTTTGAACTGTTGGTCCTGTGTACATTAAGTCGTTTAGCGACATGCCCTCAGACGTTTTTGTAGAAGCATCGAAGACGACACGTAATTTTGTTGTTAAGCTATCAGGCTTGAGTACGCAGTGGTGAGGGATAATATATCTTGGCATTGATTCAGTATTAATATCTATTTGAGTCATGTGGCCCAATGCTTCATATTCTTTCATGAAGGCTTTATATTGGGATTTAATTTCTGGCACTTTTGCTAGTCGTCTTTCTAGTGCCAAAAATCGGTTGAATGCAATTCCGTGTGAGTCGCCTATTACGTTAGGGTTGTTGCAAAATGGTAATCTCACCATATATCTCCCCGTGTTTTCGATTGTACGAGTTTGATTAAAATGTTCTTCGCATAGTTTTTCTGAAGTTGACATTCCCTTATCAGTTGTTTTTATGGTTTCAATTTCCCAGAGTTGAGCAATGGCTTCTTCTAAGTTGTCCTCGTGATTAGTACATACTCCACATGCACTTGTATGTGAATTGTATCCGCATATTTTTCCAGATACAACCCATCCAAGTACAGTGTTTTGTAAAGTGGGTAAATCCTTTGCTAGTTGAATCTGCCCTTTTGCTAATAGTTGATGGTAAAACTCTGCACCCAATAACACATCTACTTTTTCTGGTCGATGAAATTCTGGATCAGCTAGTAGAATGTTTTTGGGAATTGACCAGTGGTCAATATTGATGAGTTGAGATGGTTGCGGTGAAATTATGTGTGGTAGAACAGCTGCCTCCAAACGAGTAGAAAAGTTGCCAACTCGAGAATGTAGAGCGATGTTTACTCGATGTTGAACTTTAGTGTTGCTTGATCCAATGCCGCTAATAAAGATTGAAGCTGCTTTGGGCGAAATTCCGAGACGTTTGACTAACCGTTCGCTAACCAGGTTGAGCTGTGATCCGGAATCGAGAATTGCTCTGCATTGTATTTCTTTTTCATTCGTTCTAACTTTGATCAGTGCCGTACTAAGAAGTACATAGCTGTTAGAATTGCAATGTTTAGATGTAGCAAGCGACGTGGCTTCCTGATTCATCTGTAAACTGGTTTTGTCTGTTGGTACGCGATCCATATTTTTTCTTGATGACTTGTTGATCTGTTCCACATGCTTTAGATGCAACAAAGTGTTGTGTTTTTTAGAACATTTCATGCAACTTCCTCGCATGCAATTTTTTGCGCTATGACCAGGTTTTAAACAGTTAACGCAATAGTTTTGTTTTTGAATGAGTTGGAGGCGAGCTGATGGTGATAGCTGGAGAAACCTTTTACATGAAAATAATGGGTGCCCGGTGTTCTTACATATGATACAGGAACCGCTGTGTTGGCCTTCTGCTGTAATGGAATTGCACACCCTTGTCGTTGTAGTTAAATGTTTACCCTTTTCCGTTATTGCTTCCATTGACTGGAAATGCCTTTCCAAAAACTGTAGAAATTCTTTGACAGTTGGCACTTCTCGTGGGTTCAAAAGAGATTGTTCGTACCGAAGACGTGTAGCTTGGTCTAGCCTTCTTAATAGCAAGTGTAGCAGAAGTGGATCCCAGGATGACGTATCTATTTGAAGATTTTTTAATGATAAAAGGCACTCCTGTGTTCTGTCATGTAGTAACTTGTAGTTATCAGATGTGGTTTTACCTGGAGCATCTACCAGTTCGTGCACTAGCTTACTGACTAGTAGTCTTTTGTTGTTATATCGATCGGTTACTACGGCCCAAGCTGCGTCGAAATTTTCTCCGGTAGCCGTGAAGTGCTTGATTAGATTTGCAGCTTCTCCTACCACATGTGTTTTTAGATACCAGATTTTTTGAACACTAGGTATTGGCTGCATAACTATCAAGGATGAAAACAAGTCATGAAACTCTTTCCATTTCAAGTAATTTCCATCAAACTTCGGTAGCGTTATTTTGGGAATTGGTACAGTTAGATGCCCATTGTTATTTTCCGAATGGCAAGGACTTGATGGATTGCTGGTGAAATCTTTAATAGTTTCTCGCAATTTCATTTCTAGTTGAATGTATCGCTCCATGTTGTAGCCCTGACTCACCGGATCGTCACTCATTCCCGCTATATTGTAATGTAGCTCTTCAATATTTGCCCATAGTCTGTGGGCAACTTGGGTTTCCTCATTTGTGAAACCATTAGTTAATAAACGTTCTAGCGATGCCATCATGGCAGTTTGTCGGCGCATACTCTTAACGAGTTCATTATTGCAACTGGCTGTTGGCTCACAATGCTTAGTTATTTGCTGGCTGATGGGCTGTTTCCTTGATTCAGCTGGAGCTACTTTTAGTATTCCTTGTTCAAATAGCTCTTTGTATTGATGCACGATGTCCATTATTGCCTGGTATGTAGTAGTCCTCACTAAAATATTTATGTTCCAGCGGTAAATCTTCCAGCAATCGGATTTGGTTGTCGGTCACCTCGAAGTTCGACCATTCCTCGTCCAGTCTTCTTAACCGTTCTTGGAAATAGCTAGTGGACTCCTTTCTCGATGAAGGGTCCTTTTTAAAGTTGCGGATTATTGTTTCAATCCGTTCTCCGGTCAATTTTTGCCTGTTGACCAGTTCTTCAAACGAAGCCATGATTAAATAGTGTCCTGTTGCGGATTCAATCGATTACTGTCCTGCACTTGTTACAGGATCACGTCGGGGTCACCAAAATGTTTGTGTTGAATTGTGGTTTCTTACAAGCACATGTAGCCTGAAGAAATGCTATGGTTTTTATGTCCTCTCAAGCACTTTAACCTGGAGGAAGAGCTCTAATAAAACAATTCGTTTACAGTCTTAATAAAAACTCCGATTGTAAACTTTATTTGACTTTCTTTTATACAAATTAATTAAAGTAAAAACTGCTTATCTATTAAATTGTGTTAAAAATGCTAGTTTAACAGTGACCTATATTTGTTTCAGGAACTAAAATGCTAACTTAAATGTTTATAATTGTGCATACGGTTATTGACATTTATTTGTGCATAGCGAATGAAAATAATATTGACCTAATTTAACACATTGAGCATTGTTTATCAGCAACTAAATCATAAATAAATAAAATATTAAATTACAATAAATAATTTACATGAACACTGATTATATGACTCTGGTCATGAACTTCGACAAATCCTTCTCAGTTGCATTTCCGGAGAGGAAGGACTGGATAGAGAACTCCGCGACTCGCAGCAATGCAACGTTGGTTTTTACGGATGGCTCGAAGATGGACACTGGCACTGGTTCAGAGGTGTATTCCGAAGATTTCGACCATCCGGTATCGCTCAGGCTACCCAATACCTCGACAGTTTTCCAGGCAGAGATTTAAGCCATTACCGAGGCAGCATTGAGGATTGATGGGCTCAGTTTGGAGGCAAGAATTATTGACATTTGTGTGGATAGTCTGGCAGCAATTAGGGCCCTGGACTCAGGGACAGTGAGGTCGAAATGTGTTTTGACATACATTCAATCTCTGGCTCGACTTGAAGGACATGACGTCAGGATAGTTTGGGTTCCAGGGCATGAAGGCATCCAATGGAAAGAGATGGCGGAAGAATGCGCTAGAGAGGGTTCGGCCTTGGATGGGGTAGCCTCACGTAGGGATATTGACATTCCCTCAGTTGAGCTGCTGAACAACATTCAGGAGTGGGCAGAGAGGGAGGTGGTCAAGTATTATCACCTGTAGGGTCTCCAGGACTCTATGGCCCTCGCTTGACAGAAGTAGGACTAGACAGCTTCTGACTTTTGGGAAGAAGTCATTGGCACTCCTGGTGGGGGTCTTGACGGGGCACAATGCAATTGGACACATGTCGGGGCGTTTGGGATTTCTCCATGATGGTCGCTGCAGGAGCTGTTTCGATGAGGAGGAAGAGGAGTCAGTACAGCATTTCGTTTGTGAATGTCGGCCTGGCAGGAGTGTAGGCTGAGACATCTAGGCTCACGTTTCCTGCGAGATCTGGACTGCCTCAGGAATGCACAGCTGGCTGCCCTCACGGGCTTTGTGAGAAGTTCTGGGTGGTTCTCAGGAACCACAACAAAATATGCTCAATATGTTGACATGTATGTATGTATGTGCATACTGCGTTTTGTTGAATTGTTGGTTTAAATACAAAAGAGCAAAACAAAGCATGCTATTGGTTGCATTTGATTGTAACAGATAAGGAAAACATTTAATTGTTTTTTAGGTTTGAAAGAGAGAAGAAGCTAACGTTAAATAAAGCTGATCACAAAGGAAATACATTAAATTGTATGAAATACATTAAATTGTACTAAACAGCCGTTGAATTGCAAAGTGGTAAGAAAGTAAATATCAATTGAATGGTCCTTTAATTTATGTATGGTGTTTGTTAAATTGTTTCATAGGGAAGTCATTAAATTGCCAAGTTGAAACCAAATTGATGGGAGAGAATGAGTACTCCAAGTATAACACCTTTTCTTTGCGACGTCATAGATAAATCGCTTCATCGATCGGAGTGGGAAAAATGGCTTCGCGCGTTTTCTATTTATTTTGATGCCGAATAAATTAAAGACCCAAATAAGAAGAAAAATAAATTACTTTATTTAGGCGGCACACAACTTCAAGAAGTTGTTTATACTATTCCAGGGGCTCTTGTTGAGCCCGCAAAATCTGGTGACGGAGTAGACGTATACAAAATTCTTATTGAGGAGCTTAATAAACACTTTTCTCCAGAAAGAAATTCTACCTTTGAGAGACATTTGTTTCGTGCGTTAAAACCTCAAGAGGGAGAAAGTTTGAATAAATTTCTGATGAGATTACGAAACCAAGCCGCCAAATGTCAATTTGGAGAGACAAAGGATGAAATATTAGCCATTAACCTGAAAGATAAACTTATTCATGTTTGGGCTCCAAATGACCTAAGGAAGTGATTATTAGAGAAAGAGTACACTTTGTCGGAAGCCATCGAAATGTGTCATGTACATGAACAAATAAATAATCAGTCCGGGACTATGAGATTACAAGATGTGTCATTAGAAGGAAACAGAGTGGAAGCTAACAATCAAATATCCTTGCTTCGGAAATGCGGACACAAAAATGGAAAAGATAATTTTTCTTATATTCGGTTTGTTTCAGATAACAGTGGGGAGGCAATCAATACACACAATAAAGATAATGAATATAATTGCTTCTAAGTAACAGACCAATTTAACAATCATATGAGTGAAATAATTGAGTGCTATATTGGTGGTAAGAAAATTTCAATGTTGATTGATTCTGGATCACAACATAATTCATTGAGTGGAAAAGATTGGGAGTATCTCAACAGGAGACAAGCCTCATTATGGAATATTCGGACTGAATCTGAGGTTCGTGCTTATGCTCGAAACGATTTACTTAAGCTAAAGGCGGGTTTTGAGGCTGTTATAGGTCTTGATGTAATTTAGAACCTAATTTCAACCTTCTATGTTATTGAGAATGGTGGTCAATCTCTGCTGGGTCGAGATACTGCCATTCAATTAATCGTTTTGAAATTAGGTCGGGAAATTAATAGAATTGAAAATTGTCAGATATTCCCAAAAGTTAAAGGAATAAAGATTTCACTATCGATTTATACTTCCATTAAGCCCATTCAACAACCATTACGTAGAGTACCTTCGGCTTTAGAGAAAAGAGTGGAACAAAAATTAAAAGAATCTGTTGAGCAGGATATCATAGAGCCCGTAGAAGGTCCCAGTCGATGGATATCTCCAGTGGTTTTCGTATTTAAAGGAAACGGGAATATTCGCTTATGCATCGATATGAGACGTGCTTATTCTTATCGCTTGATTCTATTGATCAACAGTTGCGTCTCCAAGCTGACATTGTACACTTAACCGCTTGGTGCGCTAATAATTTAATGGACCTAAATGTGAAAAAGTGCAAATATATGACTTTCTCAAGATCAACACCAATCAATGGACTCTATAAAATGAATAATGCTGTTCTTGACCTAGTGGATTCATTTAATGACTTGGAAGTTATTTTAGATAACAAATTGGACTTCAGGTGCCATATAACCTCGACGATTAACAAAGCTACTGGTGTTCTGGGTTTTATTAAACGCTGGGCTAAGGAGTTCTCTGACCCTTATACAACCAAGATGTTATTTACTACTTTAGTTCGCCCAATACTTGAATACGGATCTGTTGTATGGGACCCATAGTATCTTTCACATTCAAATAAAATAGAGTCAGTACAAGTGCAATTCTTATTATTTTGTCTTCGTGGTCTTTCTTGGAACTCTAATATAAGATTACCATCTTACGAGAGACGCCTAGGACTTATTAAGCTTCCAACCTTAAGGAGCCGTCGACAAATGCTAAATGTTACCTTTCTGCTGAAATTAATAAACGGCTGCATCACATTTCAATTTCTCCTGAGCAAAATAAACTTGAATATACCCAATCGTCCAACAAGGTATTATGGCTTCTTGAGAATTATGTTTTACACTACAAACTATAGTAACTTCGATCCCTTCCGGAGAATTTGCAGTGATTTTAATAGTCTTTACCCTTGTATCGATTTCAACAAAAGTATTTATGTCGTAAAAAATGATATAATTTTACATCTTAACTCATTACAAAATTGATTATAAATAAATGTTTAATTTGTTAAATCGACATTTGTTAAAGCCATTATTTTGTTTTTTTTTGTAATTTGTCTTGTTACTATTAAAACAAAGCTTTATAGATTCCATATATATATGTATGTAATTATCATTTCTGAAACATTGTTATATATTAATTGTATCAGTCTGTAAGGATTAATCCATAGACTAATTAAATAAATAAATAAATACAGCTATATTGAGAGAAAACTACCCGCTTCCAACTTTCGATTCCTTTGTACCAAAACTTCAAGGAGCCAAATATTTTTCCAGACTTGACCTTAAAAATGCGTATCACCAATTAGAACTCGACGAAGAAAGTCGTTAAATAACTACATTCATTACGTCTAAAGGACTATATCGGTACAAAAGGTTATTATTTGGCGTAAATTCAGCACCGGAAATTTTCCAAAGAACCATGGAAAGTATACTGGCACCTTGTAACTGTGTCCTAAACTATTTGGATGATGTTATTGTGTTTGGAAATTCTGAGTTAAAACATGATAAAAATTTGGAAGAGGCTTTGGCTACTTTAAAGGAATATAATGTTTTGCTAAATGCTGAAAAATGTGTTTTTAAAACTAAGAAACTGGCTTTCTTGGGAAATATTTTGTCTATTGAGGAAATAAACCCGGATTCAGGGAAAATAGATAGATATGAATTTTCGACCACCGAGCAACAAGGAAGACGTAAGAAGTTTCTTAGGCATAGTAACATATGTTGGAAAATTTATTCCAGACCTGGGCGATTTAACCGAACCCTCAGAGTTTTGACCAGAAATATGTTAAGTTTATTTGGGGCCGACACCAAGATGAAACGTTCGAAAAACTAAAGGATCAGTTGACCAAAATGCCTACATTGTCATATTTTAACCCGAGAAGTCGTACTCGGTTAATAGCTGACGCCAGTCCAGTAGCTTTAGGAGCGGTTCTTCTCCAATTCGAAAATAACGTTCCTAAGGTGATAACATTTGCTAGTAAGAGCCTATCTCAAACCGAAAGAAGATATTCTCAAACGGAAAAGGAAAGTCTCGCATTAGTACGCGCGGTAGAGCGATTTTACTACTACTTAATGGGAATAGAGTTCGAGTTGGTTACGGATCACAAGCCTTTAGAGACCATTTTTAAGCCAAGGTCTAAGCCACCGGCCCGTATAGAACGATGGTTTCTTCGTCTTCAGTCTTTTAAATTTAAAGTAATCTATCAGCCTGGCAAATATAATATAGCAGATTCTCTGTCTAGATTATGCTAAAGTTGTCTTTCGATCAACAAGCTGAAATCAATGTATGTGTGATAATAAAGGAAACTGTACCACGAGCAATCTCAATTCTGGAAATTGTCGAGAGCAATAACTTGGACCAGGAGCTGATGGAAGTGGTAGATTGTTTGAAAAACGACTCATGGCAAGCAAATACTTCGAACAGGTTTTTCCCCTTTCGGTTGGAGTTATGTACAATGAGTAACATTCTACTTCGGGGAACGAAAATTGTTATACCAATTTCTTTAAGGAATAGAGTTTTAGCTATAGCACATGAAGGTCACCCGGGTGAGACTGTAATGAAACGTCGTGTTCGATCTAAAATATGGTGGCCGTTGATTGAACGAGATGTCGAAAAATACGTTAAAAACTGTCGCGACTGTTTATTGGTATCAAGGCCTACATATCCGGCTCCAATGAAGCGACGAAGTTTTCCAGCAGGGCCATGGCAATGTCTATCAATGGATCTGCTGGGACCCTTACCAAATCATAATTTTATATTTGTGGTAATCGATTATTACTACAGATACCAAAAGGTTAAGTTCTTAAAAAAATAACTTCAAGCGCCATTATTGATTTCTTAGATGAAATCTTTTCAAGACTTGGATTTCCGAAATCCATTACCACTGATAATGGTCGGCAGTTTGTCAGTGACGAATTTAAGAACTTCTGTTCAGACAAAAATATAGAAATTTTGACGACCCCGCCATACTGGCCGCAGGTTAATGGGAAGTAGAGAATACTAATAGATCTCTCGTTAAACGGTTACGAATAGCTCATAGTAACAGATTACAAGAATGAAGTTCAAAAATTTCTGTTGATGTACAATGTCACTCCCCATGGAACAACTGGGAAGGCTCCAACAGAATTACTTTTCAATCGGGTAATTCGTAACAACTTGCCATCAATGTACGACGTTGGTGAAATTATTTTAGATGCTGTGGCAAGGGACTTAAATATGCTTAACAAAGAAAAAGGGAGAAAGAGAGCAGACATAGATCGCAGAGCAAGAGATGGTGACATAGAAGCCGGAGACAAAGTATTACTTCAAAATGTGGCTTTTCCAAATAAGTTAACACCGACTTTTGGCTCAGAAGAATATGAAGTAGTGGAGCGGAAAGGCAATGATGTTACGGTACGCAATGGTGACAAAATCTTTAAACGCAACATCAGTCATTTAAAGAAACGGAACAAATATACTTTAGCTACGCACTTCTGATTGAGACGAAATTTCGCATATCGATAGAAAATTTAAAAATAAGACGAAAATTTTAAATGGTTAAAGTCTAGGAAATGCATAGTTTTCGAGTTATGGACTTCCGAAATTTTCGTATAAAAATGCAATGTTTTCCTATATATGTATATGTTTACAGGTATATGTATGTATGAACACAGAGAAACTTTAGTTAACGAAGCCAGTGTTTGTTATACCATAGAGGAGAAAATCCTTCAGTCCGGCCGAAAGCCGGCTATGCAGAGAAGCTTTAGTTAGCGAAGCCGGTGTTTGTTATACAATTGATCGACAACGTACTTGTAGTAAAATAATGGCTGCGCTTCCCTCTGAACGTACTTCTGTTGATATACCATTTATTAACACAGGAGCTGATTTCGCTGTGCCTGATGATGTAAAAATTATAATGGTAGATTTTGCAAAATTACTAAAGGTTATGTGTGTATTTTTTTGTGTGAGGGAAATTCATTTAGAAGTTGCCTCAGACTTATCAACTGATGCCTCTTTATCCACCTTCAACAGATTTATTTCTAGAAGAAATACTATACATACTATGTTTTCGGATAATGGTTCCAAATTTGTTGGTGCATGGAATGAGCTTGCTAGGGACTTTCAGACGTTCTTAAAAGAATGTCAGGTTAGGATGGGTTCCAGCTTCGGTTATAAAGGTTTGACGTGGCGTTTCAATCCAGCTGGAGCACCTCATATGTGTGGCCTCTGGGAGGCTGGACTTAAAAGCTTTAAACTGCATTTTAGGAAGGAGGTGCAGAATTGTCGTTACACCTTTGAAGAGCTAACTACCGTTCTGGCTCGAATAGAAGCATGCTTGAATTCACGCCCATTATGCCCCATGACTGATAATCCTGGGGAGTCAGTTGCATTAACGCTAGGACATATTTTAATTGGATCCGTTATTCTGGCTCCGCCGAAACCCACAATTTATGATACCCCAATAAGCATTGTCAATAGGTATCGGAAAGTAAAAGCGCTGATTCACCAATTTTGTAAAAGATGGAAAGAGGAATATCTTGTAGAACTGCATAAAAGATATAAATGAAAACATCCTCAAAGGGAGGTCGAAGTTAATGATTTAGTGGTAATAAAGAATGAACAATTGCCTTCTATTTCGTGGAGGTTAGGTATTGTCACCGGTATTCACAAAATTACTAACTGCCATGTTAGTGGGACAGTTACTCGTCCAATACCCAAGCTTGTTGCTTTGTACAAAGACTAATTTAAAATCTGCTTTTATTCGTAATTTACAATTACTAACCTACTTTTTTCCTAGCAATCATGAGCTCTCACAACAACACTTTCTCCGACTCGTTTGATGAAGCGATGGAATTCAATACGCCAAAAGTTTTCGAAGCTGCAAGCAGTGTATATGCTACATCGCCGGTCGATACTAACACCATAAGTTCAGAGATGTAGCCAACATCAGCTCGCACTACAGTAGCCAGTTTGACTGTAGAAGTATCGCCGAATCCCCCAACAGATAACCCTACTGTAAAGCTTGTGCAAGTACCGAATTTGGCAGATGTAGTGAATACCGCAACCATCGTGGTCAATAAGCAGTCCAAATGCAAATTGTGTAACAAAAATCAACCATTGCGATTTTGTTATAAATTTCGTGATATGAGTCTAGAGCGAAAACTTAGAAAGGTGGCGATACATAAAATTTTTTCCGCTGTTTGGCAAGTACGCATGTGGGGAAAGACTCTTTAAGCAAGTCGAAATGTAAATTTTGTGGACAACACCACTCGTTATTACATGAACTCAAGGGAACCACTGAGAAATCCAAGCCGAAAGTGCTCCCAAGTGGGCCCGGTCTATCTATCCGGTAATCGGTGTCGTTCTTCCCCACATTGCGCTTGAAAGTATGCTCCACTCGTGTGAAAATTCCGGTCCGTGCTGTTTTGAACTCCTGTTGCCAAAACAGTTATTTATGCAACGATTTTGTTAAAAATTTGCAATTCACACTTTTTCCAATAATGGTGAACAATATTGTAGAATCGAAATTGAATCCATTCATGATTCTGGACAAAAATTTCCATTACGGCGAAAGTTAGGAAAATGTTGGGAATCAAAACGCCTTCTTCGTCCGTTCCGGACACCATTTTAGAAGCATTCGTAAGGCTTCAATTAGCGGACCCCAATTTCTAATAAAGTTAAATTCATCCTTGTTGGAAGAATTTGTGTATTCAACAAGTGAACCGTATCCGGTAACCGTATTTAAGTGTTGTTGGACAATTATATATATATATATATATATATATATATATATATATATATATATATATATATGTATATATATATACATTTTTTCACTTACGTGAATTGTATTACAGGATGTTAATTTCCCAACAGGCTATAGGTTCAAATCTGCGAAACTGCAAATTATTTTTTATTTATTTTTATTTTTAATAAATGAACGTGATTGCATTCTATTTATTAATTTTTGAAGCTGCTGCAGCTATGTATGTTAAGTTCATATTTAATAATATAAATATTAGGTTAAAATAAAAATTGGCCACTGTCACCCAGCAGGTTAAACATATTTAACTTATCTCAGTACCTTTTTTGTGCGTTGATATAAAATATTAATACGTAAGTTTTTATGTTGACGGAAAAATGTCTCAGTCATGCTCCTTCCAGATTTTTTGGTGTAAGCCAATTTTTAAATTTTAAGAATACGAGAAATATTTTTTGGAATGAAAAATAAATCAACAGTAAAAATTTAATAGCATTACTTTAGTAACAGTGGAATTCTTATATGCATATCTATTCACCCACATTCATAAAATTTATGAAAATATTTAAAAATATGATTCTTGTGTCTAATTTTTTTTAACCTTTTTTCTTTTAATAGTAAATAGATTTGTGTAAGCTTTTATGTTATTTTATATTAATAATAATTGTTCGATATTTCGCTAACCATCGATTAGCTTCTTCAGGAAATTATTTAGTTTTGTCAAAAATATTTTTCTTTTCAATTAGTATATATAAAATAGTATAGTAAAATTTTAAATATTAAAACACACTAACTCTAAAATGTATAAATATTTTAAATTTTAATTATATATATATATATATATATATATATATATATATATATATATATATATATATATATATATATATTTTTTTTTTTTTTTTTTTTTATAAAAAATTTTTAACATAATACAAGAATAACGTCATAAAGATTATTATAAATTATCTTAAAATAATGCATACAGCGAATATACCTACTAAGTTCATAAGATGGTGAATTTATAAATGAACAAATAGGTCTCAATGGAAATCCTTCTCTGTGAATTTTAGGTAACCCATATAATCTAGGAGCTACTGCATTCAATGTTTTAAGTCTATTTTTCTCCAATGTTGTTACAATCTTCTTTTTGAAAAGTTCTTCTACTAATTCATTATTTTTCTTTTGTAGTTTTCCTGTCTGATCCCTATTCAGAGTTTTATAACTAAAGTTATGACTTAAAATATTTTCAATTCTTTGATTATACTCATGTCTATTAATTGCAACCGTTGTATTACCCTTGTCAGATTTTTGATTATTTAGATACGTTAGTTATGAGAAGAGATAACAATATAATAATAGATTGGTATCAAAAGCCAAAAGCTTCAGGTAGGATAATTAATTATTATTCTAAACACAGTAAGAGAATTATAATTAATACAGCAAAAAACTTGATAGAAAAAAAGTCTTAACAATTAGTGATAGCGTATTTCATATAAAAAATAAGATGAAAATTAGAGAAAATCTTATTGAGAATGACTTTCCAGAAAAATTAGTTTATAGTTTAATAAATCAATATAAGAAAAGGATTACAAATAATATAAATAATAACACAGAACCAAAATTTTATAAATCCTTAATTTGCATACCAGAAATGTCAGAAAGACTAGAGAAATCAAAAATATATTATACTCAAAAATACAAAATGGCCTTTAAAACATATTGCACCAACTACAAACTATTTAGTGATGTAAATGGAATGGATCTGTCAATTGTAACGAGGTATACATCGGTACAACAAAAAATAAATTAAAAACCAGAATAGCAGGACATAAAAGTCATCAAAAATATAGACACATTAATTCAGAAAAAACAGCATTATCATCTCATTGTTTTAAATTTAATCACTATCCTGACTTTGAAAATGCATCAGATTTAAGAACAGAAAGCAATTATAAAGGAAGACTTATGTTAGAAATGTTAGGAATTATTAATATATGTACCTGTTAGAGAAAGAATGAACTTTAAGATTGATACTGACAATTTAGCTCAAAACTATAGATACTTAATTCATAGAAATTAAGTTATTAGAATTATTTGTTTATCTTAAATTATATACACAATATATAAAATATTTTGATATATTCCTGCATGTGTGGATTTAAAATCGATAATAATAATTATTATGTTAAATTATTTTCGCTGTATGCATATTTTAAGATAATTTATAATAAGCTTTATGACGTTATTCTTGTATTATGTTAAAAATTTTTTATAAAAAAAAATATATATAGATATATACATATATATATATATATATATATATATATATATATATATATAATTAAAATTTAAAATATTTATACATTTAAGATTTAGTATGTTGTAATATATAAAATTTTACTAATTTATACTATTTATTTAATTACGCAACGTTAAAAGAATTGTAGTTAACACACACACCGGTTTCATTATATTATTATATATAATTAAAATATATAATAATTATACATTTTAGAGTTAGTACGTTTTAATATTTAAAATTCTACTAATTTATACTGTTTATACATGTTTAGAGTTAGTATTTTTTTAATATTTAAAATTTATGATGTATATTGTTAAAAAAAAATTTTTATATAATAATTGAAAAGATAAATTTTTTTGACAAAACTAAATAATTTCCTGAAGAAGCTAACCGATGGTTAGCGAAATATAGAACAATTATTATTAATATAAAATAACCTAAAAGCTTAAACAAATCTATTTACTAATACTATTTAAAAACGTTTATTATTGTGGATCTATCCAGCAAATCTTTTTTTTTCCGTAAGCTATTGTATTCAAATCGTGAAATTGAAAAAAAATCAAATAAGGACAGTTTCTGGCTTAGCTTAGTTTCTAGCTTAACTTTTCCGTGTGGAGATGTTTGCTTGGATTTGCTCCCATCGGATGCGTCCCCAGGTGGCGGATAGGGGGGTTTGGAGTAGGGTGGGCGATTAGCGCCTCGGTATGGGCTGAGGAACTGGACACATCAGTGAACAGGATTTCAGCACACCCGGGATGTTGATCGTCCGCACTACCCCGGACCTAAGGGATTCACGTAATCCCTCGCGGACCAACCAAAACCAGGCTAGGGTGGTACCCGAAGAATAACTAACATGGAAGAAAACTTAAAAAATATGAAAGTTACGGTGCAGAGCTTAAATAACTCAGTACCGGCGGCTATTGGTGGTGAGCAAACAGGCCCCGAGTCGTCGTCAGCAAGTGACTGTAAGAAAACAACTTCGGGGGTGGGCAACTTGCCCTCCGCTGTTGCTAAAGCTACAAGAAGCCTAGGAGAGGTAGAATCGGTGCCAAGGGTGATGACAAACCATCCCCAGCCACAAAAGACGGCCGGTGTCTCCGATTCTTCCCATCCAAAAGACAAAGAGTCCTCCGAAGTAGATAAGATGGTCGAGGAAGTAAGTGCTAGCATAGCCAAACTCACCACAAAAAGGAGGAATCTTTCAGGCGCACAACGGCGGAAAGCAGCAAAATTGAAACGGAGGAATCAGCAGGATGCTTCAAAGGAAGGTGAAGCCTCTACACCTAAGAGAATTCGCTCGCCGGAGGAGCAGAACACTGCTGGCCACCGTAAGAAATTTAAATTAAAACGCTCCCCGCAGGGAGGGGGTGTAGCGGGCGATGGGTCCAAACTTCCTAAAGAGAACTCTTCGGAGGGCTCAAAGGGAGTAAGGGTCACACCTGGCGCTAATACTTCCAAACAGGCGATGGCGTCAGGGAAATCTTCAGTGGTTGGAGGAGCTCCGAAAGCTTCTAAATCACTGAAGAGAAAACCGGACGAAAGGAGGTCTAAGGAGTTGCCCACGTATGCCAAAGTGGCACGCAGAAACTGGCAGAAGAGCTGAGCTACGCTGTCATAGATTCCAGCAGCCCATCCGGCGAAATCCCAATGCACTACCACAAGGAGGTGGAAAGTGCCATAAACGAATGTATTGTGGAGTACATATTGTCAGCTGACGAGGATGCTCCACAAATTCATATTGAAAGCAGCAAGTTTGTTCGGGATGTAATGTTTCTACAACTGGAGTCTGACTCCTGTGTGGAGATACTACGAAACCGAATAAACAACATTAAGGCACCATGGGAAGGTGGAAGACTCTCGCTTGTGAAGAAGACGAAAATCCCAGCCCTTACAAAGGCATCCTGTTATATAAAAGGATGGGGTGTAAGTCTGAAAACCGAGGCCATAACATATATAATTACCAAATCGTGGTGGGTCTGGACAAAGCGTCCATGGCTTACCTGGAAGAACGAAAAGGGAATGCCTTCTTTGCCACCTCAGCCATATATTTCAAAGTCGGGAAGACTCCCATTGGCTGGTCAGTAGGCCCGACTGAGAAAGCCAAAAAGGATAGGGGGGAGCCTAAAGAAAAAGGGGAATCGGAGATTAGTGTATTTCAAGAGGCCCCAACACAAGCCTCATAAAGATGCTGCTCCTGCTGCAGATAAACCTCCATCGGAGTAAGACGGCCACCCAAGCCCTGATGGAGCAAATAACTAAAGGTAAGATACACGTAGTGTTCATACAGGAACCATGAACAATTAAGAACAAGGTTTCTGGCTTGAACGACTGTAATTATCAACTTTTTTATGCAAAGCCCGGGGCTAGACCCAGGGCGTGCATACTATGCCATAAGGGACTAAACTTTCTTTTTTCCCTAGAATTATCAACATCAGACGCCACAACTTTAGTATATGGCAGTCGAAACATGCTGATGGCTTCAGTGTATCTACCCTCGGATACCCCGACACCTCCACCAACGTCGGATTTGAGGCGCATTATATCATCCGCCAGGAGTAAAGGTAGGAATATCTTAATAGGCTGTGATGCCAACTCGCATCATCTTTCTTGGGGTAGCACTAATTGCAACAATAGAGGTGATGTGTTATTTGAATATTTAGTGGCAAATAACCTCTTCACTGTAAATACTGGGAATGAACCAACTTTCATTAACAGAATTAGGGAAGAGGTTATTGACATCACTATATGCTCAGAAAACTTAATTGATGAAATAAGCAATTGACACGTGTCGGAAATACATTCCTTCTCTGATCATACCTATATTTTCATGACTTTAGACCATCCTGATCCTAACCCCATAACATTTAGGAATAGAGCCAAGACGGACTGGTCAAGATTTAGGTCTAGTTTACAAAACAAACTCGAGAACTATCCACCACCAGTAGATACTGTAGGGCGCATAGATTCAGAGATAGATAGACTAATTACTGATATTAGGGAATCCTTTGAGGACAGTTGTCCACTCAGAAATAGGCGAAACCCAAAAGAAAAACCGTGGATGACGGGTCAACTTATAAATCCCAGAAGAGAAACCAGAAGGCTCTTTAATAGGGCCCATAGGAAGGGACTCGATATACACTGGGAAGAATATAAAGGTAAACTTAACGTTTAAAATAAAAAAATAAGGGATGCCAAACGCGAATCCTGGAAGCTTTTCTGCGAACAGGTAGACAGCGTTAGTGAGGTTTCCAAAATAAAGAAACAGTGCTGTATCAGCATCTGTGGCGCGATGAGAACCACCATAATATCGGAAGGTATGGAGTGGGAGGATGCAGATACAATGAACAACATAACTAACCTATACACGGACGGGTCGAGGATTGGTGACCGATCGGGTGGAGGTTTCTGTGACATGGGTCGTAACTTTAGCAAATACTTCCGCCTGCCGGATCATAGCACGGTATTTCAGAGTGAGATCGTGGCTATTACGGAAGGGATAAAATGGTTGAAGGAAATCGATAACAGACTACCGATTCGTATATTCACGGATAGTAGGAAGGCCATCGAGGCCCTAAGGAATCATGTGGTTCAATCTCGATGTGTACTACAGTGCAAGGATGAGATTAACTCATACACGCAATGTGGGGGCATAGAGATAATATGGATTCCAGGACATCAGGGGATACCTGGAAATGTTGAGGCAGATAGGCTAGCAAAGATGGGAGCATTAATGGCGAACATCACACTAGATAGTCCGAAGCCATTTCAGGTTTTTAAGAACGAACTAAAGCGATGGGCTATAGAATTGCATACAAGAGATTGGCAGCACTCTACCATAGGTAGGGTGACTAGAATTCTATGGGGGGACCCAGATGGTAGTAGGACAAAGGAGGTCCTAACATTGAGTAGGCCAACACTACGGAGGTTGGTTTATTTAATAACAGGACATACAGAGTTAAGGACTCACCTGGCACGAATGGGTATCGTTGGCGATATAACATGCAGGGCCTGCCAGGAAGAGGACGAGACACTGGAGCACTACTTGTGCTACTGTCCAGCTTTTACTCAAATTAGCAGACAAACATTTCATCAGGAGATAATACAGGAGATGGAATTCCTTAGGGGCTCTAATTGGAAAGAATTAAGGAAGTACATTGAAGAAACTAGGTTCTTGACGTAATCAAACTCAGAGGTTTCCATGGTATCGGTGGAGGCTCCCTACAGTGGAATGGGAACTCCATATTATAGAGCGCACAACAGGCCTAAGTGTAATCCATGACGGATTGGGATGCTTATGCCCCTCTTCTTCAACCTAACCTAGCTTAACTTTTTGAGATCGACCAATTTGTGTAATCGGAAATAGCTTTCTAGATACCAGACATTTACTTTGTGCTATACTAAAAATTTTTACTCTTGTTTTTTATCTCGGACCAACAAAAGAGGAACTGCTCCGGAACTACAAAAGAGGGGTTGGTTTTGAAGAGACAGATAAGGAAAGGTGAGTAGATAGAGATTTTTTTGTAGCGTATTGAACCTTTTTACTTCGCCGGCTAATTTTTTGATACAAGGCCGACAAAGGAGATTGTAGTTCCTCTGCTCTTTAGTACATGATTCTGTCAGTCGCTTCCAATTCTGTTCAGTGATCAGTGCTATGCCTTCATCACTGAAACAAACGGACATAAACTAACACAACCATGCATTAATGTTGATGAGAAGAAGTCGACACACCATTCATGACTGAGCGTGGGGTTGAACTCAGGACCATCCGCTTCATAGTCTCGTGTTACCTACTTTAGCCAACAGCATCCTCAATACTTTATATAAATAGCAACATATACGAGTACATACTAAGAAAAATACGATTATATATCAACAAATAAAATAAATTAAATATTTTCCGAATTTTCATATGCAATGATGCAAAAACTATTCCCACAAGACAGTGAATAGCGATAATGTGTTCTATGTGTACAAAATCGTACATATAAAAAAACGAAGGAAAGACCAGTAAAACTGCTATATTCGGCTGTTCCGAATCTTAAATACCCTTCACAAATGCAATTTTTTTCGTTTAAATTTTTCGGCTAGGAAGCTATTTCTAATACCTCTGAACGTCTTTAAAAATATTATATATGTTTAATTTACAAACAAAAAGAAAAAATCCGTTTCATGTACCTCAAAAAGTTCTAATTGTCCAACCGTAGAATCGTTTTTTAGATTCCTTTGGTTTTTAAAACCAATTTTTTCTTCCTGATATATAAAGTAGGTATAATTCATCATAACAATCAAAAATAGCAAGTTATATGGTTATTTTAATGAATCAGAAAATGTCGATTTTCCAACCCTGGAACCGAATTTTTAGTTTTTAAAATGTTTAATACCAATTTAATTCTTAGCGAAGCATAATTCACTGAAAAAAAAACAAAATTAGGAATTTATGTGGGTACCAAATGTATGTACCAAAAAATTTCGATTTTCCAATACTGGAACCGAATTTTTAATTTTTTGATACTAATTTAATTTTTTCTGATATATAAAATAGGTTTAATTCACTAAAATTACAAAATTTGGAATTTATGTGGGTACTTTTTTGTACCAAACATATATCGATTTTCCAACTCTGGAAGCGAGTTTTTATTTTTTACCAATGCAATTCTTAGTGAGGTGTAACATAGTTTTACTTGACAAAAAAATAAAAATTTTTAGACTTCTTGGTCACTTTCATGTACCATGAAATATTTCATTTGTCTAACCCTGGAGACGAAATTTTGATTTTTTAAAATTTTAATACCAATTTTCTTCTTCCTGATATATAAAACAATTTTAATTATCAAAAAAAAAACAACGTCAATTGCCTTTTTGGTTACTTTTATGCAGAATAAATAATTCAATTTCCCAACCCTGGAAACGCAATTTTAATTTTTTTTTAAAATGAAACTCTTAATGAGGCTTAAATAATTGTATTTAAAAAACTTAATATATTTTGGTCACTTTCATGTACTACAAAATATTGTAGTTATCCACCTCTGGAATCTAAATTTTGCTTTTTTTTAATTGTTGATACCAATTTTATTTCTACTGAACTAAAAAATAGTTTTAATTAGTAAAAAACCGACGTTAGTTGCCTTTTTGGTTACATTTATGTACGAGTATAAAAAAATATTTAAATTTCCCAGCCCTGGAAGCGAAATTTTAATTTTTTTTACCAATCCTAGTCTTTATTAGGTATAAACTCTTCTTATTTAAGAAAAACGTAAAATGTGCAACCATTTTGGTCACTTTCATGTACTACAATATATTGCATGTACCAAAAAACTTTTAAACTTCCCAACCCTGGAAGTGAAACTTTAATTTTTTGTTTGTTTTTTTACCAATGCAATCTTCATGAGGTATAAAGTAGTATTATTAAAGATAAATATAAAATTTTGAACCATTTCGGTCACCTTCATGAACTTTATATATTGCACTTGTCCAACCCTGGATTCGAAATTTTATTTTTTTTTTTGGACATTTTTGATACCAATTTTGTTCTTCCTAATGTATAAAAAAGTTTAATTGTTAATTTTTTTATTATTTTATTAATATTTTATTATTTGTTGAAATTCTATTTATTATTTTATGTTAAGATTGGGATATTAAGAATATTTTCAATAATCATCAAACCAGCAGAACGGATCAGTACTGATTTCGAGGCCGCTACGCCATCTCATCAGCGTTCTTTGTTCAATTTTTCCACTTTTGCAAGTGGTGTTAGTTAGTGGAATATCAACTATTTAACCAATGTTTTTAACGAAAATTGAATATGAGAAGTTCCCACATTCATATTTTTAAGTTATTACCTTTATGGTTAGTACGAAATTCCCCAACCCTGATGATTAATATTCCCAATATTTTATGTATCTCTTTCGCTTTTTCCAGAGACATCGGCTGCTGATAGCTAAAGCTTCTTTGTTATTTATGTGCAAGTAATTGAATTTAGTTGTCAATTTACAATGAACAAGTGCGCGTGCCACCGCAATGTTTTAAATTATGTATGAATTTTTATTAGTCGAACTTTCTTATGTAAATTGTTAATATTTTCAACGGTCTTAAGTTCGAATCTGCATGACTGCAAATGATTTTTTATTATTTTATTAACAAATTGAACAAAGAACTCTGATGAGATGAAGTAGCGGCCTCGAGATCAGTACTGATCCGTTCTGCTGGTTTGATGATTACTGAAAATATTCTTAATATTGCAATCTTAATATAAAATAATAAATATAATTTGAACAAATTCATTTATTAATAAAATAATAAAAAATCATTTGCAGTCATGCAGATTCGAACTTAAGCCCGTTGAAAATATTAACAATTTACATAAGAAAGTTCGACTAATAAAAATTCATACATAATTTAAAACATTGCGGGGGCACGCGAGTTATAAGTAAAACACAACACAGTATGGTTTACTTATTTTTATTATGAATTGAATCTTAAGACTGATTTATAAAATGCAACTTAGCGTCTATTTATAGGAGTAATATGTAAGTCTTATCTCTGGTTTCATCCCTAGTTCAGTAAATTGTTTTTATGATATTTAGTTTTGTTTCTTGTGTTTGTTTAGGATTTACATACGTGTTAATACTTATCATTTGATGTATGTATATGTTTGTTTAGCTACTTCTGTTTATCATTTATTATTATTTACTTAGGTCTACGGATTAGTTTTGTCTGCGAAAACTATTTTAATTACTTAGGTCAAGACAGTTTTGTTTGCTTATGTCTAAATATTTTCATGTAGTTATGTATATATTCTATTCTTAGTTTCTACGGTAATCTTGTTTTATTATTTATTTAGGGTTGTTATTAGTTTAAAAATGTTTATTGGTCTTATCTACTTATGACTAATTATAATAGGGATGCATATGTTCTTATAATAATAATAATAATAAGGATGTAACTCCTCAATCCCTTGACAAAAATTCTCCCGAATTTTCTTTTTCATATATTTTCAGTAAGTTTTATTATATTTAAATTATTTATATTGAATTTTTTTTAATATTATTTATATTGAATTTATGACATAAATTTAATTAACTCAGATTTCCAAAAAACCATATAAATATATTGTTTTCTTACTTATTCTATTCCATATTTCTTTTTTATACTTGCTAACTATAAGTCTTCTATTTCGTGTCCGATTTTTATTCTCATTTTATTGATAGCAGTAACATTTTTTATTAATTTTTTATTAATTATGGCAATTAAAAGCGTTACGTTTACTCCATATGAAATATTTTTATGGAATTTAAGTTCTTCTATTTCCCTAATGTGTTCAAAATTTTTTAATTCGATTGGCTTAAAAAGTGTTGGTACAGTGTCTGATTTCGGTAAGTCATTACTAGGATAAAAATATTTATCTTGAACAATTGTTTTCTGATTTTGGAAGGTTTGGTTATTGATGTTAATTTTACAATTATAGAACATAAGAAGGTAATTTTTATAAATTATAAGTCTTCTACTGTCACAGTCCTGTATAATTTTTAAATTGTTAGCATTTTTTATTAAAATCATATCGTCTTCAAATGCCTTAATTTCAGTTTTATTATTAAACTTAATATTACAATTATTTGACAGAGTACAGTGCTTACTTTTTTTAAGATTCTTGAAATAAACATTTTCCTCATACTGTAAAACATTATTTCCAATTTTAATGACATAACCTTTTGGTTCATTAATCTCCATATAATTTTTGTTGGGAAGGGCTAATATCATTTTCAAATCAGTTTCAATATAATTAATTGGAATTTTTATTCCAAAAATTAGTTTTCCATCTTCGTAATTTAAAATGTCAATTTTCATAAATTTTAATTTAAAGAAATCTTTTTGAAATTTATCTATTTCCTCAGATGTTAGTATACTTGGGTGAAATATATGGTGTTCAGCAGATACTATATTTTCCTGAATATGTTCAATTTCCCCTTTTAGGTATGATAGTTTAAGCATTTGGTCAGTATACAAAAGTCTTTGAATTATTTCGTTGTGTCTGTTTTCGAAACTGGCCAATGTTTTTTTTATATTTTCCCTGTCATCTTCAATAGTCGATTTTAGTGTTTGGATTGATTCATTAAAATGCGTATTTATATACATTTGTTTATTAACTGTTTCTATAATATTATGATTATTTTCATCCACTAACTTAATCCATAACCCCAACTAACCATTTTTTTATATGTCCTACGATGTTAAACAACCCTCTTTTCTTTCTAAGTTCTAACGGTGTTATTGATTCCAATTTCGATTTGATTGTTTTTAATTCTAATTCAACTATTTCTCTATTATGTAAGTCTGAATGCCTTATATTATTCTCAATTTAATAAGATTCAACTCTTTGGTATCAATTAAATGTAAAATTGTGGAAGTTTGGTTTACCACTTCAACTTTCCTCAACTTAATTTGTGCGTATCCTGATTCCTCGGTTACTGGATTAATCTGCAGTATTCCTTGTATCTCGGTTGTTAGCATCATAATCGCCATTATGATCGTCCATATCTGTAAAATGTGGGTGGTGTTGGCTGAAGTAGTAGAACACGAGACTATGAAGCGGAGGGTCGTGGGTTCGAGCCCCTGCTGAGTCATGAAATATTGTGTTTAATTCTTCTGATCAGCATTAGTGCGTGGTTGTGTTAGTTGTTGCCAGCCTGTTTCAATGAGGAAGGCATAGTCACTGATCACTGAACATAATTGGCAGCGACTGACACTATCATGTGCTAAAAGCAGAGTAACAGCACCCACCTTCGTCGGCCCTGTAGCAAAAATTAGCCGGCGAAGTAAAAGGTTGAAATAGCTACAAAAACAACTGTCTATCTTCTCATCTTTCCTAATCTGTCCCCTCAATACTATCCTCTCGTTTTCAGTTCCGGCATTGCATATATAGGGGTCATCCCCTGAGTGCTGGTCCAAGACAAAAAAAAAAAAAAATTTAAGCGGTCTTTTTATATTTGTTAAGTGAACATTTTCTAAATTGCGTTTAATAAATTTTGGTTCTTCCTTGTGCCTTACGTTTCTATAATTTTTTATGAATCCTCTCTTCCTTTTCTCAATGTAAGATTCCCTATTGCGGTTAAGCTTTTGAATAGTATAATGCTTTTTATTTTTCAATCTACTTTTGATTAGTTCGTGATCTATAGAACAATTTAAAACGTCAAATTGAGTACAATTTATAGTGCTGTGCACTGTGTTGTTGTAAAATTTTATGGCTTTTGTCATCTGAGTAGTAATTGGCAATTTTTCTTCCAGGTTAAGTGTTCTAATTGTTTCATTCAAAGTATTATTTAGACGTTCAATATCAGAATTTCCGGTAAGACTATTTGGTTTAGTGGCATCAAATTCAATTTTTTTACTGGTCCTTTTATTGCCAAGAACTCATTTATTTTGCCTATAATCGCTTGATTGTTTCTATCTGGCAAATGAAAACCTACAACATGTTTCGAAAATTTGTCAATAAAAATTACAAATGGGTGTTTGCTATTTACGTATGTAGCAATGTGAACAATTTCGTTAACCGATGTTGGCGTTTCTGTGAAATGAAACTTTGGTTTGATTGGATTGCAGTCATACTTTCCCCGGAGCATATATCGCAATTATTTACAATTTCATGTATCTTTATTTTAAGTTGTGGGTGATAGATTTTATGCTTCATTCCTTCATAAGTCAGAATAATTCCTGCATGACCCACTTCATTTTTATGAAAAAACGATTTCTGTTTCTTTAGCTCATTGTCGTCTTCAATATCCCTCGCAAAATAGGTACATTTCACATAGGATATTTTTTCAATACTCAAATCTACTAAAATTCGTTGCAATTTGTGGAAATGGAGATCATCGAGTTCAGAAAATATTCCAACTTTACCTTTATCAATATGTCTTCGGACTATATTGATAACACTATCAGACTCAAGGTCACCTTTATCAATAAAAGTTTTCTTCTTATTAAAAATAATTGTCTCTTCGATTTCCTTAGTTTCCTTTAAAATAATTTGGTACTTAAAGCGATTTACAATTGTATCAAGAATTGGAATATGATCATTATAATTTTCTGCTTGTAAGTGTACAGTTAAATTTTCTTCTTCAGAGTGGTCAGTACGAAGCGCCAGAGAGGCTTGTGATTACTCTTGATGTTCTCCTGCATTTATGTTCTTGATCCTAAACATTTCGTTTAGTGTGATTCCCAAATTTTCGGAATCAAATGTGTTTACTTCATGTTTCTCACAATTAATTCGGCTAAGAAAGTCGGCTATTTTATTTTCTTTACCTGAAATAAAATCGATTTTAGCATCATATTCTCCCAATTGTACTAACCATCGTTGCGATCTTGGACTAATATCCTTGCCTGAATTTTTTGCCTGCAACCACTTCAATGACTGATGATCTGTTTGTAAATCAAATTCCCTTCCAAAGACATAAGGTCTATAATATTTTACTCCCCAAACTATTGCCAATAGTTCTTTTTCAATAGTGGAATAATTTTGCTCATGGTTATTTAATGTTCGTGACGCGAATGAAACTGGATGACCTTCCTGTATTACAACTGCGCCAATTAAGAAATTGCTTGCATCAGTTATAAGCTTAAAGCGTTTATTAAAGTTAGGATACCTTAGAATAGGTGGGATTGTTATAATATCCTTTAATGTTTAAAAAGCCACAATGTAATCTGGATCTCTTGTGTTGGGTTTTAAATTTTTTTTAAAGTATTTTACCATAGGATAAGCTATTTTAGAATAGTCTTTTATAAATTTTCTATAGAAACCTGTTACTCCTAAGAAGGATTTAATTTGCTTCTGCGTTGTCGGGAGGTTTAATTTTTGAATTACCTCAATTTTCTTTGGGTTCGGCCTGACACCTTCGGGTGTAAGAATATGGCCCAAAAACTCAGTTTCTTTTTTTTTAAATTACGTTTATCTATTTGAATCTTGAGTCCTGCTTTATTTAAGCGTTTGAAATATTTTCCTTATATTTGCTATATGTTCATCTAAGGATGTGCTAAATATAAGAATATCGTCCAAATATACTACGCAAATTCTGTTTATATGATAACGGAGCACATGATTCATAGGACGTTGGAAAGTCGATGGAGCATTTTAAATTCCAAATGGCATTTTTACAAATTCATAATGTCCGAAATGTGTTGAAAATGCTGTTTTTTCCATGTCATTTTCATTCATCAAAATTTGATGAAAACCTTTTTCAAGGTCAATAGTAGAAAAATACTGAGCTTTACCCAGTTTGTCAAGAATTCCATCTATATTTGGAATTGGGAATTTATCACTTATCGTGTTTTTGTTTAATCTTCTATAATCTATGACAATTCGCCACTTTTGAACTCCCGAATTGTCGATCTTCTTCGGTACTACCCATAAAGGACTATTATAAGGCGAGTTACTTTACCTAATTATATTTTGGTCTACCATTTCTTTTATTTGTTTTTGGATTTCTATCTCATGTCTTTGCGGGTGCTGTAGATTTTTGAATATAACGGTCGGTCTGTTGTAGTTATTATTTCATGTTTTATTACAGATGTTGTGGAGAGTTTATCCCCTTCTTTATAAAATAATTCTTTAAAATTTCGTAATAATTCACTAATCATGTGATTTTCTTCCGAATTCAAATGTTCTAAATTTAATTTTTGTATATTACTGTATTCAAGTGAGAAAATTTCCCAACTATTGTATGGGTTATAATTTATAAACGGTAATAAATTTATTCTCTACATCAATCTTAGCTTTAAAACAATGAGAAAGTTCTGACCAATTATGGCTGAGTAAATCTTACTACTAAAATTTATGACTTTCCAGGATAAAGTTCCTGTAATATGGAATTTTGTTGGTATGGGTGTAACAATTTTTTGTGTGATTTGATTTATTCCGTTTATAGTTCTGTACAATTGCGGTAAATCAATGTTCTGAATAGGAATTGAATTCCCCAAGGCATTTGGCTTAATTATACTTGTTTCCGAACCGGTATATATGAGACATTTAATTTTGTGATCACCAATTGTTACAACTACTATTGGTAATTTTGTGAAGGAGGCTGTATAGAAAAATTTACATCTTCCTGTTCTCTTAAGTTACCAATGTCCATTGGCTCTGGTACATAATTATTAAAATTACTTGTTTCACGTTGTTGTCTACTTTGATAAGAATTTCTAGTTTGGTTAGATTTTAGTTGTTTTGGAAAACGGTTGTAATTAGACTGTTGAACAGAATTTCTATTAAAATTCATGTCTTGCATAGTATTTAGGTTTTGCTGCCGAAAATTCCTTGTCATCGAACTACAATTCGGTCTATACTGAAGGCTAATGTTAGGCACAGATATTTTCTGGTTATTGGGGTATTGAAAATTATTATTTGGCGTTGGTTTGTGGAAATTGTAATTTTGTTTTCTATCATATTTTGTATCACTTCTATGGTTAAATGCAATGGCTCTTGTGTCGTCTAATAATTTAAGTTTTGTGTATTTCATAATTATTTCAATCAAGGTTTCATGTTCTCCTACATGTGCTCGAATAGGTCTATCTATTTTATCTAACAAAATGTCTACTAAATCCCTATCGACGTTTTCTGGTTTGTATATACTATGTTTAAATTGGTCTACTAAATATATGTCATTTATTTCATATTTTGATTTTTCAAATATACTAAATAATTGATTCAAATTTCTTACTTTTACTGTACGGCAGAAGTTGAAAATTTCCGCATACGTCTTCCTCGGTCTACATTCCTGCAGCATTCTGGCCTTTATTTCCTCCCAGGACTTTATTTTCCAGCTCTCTCACCCTTCTACCAGCATTTCCTAAAATTTTTTCAATTAACTATTATTCTGGTGCAAAATTGAGTCAGAATTTCATTATTTCCGCAAAAAGTAAGGTTTTCCTCAACAGCATGTATAAATGCTCTTGGGTTATGCGTTTCATCGAGGGGTTTTAGGCGTCGGAATTGTTCTATGATGTCTTTGGGAGACATATTAAATGCAAACGCATCATTCTGAATAGGTCGTTGAAATTGTTGTTGTACTTGCAGCTGTTGCATTTGTTGTTGCACTTGTGCCTGTAATTGGGCCAATTTCTGATCTAGTTGTTCCTCCTGTAGTCGTAATGCTCCTTCTAACTGCAATACTTTCGTTTGTTTTCCTGCTTTTGATTCATCATTTCTTTTCTTTATTTTCACAAAGTTTGGATTGTATTTTATTATTATTAATATATATATATTTTTTTAATAATTATCTAAATAATTTAATAATAGTTCTTTTAGAATTTTAAATTCGAAAACCGTCTGCGCCAGTAAAACAGTTATTAATTTTGAATTAATTGTTTAATTAATTTAATAAAAATTCTTTCGAATTTTATTTTATGTTCGAAAACCGACTGCGCCAGTTATAAATAAAACACAACACAGTATGGTTTACTTATTTTTATTATGAATTGAATCTTAAAACTGATTTATAAAATGCTACTTAGCGTCTATTTATAGGAATAATATATAAGTCTTCTCTCTGGTTTCATCCCTAGTTCAGTAAATTGTGTTTATGATATTTAGTTTTGTTTCTTATGTTTGTTTAGGATTTACATATGTGTTAATACTTATCATTTGATGTATATGTTTAGCTACTTATGTTTATCATTTATTACTATTTACTTAGGTCTACGGATTCATTTTATTTACGAAAACTATTTTAATTACTTAGGTCTAGACAGTTTTGTTTGCTTATGTCTAATTAGTTTCATCTACTTATGTATATATTCTACTCTTATTTTCTACGATAATCTTGTTTTATTATTTATTTAGGGTTGTTATTAGTTTAAAAATGTTTATTGGTCTTATCTACTTATGACTAATTATAATAGGGATGCATATGTTTTTATAATGATAATAATAAGGACGTAACTCGCGCACTTGTTCTTTGTAAATTGACAAATAAATTCAATTACTTGAACATAAATAACAAAGAAACTTTAGCTATCTGCAGCTGATGGCTCTGTAAAAAGCGAAAGAGATACATGGAATATTGGGAATATTAATCGTCAGGGTTGGGAAATTTCGTACTAACCAAAAAGGTAATAACTTAAAAATATGAATGTGCTAACTTCTCATGTTCAATTTTCGTTAAAACCATTGGTTAAATAGTTGATATTCCTACTAAGTAGCACCCCTTGCAAAAGTGGAAAAATTGAACAAAGAACGCTGATGAGATGGCGTAGCGGCCTCGAAATCAGTACTGATCCGTTCTGCTGGTTTGATGACTATTGAAAATATTATTAATATTCCAAACTTAATATAAAATAATAAATAGAATTTGAGCAAATTCATTTATTAATTAAATAATAAAAAATCATTTGCAGTCATGCAGATTCAAACTTAAGCCCGTTGAAAAAGTTAACAATTTACATAAGAAAGTTCGACTAATAAAAATTCATACATAATTTAAAATAGTTTAAGCAAAAAAAAAAAAACAATGTCAATTGCCCTTTTGGTTACTTTTATGTATAAAAAAAATTTCAATTTCCCAGCCCTGGAAGCGAAATTTAAATTTCAAAATTTTTTATCAATGTAAATCTACATGAGGTATATATTAGTTTTGTTTTAGAAAAACTCAAATTTTGCAACCATTTTGGGTTATACACGTACTACAAAATATTGCATGTACCAAAAAAAAAAACTCATTTTCCCAACACTGGAAGGGCAATTTTAATTTTTTGTTTTTTTTTTATCAGTGCAACGCTTCATGAGGTATAAAGTAATTTTTTTTTAAGAAAAATTTAAAATTTTTAACCATTTTGTTCACTTTCATGTACTATTAAATATTGCACTTGTCCATCCCTGGGTTCGAAATTTTATATTTGAATTTTTGATACCAATTTTGTTATTCCTAAATTATAAGACAGTTTTAGTTAACAAAAAAAAAAACAACAACAACAACATCAGTTGCCTGTTTGATTACTTTCACGTATAAAATATATGCAATTTCCCACAACTGGAAGCAAAATTTGAATTAAAAATTTTTTTTGGCCAATGCACATCTTCATGACGTATAAAGAGGTTTTGTTAAAGAAAAATTTAAAATTGTTTACAATTTTAGTTACTACATGTACTACAAAATACGGAATAAGCCGAAAAAAAATGTTTGTTTCCCATCCCTGGAAAAAAATTTTAATTTTTTTTAATTTTTAATAGACCATTGAGGCTTCCTAAAGCAGGAAATAGGTTTAATTTACAAACATTAAAAAAATAATTGATTTTTGAGTCGAGAAATAGGTGTAAGCTAGCCAGCTCTGGAACCATACTTCGGATTTTTCTGAATTTCAATAGCACTTAATTTAAGTTCCTTTCCAATCCAACGGTCCAAAAACGAAGTCTCTAGCTCCTGTGGGGGCTTGGAAAATCGATTTCACGTACAGACGGACGGACAGACGGACATCACTCAATCTTCATCGCTATTCATAAGGATCCAGAATATATATATATATATATATATATATATATATATATATATATATATATACCTTATGGGGTCTTATGTCCATATCGAAGAAATTACGCACGGAATGACAAACCTATATATATCCTTTCGAAAAGTTTTTTTTTATGCAAACCAATTTATTTAATAGTGTTATTCTTAAATTTTTTCGAATTCACAGTGCATTTAAGATATGTAGTAAAATAGAAAGGACGAAAAAAACTTGGAAGTATACAGAATTTATAACTTTTCATTATGTTTTGTTATTATTATTGAATGAGTGTAGTCTACGCACAAGTAAATTGAACAGATTAAATTAAATTTAAGTGGTGTTGTAAATATTTAAGAGCCAGTAGCAAATGCTTTTAAAAACTATAAGTATTTCATTTTGTGTAGCGACTCCTGTGTACCTCAAAATAAAAATAAAATTTTCTCGACGGGTTTTCTCCGGTTTGGAAACCGAAACATAGCGGTCTCAATATTGATACTGAATTGTTTAAAACAAATTGAAATATAGTATATGTAAATAATTGTTCCTTATGAAATAGTGAACATGGCACTGTTTTGTGTTGAACTCGTTTTAATTTACTTACATACATTGATACTCGTTGATATTAAGGATAACATTGTAAATTATAATATGTATATTTTGTCTTAGTAAGGCTTCCATAACCTTTTCACGGACATATGGCTATATTTAGCCGATAACGCGCTGGATGTCGGATTTGAGCTCAAGAATTTTTTCTGGTTTGTTCGAATCAACCCGAAATTTCACAAGGCGCAACAGAAAAAAATCACACTGTTAAATTTCTGATCTTAGTGGCCAGTTTTTGCAACAACACAATTTTTTACAAGGCCAATTGTGGCTGTGGAGCCGTCTTCCTGAAACCACTCCAACTCCAGATTCATGCCATCAAGCTGAATCCACAAAAACTACTTTATCATGATCGAGTAACTAATGCCATTCACAATCAGTGCAATTTCGGCATCAGCTTAAAAAATTAAGGCCAAATCACGCCGCCTGACCAAAATCCGCACCAGACAGTTGGTGGTTGAGGAAGCAAATTCGAAAAGTTTTTTATTCACGAAGCCGGAAATGTGTTTCATTGCAAGCGATGTCATCATAAATTTCCAGGCGAGCAACCAAAACGGAAATGGGTAATTATTATATATTATATGTTATTGATTTGAATATATTAAAGGGTCATAAAATATATTTTCGAAAAATAATTTTACTTAAATGTTTGTGATGAAAAGAGTGCCTTACTTTTCTTTAAATTTTGTAAAATTGGACTTGGTGTTGGAGAAATCGAAAGCAACCCATAATACGCAACAATCATGAGAAATTTGCTCCAAACTATCGTAACTAAGATTGCTTAATCAGGGAAATATGGAAATATGAAATTGCTTAATCAGGAATGTGGGTGCTGTTGGCTGAAGTAGTAGAACACGAGACTATGAAGCGGAGGGTCGTGAGTTCGAGCCCGCGCTGAGTCATGAAATATTGTGTTGAATTCTTCTAAACAGCATTAGTGCGTGGTTGTGTTAGTTGTTGCCAGCCTGTTTCAATGATGAAGGCATAGTCACTGATCACTGAACTTAATTGGCAGCGACTGACACTATCTTGTACTAAAAGCAGAGTAACAGCACCCACCTTCGTCGGCCCTGTAGCAAAAATTAGCCGGCGAAGTAAAAGGTTGAAATAGCTACAAAAACAACTGTCTATCTTCTCATCCTTCTTAATCTGTGTCCCCTCAATACTATCCCCTCGTTTTCAGTTCCGGCGCAATGCATTGCATATATAGGGGTCATCCCCTGAGTGCTGGTCCTACTCCTAAAAAAAAAAAAAAAAAAAAAATATATTTATATCACCCGACTATTATATTACGGAAGAATTGTGTTTATATAGGTCCAACGATCGCGTTAAATGCGAGTACAATGCCGCCAATTATCCAGCGAAATAGTAGGTATTTATTTCCAACTATTTATTGCAATAATATATACAATTAATAATAGGGTAACGATTCTTAAGGTGTTATATTCAGAATGAAAATGCCTTTCTGAATTTAAAGCATATTTTCTAACAATTTATTATAGCAATAAAAAGTTCGATACAAGATGGTTACACAAAAAATAAGGCTACAGGCTTGAGTTAGCAATAAAAATGAAACATTTTCTTGTACTTAAGTAGAAAGTAGAGCAAATTTTGACTTAAGCAGAATGGAACACAAAATTCAGAAAGTGGGACGAAGAAAACAATTAAACAACGGAAATTACAAAAGTGCTACCATCGTTTTGATACAGTTCTCGTATGTACTTTCCTAGTGAAATTTTTATAAACCTATTATTATCCCATTCAACTAAAACAACTAATAAATGGTGACATGTAAAATACACTTACGTACTGATAATAAAAGTGTAGCGGCTTTCGAAAACAGCTGTTCTGTCCTGCTGTGTAAGATGAATAACTGAAATTGATGTTGGCTTTCCCTTGTGCCTTGGAATATTTATCTTTCTGATTTTGATACGAATTTCCGAACAATTAACCCATCAATCTTAGTTACTTTACTAGAAAATAAGTCTCTAAACAAATGTATGCCTCATAAAATATGTACTTATCTAGACAACTAAACAGCCACCACTTTTATAAGTTGTCGCTGAATCGCCCAACAACCTTCAAAATCTCCCCTTTATCGAAATGTCGACAAATCTATCATTCCTGGTGATGGTACTCATACATAAGCAGAATTACACCGGAACACAGTGGGAGAAATGGCCAATCTGGTGGCGCTTTAATTATATATTTTTAATTACTGATCTGATCTATTAGAAATATTCAGTGAAATTATAGCCAAGGATATGCTCTTTCAAAAAAAATTTTTTTGGGACATGCCGCTTCAATACAGTGTGCGCCATTAATGCTGTATCATTCATCATCGACAATTAATATAATAAAAGTAGTATATATGTTTAAAATTTTGTATTACATTCGATTTTTAAACTTTTTTTAAACAAAATTATATTTTTAAGGCATTATAAATTATATTTATTTATTTTTTTTGAATTTTACCCTACACTCAGCATGCACCAATACTAGATTTTTTTTTTTTTTTTTGTAATTATTATTTCTTCTTTTTTAATTTAAAATGTGGATATTTTTTAACTTTTTTTATTGATTTATTGTGGTCTATGCAAGAAATTGCTAATTTCGTGTTGAATTGTTAATGACTTAAAAAAATAGCTAATTTTAAGTATAGTATTTTTTTTTAATAAAGCAGTTGTGTTTTATTTTTGTAATTTTAGTTTTTAATGTTTTTTTTTTATTTTTCTAATTAAAAAAATTAAAGTAACAAATTCTTGATGTAAATTATGGAATATGTTTTTAATAATAAGATCCTACTTTATATTTGCTCATCTTCTAGAAGAAACTATTTGGAAAATTATTCTGAGTCAGAGCTTTCCGAAATGTGGGTGTCTGGTAACTCATAGTCATTTAAAAGAAGTTGCTTGACCTCATCATCATTTCAATATGTTTTTTTGAGTACCTTGAGGTACTTTTAGATTTAGATGTAATGAAAGGGTCTGAAGAAACCAACAATGCATGTATTAAGTCCTCAATAGTGTGTAGTCTTGATGTTTTTCGTGTGTGCTTAAGCCTATAGCTACGGAAATCTTTATTTCTTGCCTCAAGTGCCTCTTCTGACATTATTCCTATTGGTAACGAAACATTTTCAATGATATCTGCGCCATGCAATAAAATTTTATGGACGGATGCAGGCATATAGAACCAGGGGTATTCACTTACAAATATATTTGCAGTTTCCCAAGCATATATGCGAAAAGCATCTGTGTTTATTGTATACCCACACGCCATTGTGCGCAAAATTATTCCAAATCTTTTAATTAATTCCATTTGTACGCCAGTTACTGTAGAGGCCAAAATATTCTGGCAGTATTTCCCGTGTTTGTGTTCCCTGAGCCCGTCATTGGAATGTCCACCAGAATGCCCATTTGTTTTATAAATTCTAGTTGAATTTTTGTTTTTGTTTCTTGAAAAATTTCTTTATTTTTTCCACGAACTTGCCAGGTTTTTATTGGTAGTCTGTACGCGATATGAATTATACACTCAAAGCAGCGAATCCATGCATGGAGTGTTGATAATCCATACTCGTACAAATGTTCTTGTGGTTGTCTTAACTGAATCATATTCAGATTGTTAAACAATTTTGGAGTTGCCCCACAAATTCCGCAAGCCTGTGATGATGACTCCGCTATGGTGTTGAAAACTTTTCCGTCAATCATTGTCAAATGGAATTCATGTTGTATTTTCAAATGATTTAATGTTGTAGGTAAAATTTGATCAATTTGCCTCTTAACATTTTCAACCTCATCTCGAACTAAGTCTGCTGACTCTTTTTCAAAAATTAGTTTAATAGGTCTGCAGAACCTAGTTGAAGAAGGTCGATTATTTTCCCATAGTATTGACGATCCATTTTTTATTAGCAAAGGTACAATACATACAGCAAATAAATGCTGATCAATAGTTCCAGTTTCGGGAACATTAAAGCATTGTCTGTAAGTAGAGTGACCACTGCTTCCATCTCAACCCCATTTATAAATGGCTTTTATGCAATCAATTTCGAGGTCCTCAAATGCTGCTGGAAAAGCCTGTAATATACGTCCAACAGTATGGTTAATGAGAAACTGTAAATTTACTTCTGCTGAACGTTCAGTTACGCGTATGTCGTTGGGGTAACACTCTTTTTTAGTTTTAGCTAAAACATCGTAGCTTGGATAAATGTTACAATTTCGCTCTTTGGCACCATATTGCATTAATTTATATGTATGTTTTGAGTAGTCTCCATCTATATATAGGGCCAAAGCTTCCTCAGGTGTATATGGAATAGGTGCTTTTGGCTCAGCATTTACAGTTTTAAGCATTTTTGGAGCTATTGTAGGTTCTAAGCTCAATTCCGAAACAACTCGTGAAGCATTCCTTTTTCCAGATTTGAAAAGACTAATGCGCGTTGCTAACATTAGCTCTTCTGTTGGCGTATTATCAACAATAGAAGAAACCTTTTTTATTTGAGTTTTAGTTGAGCACTCTGAAAAACTTTTATATTTACGATGACCAATGGCTGGTTCTGGAAAAATAAGATCTCCTTCCAACCATTCTTTATTTTGATCTGCGAATTTTTTCATAATTCTATGACTAGTTGTCCACTTGTACCGCAGCTTATTAACAAAATTTCTTAATTGTTTACGAATTTGTTGACATTGCTCTTCGTTATATTTTGATGGATCAATAACATGAGAAAAAACATGATTTTCCACCGCCAAAAACTTTTTTGCTAGTACTGTTTCAGAGTGCCAAATTAAAAAAAGGGTGCGCTTAGACTCTGACATTGCATCTAAAAAATGTAAAAAATCATAAAGTTGCAAAAAGTTGCAGCTAATTTTTCAAATGGACATAGAAAACAGAACATAGAAACAAATAAACCAAACATGGCAGCGAAGTTCGTCGAATACTCCCAATATTTATTCCACAAAGGTTTAAGTTACATATAATAAAACACTATTTTACACAGCTCATTTGTTTACCACATTTAATAACAAAAACATATAACTACAAATCACAAACATATTTTTTTATTTAATACATACCTAATAATTTCAATTTAAACACTAATTCAAAAAAATTTATATAAAATAATGATTTTGTTGTGTAAACAAAATTTAACTTTAACAAAGCGCGAAAAGTATAAATGCACTTGCTAAAACATATGTCAAGTTTGAAAGCTCACAGGTGGACGAATATCAAGAGCAAAACAAAACAAAAAAAACCAAAAATCCGTTGGTTTCTTAGTTTACAAAAAAATAAGAAAAATTAGCAGAATTCTAAAATTTAAAATTTCCTTAAAGCGCCACTAGATTGGCCATTTCTCCCACTGTGCGGAAGTAACATATTTTTGAATATATGTATTTCAATATAAATGGTAAAATATATCACTCTTAATAACACCATGAAACGTTTATTTATCAGTCCATAAGAAAATTATTATTATTCTATATACTTAAGAGCATGTGTCACTGACTTAAACACGTATGTATATTGCCAAAATTAAAAATTAACTCTCTAATATGAAACATAAAAAATATTCATGCTGTTGTATATAAATTAATATTGGCAACAAGAAATAGAGCTTAAGGCAAAAATCAATGTTGTGTGTAATAAAATATTAACATTTACTTTATTTATACTATTTCTACGTTTCACAGTGGACCATTTCGCAAGAAGGCGGCCAAAACTAATTTTTTTACGGTCACCAATTATAAAATGTAAAGGGTCATTTGAAAGTAGACACTTGTATACCTCGGGAACCAAAAAATTTAATGTTTATTTTAACTAAATATATCCCAGTGAACAGGGTGATTCAAAATTGACATTCTCAGTATTTTTCTAAAATGAAAAATTTCTTAGTAAATTTCTGATTTTTAAACATCTATAACTTTTTTGTCTTAAAAGATTTTCAAACGAAATAGATTTTGTATAATTGCCCAATTTGTTAGCTATATTAGTAGTAGAAAAAAAATTTATAACTTTTAGAAATTATTATCATTATTTGTTTTAAGGTCCAAATTTTCCTAAATCCTCCCACTTAATAGAGTATAACTTCTAAAGTTCGTAAAAGTTCGTAAAGAGACTAGTACTATCTTATACTCCAAGCTCTCCTCTACACTCTCATACCCCATTGTATACCCGGTACGATCCGACCCTGACCGCCAGAGCAATTTTTCTGATACAAAGTCAAGTATTTTTTTTAGTAAAAAATGTGTTTTATGTTGTGCTCACGTTTGAAGTATTTTTTTTTTATTAAATCACTTTTGTTAGTCAATTTGCTCAAGTTGCTCAAAAAATATTTTGTTACCTAAAATAAAGTAAGTTTATTTAATACAGGTCACAAAAGTACTTTAGTTTTTAATTTAATTTACCCTTATTATAAAGGTATAAAATATTCATATAATATATTTTATATAAAATATTAAAACCCATTAAAAATTACAAGGAAAATTCCTGGAAAAACGAAACCTTAATTGTGCATGTGTACACGTTTATTGTTTGTGCTGTGGTTTTCCCATCGTTCATACTTACGTGCGCGTGTGTACGTGTTCTCATCTTGATTATGATGTTAACTGTCTACCTGACTTTTTCGATGTTTATTTGCGAGTAAGATTATTTAAAGTAATGTCTTCCTAATTATTATTAATTACAATATCAACAATGTACACTTACAGAGATCTCGCCGATATTTTCTTTCAACAAAATGATTTTTACGATATTGAATTGCATATGCTAAGCAAACAAATTTTTAATATATGCAATACGGAAGAAATTAAACTCCACAAACAAAATATTATGAATTTTGGAAAGAGGTTGAAACACGCTATATTGAATGCTCTTATAATAAGAAAAGGATGTACGAACGTAACCATGAATGGTTGTCAAACGAACTTGTTTACGATATTATATCTTCAAATACCAATGAATGTGGAAAACAGGGTCGACCAGCAAAACCAATTGATGAATGTAGTGAAAGAACTCGCAGACTCCAACTTCAGAATATCAATGAAGAAATATCTCCAATAATCATCAAGGCCTCATTTTTCACCAATTCAAACAACACAAAAAGAAAAAACCAAAATTGGGATAATTGAAACACCATCTGGACCATATGTTTCGGAACTTTTTAATTTTCTAATAGCGCTTATAATTGTTGTTGCATGTATTTTGGGAGAACTAATGTGAGTAGCTTCGGGAATTAAATATGGATATTCAGAAAGGTGGTTGTATTGTTTCCGTGAAAATGATGTGGAGAAAAAATCAGCAAACATGTCACAAATCTCTGAATCATCTGAAGATTCGTTATCACAGAACGTCATCATCGAAGGAAACCCAGAATCTTTTCGCTTTGAGTTAACGAACTGGTAGAACGATTTGGGGTTGTGTTTGAAACATGATTTAACCTTAGAAATATAGTTATTATAACATTGTGTATTAGCCAAATTGTAATGTGCCCTTGATGTTGAATATTTTGCGTAATCAGAAACTAGACCGGTTTTTTTTTGAAGACTCTATAATAGCCCTACTCACAATCTTGTGCAAATGGTCGTGCATCATTGCATTTGCAAAATAATTGTACTTTACACCAACAAAATACATTTAAAATGCTCTCAAATACTCTCTCAATTTGCAAATGCTATCATGCAAGACCATTTGCACAGGATTGTGAATTGGGCTAATGTTTATTCTTTAAGGTTTTGAGTCTAGCAAGATGCGATGTGTTCCACGGGGGTCCATTAGTGATTTTTCTTAATGGAATAGATTTCTGAAAGCAGTCAAATAATACTGCGTAAATTTTTGATAACTTTTTATCAATTTCTTGTGGATTTAAAGCATTGTCTGTATGATACTCAGACCAGTTTACCATAAATAGTAGGTTATTTAATTTGTTAAAATCTGCTTTCTTAAAATCAAATGATCTGTCATTATATAACCGGCAAGTTGATTGTAATGGAGTTTTCAAGAAGAAACTTATTTCCAAAGTAGGGTGATAAGGATCTTCAGGTGACAACACTGGAATCACACGTTTAACGCCAAAATCTTCAGGATGAACAACAAATACCAAATCAAGTAGTCTTGCCATTTATTTGAAAAAGCCCAAGATCAGCAAAACAGTCGACTAGAAAAAAGTTTGATTCCTGGCCAGTTGCTGGAGTAAAAAAGTTTGAGTTCGGTTCTTTGCACCAACTGATGTTTGGCATATTGAAATCACCTAGTACAATAACGGTGTCGGCAGGTTTTGATTGTTTCACGACGAGCTCTATACATTTCAAATGGGTTTCATAAACCTGAGTACTTGAAGCAGGAGGAATGTACGAACATGTTATAAACATTGTGGTAAACTTCAACTTAATACACATCGCTACGAATTCGATATCCCTTGCAATATTTAAAACATTCTCTTCAGATGGTAAGCAAGTAGAAACTGCAATTAAAACTCCACCACCATCTTTTTCAACTCTATCACATCTATAAATATGGAATTTATTGCACATTATTTCAGATTCATGGACATTTTTTCCAGGTTTATTGCGAAGCCAAGTTTCAGTAAATGCAATAATATTGTACTCGATATCAAAACTTTGAAGGTATAACGATTTTAATTTGGTATTCATACCACGAACGTTTTGGTAAGCAATAGAAATAGATGACAAATTAAGATAATTTCTTGTAGAAGAATTTGTTTCTAGTTTTTTGAACTAGAGGCTGTAGCCTTGGGAAGAGTTACATTATTTTCGTCTCTATAAATAAACTCTCTAACTATCGTATGTTCTGGCCAAAAGCTTGGGTTTACTATTTTATCAAAAAGGCATTCAGGAACAATTATTTTAAAAGATGATCTATTTAATTTAAAAATCTTTGAATCATTGGATAATTCACTACCAAGTTTTGTTTTAATATAGCATTCAACATCACTTGCGGATGTATCAGTTGTAAAGCGTGTAGCAAATATAGTCTTTTTCGGAGGAATAGTTTTCAGAATTTGGTTTGAAGGACCTGTGAACTTCATATTAACTGGATTTTCGATTGATAAAACGCTAGGTGTGGGAGACGTAGAGGGTGTAAAAAATGTGCGTTCGGAAGAATTTACTATCGTAGCGTGACCTGGCGGACAATTATTTTCTGCTGCAACACTCAGCGAACGATTATCTGCATAAATTGATTTAGAAAGCACCTGTACAGAAGTAGATGGATTTAAGTTTAAAGGGTGAGGTACTGACACAGAGTTATTATTGGCAAGATTACAAGAATCAGCAGTAGATGGCAACTCCGGAGGATATACCAACAAATTTTCATTTGGTTTATCCTTGTTAATGTTCCTTGGTGACTTGCGTCGGTTTGGAGATGTCTGAGGCGATTTTGAATTTTCTAAAGATGATTTAAAATCATCAAATAGAGATCCATACGCGGAAATACGGGTTGAGAGCTTTGCACATTCATCTTGTATTTTCAAAAACTGGGTTTTAGTACTTTGGAAAAATCGATAAAAACTAGCTCCAATTTTTTTACAGCCATTACAACACCAATGCAGCGCATCATACCTCTTAATGGATTCCGCAACACTCGCCGACATGCCACAGCATTTATAGTGGCATAGCCCATGGCATAACCAACAACATATCATACTTTAACAATTAAGTTCAAGTTTGCAGTTTTTATTTAAGCAAGACATTTTTAATTGAAATTAGGGATTAAATGAAAAGTTTACTGCGGTAACACTGTTTTTATATTAGTGAAATGTGAGCAAGAGTATATTTATTATTATTGTTGAAAACGAATTAGCGGTTTATCTTTGCAGTTTTTGTTGGAAATGATGGAATGTAAATTGTTATTATATTGTTGATGTTTTAAAACAGTGATGTCAATTGTGATGTCAAATGTGATAAGTTGTAAAAAAGGGTTTCGAAAATTGCCAAGTGCTCAGATATTTAATTTTAAAATATTTCTCCATTTTTAAGCTGAACATTTGGTTAGTTTATATACAAGAGAAACAATTTTTACAAAAAGTGTTACTTATGAATTAATTTAAAAGCTACTTTAAGAAATTTTCGAAAAGATGTACCTACATACAGTGGATCCAACTTATTTCAAACCTCTTATATGTATTGTATATATATATTTATATAAATATATTATTTCTGTTTAGAGGCCTCAAAACAGGACTTGAGATACTTCCCGCTGAATGAGAGTGTTTTTCAGTAAACAATTATATTTTACGCTCTCAAAATAAAAGAGCGTAAGCGTACATGTGAGTTTTGCTTCCACAATTGTGTATGAGGCTGACATCACTGTTTTAAAACAATGATGTCAAATGTGATTGTGTTGGTGAGATCACTCTTATCTCTTACATTCCCAGCGGTAGAAATGTGCGGTTGCGAGGCCTAACTAGTGGCCTTTTCTAAGAGTATCCTTTTAGTTCAGGGCTCCTCAATGGGAGAAAATATTTAAGTATAATGTATTTGTGAATTTTTCATGTGTTAGTGACTGTTTTTTTAAGCAAGAGCGTACAAATAATGTTGCCAGACGACGTCATTTTTACGACTTTTTATGCCAAAAATAAAATGACATGAAATATTTAAATAAAGTTTTCATTAATATGTATTTCTTACATTTAATTAATACAGGCGAAAATTAATAAGGCTAAAATTATTTTAAATTTTTTTCCGAATTTATTAATGTACATAATGTTGGAATATTTTGACTTATATATTGCCATTTTATCTGACAAAAATATTGTGTTCCGTTATTTCTGTTTAAAAATAACGTGATTTAAATATTAAATTTGAACGAAATATTTAAAAGACCAAGTCCAGGAAATTATAATAGAGGAGTAAAAAAATCTAAATATGTAAGTGGAATCAAAACATTTTGGTTCTTACTTTTAATTAAGAGAAAAGACATATATTATAAAAAAAAAGACTTACAAATCAAAAAATTTGCTTTCAAGTCAATTCATCTATTAAAATGTTTGTAATTTTGAAAAAATTCTATATAAGGACGCTACTAGACGTTGAAACTCGTACTTCTAGCAATATAATTCGTAAAATATTAGTAATAGGTGATAGCTACCTTAAAGAAGCTAATTAAAAAATCTAGATAATAATAATCGGCAATGTAACTTCTGAGATATAGAGCCTCGGAAAAAAGAGCCTTATGTACCCTCTTCTCCCCATAAAACTTTTTGCAAAAAAAAATTTATAGGAACAAAAATATTAAACAGAAGCAATTTCTTATTTTACGTATACTTCAAATTGAACTTACTCATTGTTTTTAAATATTTTTGTCAAAATAACACCGTTTTATATGAAAAATTGAAAGCATTTTTTAATTCTGTAGAAATGTTGAGGTATTTTTCATAAAACTACCGTAATAATTTCACATTAACGATTTGAAAAAGTAATATGAAGATGTTGATGTTTTTTCTCCAAAATTTGGCGATATTGCATCTATTTTGTCTGGCAACTATGTGAACAAGAAAGAACATTTAAAGGTGTTGCCGTTGATCACTAAATCAAATTGATAATAATATAAGAAGGCAAACTTAGTTTTCACTTTTATAAATGTGTGAAATTGATTTTTGTTTCTATAGTCTATATTCTATTCACAATTTCGACCGAAATGCTGTCAAAGCCCATATAAAAAGTATTTAGTCGAAATAAGCGTGGAAAGAAAAATATGATAAGAAAATTCGGAAATAAAACTGTAAATGGTGTAAAGATAATGTACCAAAAATTTTAAAATACTCGTGCAACTGAGTAAATAACATTTCTTTCGATTTAAAAAAAAAAGTTCCTCTGTAGAAATTTTTCATAAGGTTTATATTAAAATATTCTATTATAGACAATACTATCTTCCAATGGAGATATAAAATATTATAAAACCATTTTTGTATCATACAAAATTACTAAAAATCATAATATATATAAATTCATCCATTCAAGAATACAAAAAATCGAACGATGGCAACGCGGGTTGAAAATTTAGTCATGCATTTGTTGTTGTCTATGAATAAAATTTTTATTTTCTCTTCTCTCATTGATGTGAATTTCGTTACTATTCGTGTTGCGTATGTGAATACGTGTAAAAAATCCGATTGGCACTCGTATCTGGAGTGTAATGGCTGAGGAGCCCTGTTTTAGTTACCAATAATATCTTCTAATTTTATAAGTTGTAAAAAAGAGTTTCGAAAATTGCCAAGTGCTCAGATATTTAATTTTAAAATATTTCTCCATTTTTAAGCTGAACATTTGGTTAGTTTATATACAAGAGAAACAGTTTTTACAAAAAGTCTTACTTATGAATTAATTTAAAAGCTACTTTAAGAAATTTTCGAAAAGATGTACCTACATACAGTGGATCCAACTTATTGCAAACCTCTTATATGTATTATATATATATATTTATATAAATATATTATTTCTGTTTAGAGGCCTCAAAACGGGACTTGCGATACTTCCCGCTGAATGAGATTGTTTTTTGTAAACAATTATATTTTACGCTCTCAAAATAAAAGAGCGTAAGCGTACATGTGAGTTTTGCTTCCACAATTGAGTATGAGGCTGACATCACTGTTTTAAAATAAAAACATGACTGTAGCAGTGATGTCAAATGTGATTGTGTTGGTAAGATCACTCTTATCTCTTACATTCCCAGCGGGAGAAATGTGCGGTTGCGAGGCCTAACTAGTGGCCTTTTCTAAGAGTATCCTTTTATTTACCAATAATATCTTCTAATTTTATAAGTTGTAAAAAAGGGTTTCGAAAATTGCCAAGTGCTCAGATATTTAATTTTAAAATATTTCTCCATTTTTAAGCTGAACATTTGGTTAGTTTATATACAAGAGAAACAATTTTTACAAAAAGTGTTACTTATGAATTAATTTAAAAGCTACTTTAAGAAATTTTCGAAAAGATGTACCTACATACAGTGGATCCAACTTATTTCAAACCTCTTATATGTATTGTATATATATATTTATATAAATATATTATTTCTGTTTAGAGGCCTCAAAACAGGACTTGAGATACTTCCCGCTGAATGAGAGTGTTTTTCAGTAAACAATTATATTTTACGCTCTCAAAATAAAAGAGCGTAAGCGTACATGTGAGTTTTGCTTCCACAATTGTGTATGAGGCTGACATCACTGTTTTAAAACAATGATGTCAAATGTGATTGTGTTGGTGAGATCACTCTTATCTCTTACATTCCCAGCGGTAGAAATGTGCGGTTGCGAGGCCTAACTAGTGGCCTTTTCTAAGAGTATCCTTTTAGTTCAGGGCTCCTCAATGGGAGAAAATATTTAAGTATAATGTATTTGTGAATTTTTCATGTGTTAGTGACTGTTTTTTTAAGCAAGAGCGTACAAATAATGTTGCCAGACGACGTCATTTTTACGACTTTTTATGCCAAAAATAAAATGACTTGAAATATTTAAATAAAGTTTTCATTAATATGTATTTCTTACATTTAATTAATACAGGCGAAAATTAATAAGGCTAAAATTATTTTAAATTTTTTTCCGAATTTATTAATGTACATAATGTTGGAATATTTTGACTTATATATTGCCATTTTATCTGACAAAAATATTGTGTTCCGTTATTTCTGTTTAAAAATAACGTGATTTAAATATTAAATTTGAACGAAATATTTAAAAGACCAAGTCCAGGAAATTATAATAGAGGAGTAAAAAAATCTAAATATGTAAGTGGAATCAAAACATTTTGGTTCTTACTTTTAATTAAGAGAAAAGACATATATTATAAAAAAAAAGACTTACAAATCAAAAAATTTGCTTTCAAGTCAATTCATCTATTAAAATGTTTGTAATTTTGAAAAAATTCTATATAAGGACGCTACTAGACGTTGAAACTCGTACTTCTAGCAATATAATTCGTAAAATATTAGTAATAGGTGATAGCTACCTTAAAGAAGCTAATTAAAAAATCTAGATAATAATAATCGGCAATGTAACTTCTGAGATATAGAGCCTCGGAAAAAAGAGCCTTATGTACCCTCTTCTCCCCATAAAACTTTTTGCAAAAAAAAATTTATAGGAACAAAAATATTAAACAGAAGCAATTTCTTATTTTACGTATACTTCAAATTGAACTTACTCATTGTTTTTAAATATTTTTGTCAAAATAACACCGTTTTATATGAAAAATTGAAAGCATTTTTTAATTCTGTAGAAATGTTGAGGTATTTTTCATAAAACTACCGTAATAATTTCACATTAACGATTTGAAAAAGTAATATGAAGATTTTGATGTTTTTTCTCCAAAATTTGGCGATATTGCATCTATTTTGTCTGGCAACTATGTGAACAAGAAAGAACATTTAAAGGTGTTGCCGTTGATCACTAAATCAAATTGATAATAATATAAGAAGGCAAACTTAGTTTTCACTTTTATAAATGTGTGAAATTGATTTTTGTTTCTATAGTCTATATTCTATTCACAATTTCGACCGAAATGCTGTCAAAGCCCATATAAAAAGTATTTAGTCGAAATAAGCGTGGAAAGAAAAATATGATAAGAAAATTCGGAAATAAAACTGTAAATGGTGTAAAGATAATGTACCAAAAATTTTAAAATACTCGTGCAACTGAGTAAATAACATTTCTTTCGATTTAAAAAAAAAAGTTCCTCTGTAGAAATTTTTCATAAGGTTTATATTAAAATATTCTATTATAGACAATACTATCTTCCAATGGAGATATAAAATATTATAAAACCATTTTTGTATCATACAAAATTACTAAAAATCATAATATATATAAATTCATCCATTCAAGAATACAAAAAATCGAACGATGGCAACGCGGGTTGAAAATTTAGTCATGCATTTGTTGTTGTCTATGAATAAAATTTTTATTTTCTCTTCTCTCATTGATGTGAATTTCGTTACTATTCGTGTTGCGTATGTGAATACGTGTAAAAAATCCGATTGGCACTCGTATCTGGAGTGTAATGGCTGAGGAGCCCTGTTTTAGTTACCAATAATATCTTCTAATTTTATAAGTTGTAAAAAAGAGTTTCGAAAATTGCCAAGTGCTCAGATATTTAATTTTAAAATATTTCTCCATTTTTAAGCTGAACATTTGGTTAGTTTATATACAAGAGAAACAGTTTTTACAAAAAGTCTTACTTATGAATTAATTTAAAAGCTACTTTAAGAAATTTTCGAAAAGATGTACCTACATACAGTGGATCCAACTTATTGCAAACCTCTTATATGTATTATATATATATATTTATATAAATATATTATTTCTGTTTAGAGGCCTCAAAACGGGACTTGCGATACTTCCCGCTGAATGAGATTGTTTTTTGTAAACAATTATATTTTACGCTCTCAAAATAAAAGAGCGTAAGCGTAAATGTGAGTTTTGCTTCCACAATTGAGTATGAGGCTGACATCACTGTTTTAAAATAAAAACATGACTGTAGCAGTGATGTCAAATGTGATTGTGTTGGTAAGATCACTCTTATCTCTTACATTCCCAGCGGGAGAAATGTGCGGTTGCGAGGCCTAACTAGTGGCCTTTTCTAAGAGTATCCTTTTATTTACCAATAATATCTTCTAATTTTATAAGTTGTAAAAAAGGGTTTCGAAAATTGCCAAGTGCTCAGATATTTAATTTTAAAATATTTCTCCATTTTTAAGCTGAACATTTGGTTAGTTTATATACAAGAGAAACAATTTTTACAAAAAGTGTTACTTATGAATTAATTTAAAAGCTACTTTAAGAAATTTTCGAAAAGATGTACCTACATACAGTGGATCCAACTTATTTCAAACCTCTTATATGTATTGTATATATATATTTATATAAATATATTATTTCTGTTTAGAGGCCTCAAAACAGGACTTGAGATACTTCCCGCTGAATGAGAGTGTTTTTCAGTAAACAATTATATTTTACGCTCTCAAAATAAAAGAGCGTAAGCGTACATGTGAGTTTTGCTTCCACAATTGTGTATGAGGCTGACATCACTGCTGTAGGATAATTGTTGTTTTTGTTGTTCGGGGTTTTTTATACCCTCCAAAAAAGAATTTGGAGGGTATATTCACTTTGTCATTCCGTTTGTAACGCATCGAAATATCCATCTCAGACCCCATAAAGTATATATATTCTTGATCAGTGATGAAATCTAAGACGAACTGAGCATGTCCGTCCGTCCGTCCGTCTGTGGAAATCACGATTCAGTCCAAACGAAAAGAGCTAGACTCTTGAACTTTGGCATAAATATATTTTAAAACTTAGAGCAGGTTAAGTTCGAAGATGGGCTAAATCGGGCAAGAGGGAAAAAAGTTCCCCTAAGAAGAACTAAACGAACCCAGAAAAAACAACATAATTTTTAAAGTTTTTTGGTTATTTTGTTAAGCAAATGATATATTTTTATGTCAAATACGGTCCAACGCCTTAAACTTGGAGCCATTAAATAAAATAAAAATATATTTTGACCCCGCCCACTTTAGTGGGCGTTATTATAGGCAAAAATAGCATAAAAATTTAACAAATTGCTTTACTTAAGCCTACATTCCTTAAAAATAACACTTTTAAGCTTTAATGACGAAGCTGAGACGAAACCTGGTACTACTCTGCCCTACCCCCTCCTTCCCCTTTGCCCCCTAAATGACCCTACCAAAAAAAAAAAATTTTTTTAATTTTGTATATAATCATCCCAAGCATTTATCTTTAGAATTTTATGACTACCGATTTCTGCCCTACCTCCCCCCCCACCTCCCCCTTTGCCCGCTAAATGACCCTATTAAAAATAAATATAAATTTGTTTTTATTTTGTGTATAATCATCCCAAGCATTTATTTTTACAGTTTTATGTGTATCTGTTTCTGCCCTACCCCCTCTCCCCCTTTGCACTTTAAATGACCCTATCAAAGAAAAGAAATTTTAAATTTGTATATAATTTAGCATTTATTTTTAGAGTTTTATGACAAAGGTGAAATGTTTCCCCCACAGCCCTTGCCAGAGCGACCCCGCCAAAATACAGTTTTTATAGCCTCCAAAGAGAATTGTGATGAAGTCTAAGACGGTCTAGCAATGCCCATACGTTCGTCTGTGGAAAAGATGATATTGTATATTTTTGAACCCCACCCCCTTTAGTGGGCGTTGACGTACGATAATATATAAAGGAACTCTGTCCCACCAAGTTAAACATATCAAATTCACTTACTAAATATTTGGAGGGTATTAAGATTTAAAGCATAAATGCAATAATATGAAACAATATGTTTATGCAATTTATGTATTTTGAACTTTTGAATTTGGTAAACAAGAGTTTCGAGTTTGTAGTTAAGTGTAAAATTTTATATTTTAGGAGCGAAATATAAACACGTCCGTTCACTATGCGCTTTGTTGTCTTTAATAGAAGCAAGTCCAAAACGCACAAAAGGATTTTGAAAAATCCAGAAGAGGCGTTAGCTTTATTTCTGGATATAAAATTATCTAAAAATCAGTATAAGGAATTGCGAAAACGAGCCAATGAAAAGAATTCTGGGATTTTCCCAGAGTATAGGGATTTAGTCTCTGCCAAAATATAATGCTTACCTCCAGAAACTGCTATAACTGTCACTTCCACTTCGGCAGAAATCAAATTGCAATATCTTCTTCAACACACTGCCGAGCGCTTGTTAAATACATTTGATGCTGATCGCTTGAAAAAACTTGGAAATGTCAGCATTACTTTAATTTCTAAATGGGGATGTGATGGGTCCTCTGGTCAAAGACAATACAAGCAATATAATGCCGAATATACATCAGATGCTGACTTATTTATAGTATCTTTCATTCCATTGCGCTTAACAAGAAGTTATACGGGCTTAAAGCCATCAACCAGCAGAGAAACAGAAATTGTTGTATGGAAAAATGAAATACCCTCATCAACAAAGTATTGCAGACCAATAAAATTTACATTCAAAAAAGAAACAAAAGATGTCATAATTAAAGAAGTCCAAAAAATAAAAGATCAAATTGATGCCCTTCAACCTGCAGTATTTACAGTTGATGACCAGGAAATCGAAACAAATTTTAAAATGTGTCTCAAAATGATTGATGGAAAAGTTGCACAAACTTTAACTGATACAAAAGCATCGTCAAGCTGCGTTAGTAGTTAATAACTGTATGTGCGAGAACAATTAAAATACTCAAATTTCAGCAATTAAATTTTAAAATTTTTAAATTTTAATTGCCAAATTTGTGTTAATGGGTTTTTTTGTAATTTGATACTTTAATGTGTGTGTGTGTATTTTCCCACGGTTAAATAGGGATGTTCACATTGTTGTTGTTTAATTTTTTATGATGTTGGGGTAGGCGTGGGAATTTTTGTCTGTCCATATGAGACCTTGGGAGTTTGTGTCTGTCCGTATGAGACCGTGGGAATTTCTGTCCGTCCATATGTGGGGGGTAGTTTGGTGGAGGGGTGCTGTAGTAACCAAAATGAGTTTGTATAAGTGAGCGTGAGACCGTGAGAATTTTTGTCTGTCCATATGAGAGCTTGGGAGTTTGTGTCTGTCCATATGTGACCTTGGGAATACATGTCCGTCGGTATGTGAGCGTGGGAATTTCTGTCTGTCCATATGTGAGCGTAGGAATTCTGTCTCTACATGGGTGCTATGGCCTAATAGAAAATAATAAATTTTTAGTATCTGACACAACATTTTTTAGGAAGTACAATATCTCAAAAGTGTTGTATAAATGGATGGCCCTAATGTTTGTGGTTCGTTTCTTCTTGCTGGAGTGAGATTTCTTCTTTTATTTTTTAGCTTGTTTTTAATTGTGTGTTTACTTAAGATATTTTTAATTTTGGTGTGTGTTTACTTAAGATATTTTGTCCAGCAATTCAGTTATTTCTTTTTTGTGTGCAATGCTTGAGTGTGGGGGAATAATTTGATTATTCTGATCTTGAAGACGTTGTGAAAAAAATTACTATTGCAAAATATTGAATTTGATATTTTGTTTATTTTATACATGACGATCATCGATGGATTTTATTTGGGGATCTGGATGGTGGTGCGATTTCTGTATTTTGTAGAATATTAATATGTGTGTGTTTTTGTGTTCTGAGTGGCGATTGGAATGTCTGCCTGTCAGACAGGGGGTGTGTGTGTGACGATTGGTGAGTCTGTGTGACAGTCCGCTTTTTTGTTGCTTTCCTGGATTTAGCGCAAGTGGGTCAGTATGAAATGAAATAAATTTGTAGATATTTATGTACGCATATACATACAAACAAATAATAAGCGTTTATTCGTTGTGCCCAAATATTCCCTTGACCATTTGAATGAATGAACCATTGTGTTTATTTGTTTGTGTGTTCTCTGAAATAAATATGTATATAGGTGTTTATTTGAAATAAAAGACATTTATTTTAATTTTTATAAGCATTTATTTAAAAGTTTGTTAACATTTTCATTTTTAAGTAAAATTGCATTCCTTAAGGCACAAACACCATAGTCGTGATAGCTACAATAGAAATATGTTGAATGGTTAGTTTCCATTTGTTTAAAATTAATGCAGCCAATGTCTTCAATGTTATAAACTGTTTGATGAATCATTTTTTCTAGCCATTTTTTCTTCTCTCCCCCCTTAACATATATATGTGAATTTCTTATATTGGATCTTAAAAACTTGCAAACGCTTTGAAATGAGACTGATCCATCATTCCAGTTAATATGATGATAGTTTTTTGTTAACCAAACTGCTTCTCTCTGTTTTTTGACCGATAAACATGCGAAATCAAAAGGAGGTTTTATGATGAAATTGAGGCATTCGTTGTTGCTGAAAACTACAGCTAGTTCTTTTGCGATGAAGTCATTTGAATTATTTTTGAAACCTTGCAAGTCTACAAAAACAATATCACCATCCATGTTATTTAATTTATAAGACCTTCCGGACTTGACCTTTTATTGGTATGTATTCTATTACGCGGTCATGAATAAGAACGCAGTAAGCTGATGTCGTTGCTGGAATATTTGTTGCTGTTTCAAATTCAATTTTTATGTCAATCGGTCCGGTATTGACTGATTCGTTCTGATAGCTTACATCTACTACAATAATTGGAGCGTCGTCTGTAAACTCCTGGGCAGTTAATAATGGTTGAGGCTCATTCATATAGTAGCTTTGTTGAAATCTTACATACATATCATATAGAATTGCATACCGTTCATTTTTAAATTTTATGTTAAGATCATCATATGGGTAAGAGGTTGAATTTAAATGTACTTTTAAATTAGTGAGGTCACAGTGAACAAATTTGTTACCTCGTTGAAATGCGACCAATACAAAACGTGGTCGCTCTTTACTTGCAGCTAATTTAACATTCCAAATATGACTTGTTCCTGTATTCAATTGTGGATTCATATGACAATCCCAGCTACGAAATGCCATCGGTATAGAAGCACCATTGTTAATAATTTTAATCATATTCAACTTGCTCTGATCAGATAATTGTACGTGTGGAATTCTCCAGGAGATGAGTGAAATTGTAAGTTTCGATTTTTCAGTAGAAACGCTCGAGTGTACAACAGCTTCATCATTTTTATTGCGCAAGAGTATCAATTCATGCTTTCCATTAAGTATAACTTTGTTGTAGTCTTCAGCAAACCCCAAAAGCATTTTTAGTGGTACATAAAAATTAAAATATCCATTCTTAAGATTCAAATCATCAGTTTTATGCCATCCACCATTTTGCATTACAACGCTTTGAGTTGGTGATAGAGATACCAAATTTTTTATTGTGGTTGTTGTTCCTAAATACCTTGTATGATCGATTTCAATACCATTAAGCTCATAGCGGATTTCATCAAATAGATGTGCAACAAAGTTGTTTTTCAATTTAAAATTTTCTGAAAATTTTCCAGTTTTTTCATCTACAACGAAACCTTCCACATATATATAGCTCTCACTAGGTAACACGTACAAATCTTGATTTTGTATTGAGATTCGAATCTCATCATTATTATTGTACGATTGTAGATATGGTATGTAGGTATGATAGTCCTTTTTTATTATATTTTCGTCAGACAATGGCTTATCCAATACGTTTATTATTGAGCTCATTTTGTTTTCAGTTTGAAATTCAAAGACTTGAGAAAACTTTTGTTTGTTGTTGTAAGTGACCTTTGACGAGCAGATCTTTTCAATTGTGGTTTAGGTTGTAATATCTGTGGATGAGACGTGGCTGCCGTATTTTGTGATATACTTGTATTGTATATTATCATTACTTAGTTGGTCTTAAATGTATTCGTATTGTAATTTCCTCTCCTCTGAAATTAATTAAATCACCGTTCTGATCAACCACGCGCAGTGATAGAGAACTTATCTCTTTGGTGTTTACAGGTAAATAGATGAGATTCCGTGGAATCTCATCTATTTTATAGCCTGCAGGTACATTAATCGGAAACTCATGAAGTGTGTGTGATTTTGAATTGTTCATATATGTGTTAGTAGCGATACTACTTTCAATTCGCAAGAGATTTACTTTAAAAATATTAACTGGAAGATCTGAGTAATGATCTTCGGTCGGTGTTAGGATTTTACTATTGAATCCTAAAAGATTCCCAATTGTATTTTCTTTATTAAAATATATCGGGTCTTTAGAACTATTTATTTTAACTTGCATCGTATTGTTGTTAGCTTCTATAAAAATATGCTCTCCAGGACTGAGTCGTTTGTATTGCTCTTCTATGTAGTCAACTATATCTTTCAATTCATAAGATCCAATTGGTATTTCAATTACATATTCCCCTATATGAAACATATTGTTATAGGAGTCTACATTTGGAATACTGTTGTATGAATGAAAATCAGTTAGCGCACACTCATATGAGTCGTTTAAGTCAATGGGAGGAAAATAATTAGCATATAGCGCAGATGAGTTAGAGCTCAGAGTAAGTGTTATTGACATTATAACAGCCTGTTCACAAATAAATAAAGTTTAATACACACCATGGTTTATATGAATAATTTGCATATATATTTCATAATCTTATTTTAAAATTAACATTAGTTATTAAAAATATTGATGTTATTGTCGTTGTTATCATTGCGGATGACGATTTATTTCGTTTTCGATCTATAGTATTTCATCTTTGCTTATCCAGGAATTGTGTTGATTAGAAAATCCCAACCATTTAACTAATGCTTTGCCCCCTTTCAGTCGAATCACCTTTTCAACTAGATATGTATTTGGAAATCTAGTTCTTGACAGTTCTTCCGTATAGAAGCCACCTTTAATAGGATTTCCAAGACAATCTTCTAATATGTATGTTGTAGGATATGTATTCTGAACTCTTTGGATTGTGAAAATTTCTGTTGTCCAATTCGGAGTATAGCCTTTCTCAAAAATATGTTTATATTTGCTAATACGTACATGGTCTCCTGCATTAAATTTTGACATTTTGTACATCTTTAAATGACTGTATACTGTATTTAGAAGTTGTTTTTCATTTTTTGAGTTGACTTTAATCGGTGGCATTTTAATGGTGCGATGAACTTTTCTATTGTATGCATTAAGTAAATCTTTGTATATATCAAGCCAGTTGTAGGAACCATTAAAACTAAACTCTTTCCACATCATTCCTTTTAATGTTCTATTGAATCGTTCTACTATTGATGCTTTCATGATGCTATACGTTGAGTAGTGTTTGATGTTGTATTTATCCATCAATTGATTAAAGTGTTTGTTGAAGAATTCTTTACCATCATCTGTTTGTAAGTTTTTTGGCACACGCCCCAACTGAAAAATAGTCTCCATTGCCTGCGTTGTGTCAACAGCTGTTTTTCTTCTCAGAGGTACTGCCCAAGCATATTTGGAGAATGTGTCAATTACAGTTAGCAAAAATCTATAATTTTTATTGTATGTAGAATAGTTCCCCATTTCAACTAAATCCGCTTGCCAAAGATCGTCTATTCCTTTCATAACAACTCTACGACGTCCAAACATTTTTCGAGCTTGCTTATGGAGCTCGTTCACTAAATTTCTTTTTGTATCCATGTCTAAGCTTTAAGAAGTCTTTGGGGTGTGTTGTGATCTATCTGATGCGCTTTCACCAATTGACACAAACATGTAATTTTCAAATCTATACATTTTTTCATTTAATCTTTCAATTTCTTCTTCGAAGGATGCTCTGATCTTGGAAATGCTTTCTTGCAATTTTTTATTCTCTTCCAACTGTAATATTATTTCATGTTGTTGCATTTCGATTTGATTTTTTAGAGTATTGTGCATTTTGTTGTTATCTTCTTTAAATTCTTTTATAATTTTGTGTTCTACTTCTTCCATTTGAGTTTGCAAAAACAATTTATTGATAGCATCGTTTTCCTCCAAAGCTTTTGCAACATTTTTGATTCTTTTGTTTTGGACATCAATGTTGTTGTTCGCATCCAAAAAGAGCCCCAACAATTTAGGTGCATTTTTCAATGAAATTATACTGCTAGTGTCGTTTAGATAATGTCCGAATTTATCAACAGACATAATTTATATTTAAAATGTGTATGCGTTTATATAGTTTATACTATTATATTAGCTTCACGTAGTTCTTCAATAATTGAGACAATCTCGTTGTTGTGATTAGTATGACCTGCAGATTGTGATGCAAGCAGTAGTCTAAGTCGATCTACCAACTCGTTTGGATCATCCCAGTATATATAGTTTGATTTATGAGGATTTACCTGCATCAATCCCTTACCTAAATAAGTAGCCTTTGTTAATTCCGATGAGGTCTTATGATTTTTCTCTTTAAAAAGTTTTCCAATAATATGTTTGTACTTGTACCCTCTAGTCCCCTTGATTTGACCATCGGACTTATAATCTCTTCTGTGTGCATTAGTAGTAAGTAATATTTTTTTATAGATTTCAAGCTCGAATTTATCATAGTTTTTTGGTGTTTTATGAAACATCAAAGAAAACAGTCCTGGGGTGAGAGCCCATATTTGACCACCAACTTGTATTTTATCTTGATTTAACTCGATGTTGCTACTACCAAATTTCCATTCGTTATTATAATCTCTATGTGGACCATAGTTAGTATCTAGTTCATTTCTCGATTGCAATAGTGATAAGTCAGGATAACTCTCGTCATGATTAGAATGTTGTGAATAAAAGTCATCTTCATCAAAATCGCTGTTACTTTTACTATTAGACTGTTTAAACATTGATTCTTCAATTAGTTTCTTAGGGGTACTTGCTTCCAACTTCATTGTTGAGTTCTGAGGATGAAAACTGACACTGTCCTCATATTCAGTTTTCTTATCATTCTTTTCTTTTTTATTCGGTATATCAATATATTTAGAGCTATTTATAAATTCTTTTAAAGGTTCTGTTATGGGCTTGAATGTATCACTTAATTGCTGATGTGTATCTATTTCACCATTTTTTATACTACGAAGCTTTTTCTTTAATATATTTCTTGTTGTCACCAAGTCTTTTAGAATTTTTTCATTCATTTTAGCTTTTCAGCTATCAGATCAGCTTATCAAGTATCAGATCAGGTTATCAGATCAGGTATCAGATCAGGTATCAGATCAGTTTATCAGGTATCAGATCAGCTTATCAGGTGTCAGATCAGGTTATCAGATCAGGTATCAGATCAGTTTATCAGGTATCAGATCAGCTTATCAGGTGTCAGATCAGGTTATCAGATCAGGTATCAGATCAGTTTATCAGGTATCAGATCAGCTTATCAGGTGTCAGATCAGGTTATCAGATCACGTATTAGATGAGTTTATCAGGTTATCAGATCAGTTTATCAGATGAGGTTATCAGATCAGCTTGTTAGGTATCTGATCAGATTATTATGTATCAGATCAAGTTTTTGCTTAGATGACCAGTTATAACAATCACATGTATAAAGTTTAAAGCCAGATTATGTACTAAGCGATACCCTTGATGAACAGTAATTTATATTACGATGAAGTAATCAAATGATTTTCTATAGCGACCATTGTTTAGTTCATTGTCTTTACTTATCATCAAAAATCCATATTTATCCTTCCAACATTCTTGACATATATACTGAAACTTTTCAAATTTCATATCGCTGGCAACATGATCATCGTATACATGTCTCATATTTTTCGCATCTTGTTTAAACATTATAATTAAATTGGCATTATCTCTTATTAAATGTTTTGGAATTCTTGTGTAGGTTTGACACAAGTAAAATGAATCTACATTCTTATGACGCCCCATACAAAAATATGCACGTATATTGTTTTGGTTTTCACATGCAACATCATCGAAAATCATAATTGAATTGCTTTTAGCTTCACTAGGAGGAACAACGGACTCATTGTCTGCGAATGTGTAGTATCCCATTCCTTTAATTGGCGAAATTAAATTCTTTAGGTATTCATATTTAGGTTGATACAGAGATTTTGAGTACAAATAGATATTTTCAAACTTGAGACCATTAGGACTTTCTAGCAAACTGATCATTACATTAGTTTTTCCACAATTGGAGGGACCAACTATTAATGCTCGAATAGAATTTGGTAGCAAGGAACTATGTCTTATTTTTGTACTGTCATTTGAAAATACATCCACATTACGAACTAAAATATTTTTGTGTTGTTTTACTAAGCGCATTTCAATAACTACTTGTAAAATTCACAAAACAATATCTTTTATTCTAGAATAAAATAATATGGTTACGTTTTATAAAAAAACATTCAGTCATAAGAAAACTATCGTTGGAGAAGGTTTACTAAATAAAACAATAAATTCTCTACCTTTTGAATTACATCTTCCTGGATATCAGTACTGTGGACCTGGCACAAGATTACAAAAGCGTTTAGATAGAGGAGATAAAGGAATTAATTTATTGGATGCTGCTTGCAAAAATCACGATATAGCTTACTCCAAAAACAAAGAATTAAACAGTAGACACCAAGCTGATAAAATTCTTGAAAATAAAGCTTGGGAAAGAGTTCTTTCAAACAATAGCAGTCTTGCAGAAAAAACATTTGCATATATGGTGACCAATGCAATGAAAGCAAAAACTAAATTTGGTATGGGTATGGAGAAGAAGAGCAGAAATAGGCAAAGACTATCGTTACGAACTCATTTAAATGATAAAAAGCTGTTCAATAGTTCAATTAGAGCAGCAACAAAAACATTACGGGAAGAAAAACCACAAGACATTAACTCGGCCATTAAAATCGCTCGTAAAGTTATCAACAGATCACTTAAGGGGAAAAAGGCACGCGTTGTAATACCACGCATAATCAATGTTCCAAAAATTGGTGGATTTTTACCGCTAATTCCAATTCTAACATTTTCCTCCCATTGACTTAAACGACTCATATGAGTGTGCGCTAACTGATTTTCATTCATACAACAGTATTCCAAATGTAGACTCATATAACAATATGTTTCATATAGGGGAATATGTAATTGAAATACCAATTGGATCTTATGAATTGAAAGATATAGTTGACTACATAGAAGAGCAATACAAACGACTCAGTCCTGGAGAGCATATTTTTATAGAAGCTAACAACAATACGATGCAAGTTAAAATAAATAGTTCTAAAGACCCGATATATTTTAATAAAGAAAATACAATTGGGAATCTTTTAGGATTCAATAGTAAAATCCTAACACCGACCGAAGATCATTACTCAGATCTTCCAGTTAATATTTTTAAAGTAAATCTCTTGCGAATTGAAAGTAGTATCGCTACTAACACATATATGAACAATTCAAAATCACACACACTTCATGAGTTTCCGATTAATGTACCTGCAGGCTATAAAATAGATGAGATTCCACGGAATCTCATCTATTTACCTGTAAACACCAAAGAGATAAGTTCTCTATCACTGCGCGTGGTTGATCAGAACGGTGATTTAATTAATTTCAGAGGAGAGGAAATTACAATACGAATACATTTAAGACCAACTAAGTAATGATAATATACAATACAAGTATATCACAAAATACGGCAGCCACGTCTCATCCACAGATATTACAACCTAAACCACAATTGAAAAGATCTGCTCGTCAAAGGTCACTTACAACAACAAACAAAAGTTTTCTCAAGTCTTTGAATTTCAAACTGAAAACAAAATGAGCTCAATAATAAACGTATTGGATAAGCCATTGTCTGACGAAAATATAATAAAAAAGGGTGATACATTCAAGCCCATAACAGAACCTTTAAAAGAATTTATAAATAGCTCTAAATATATTGATATACCGAATAAAAAAGAAAAGAATGATAAGAAAACTGAATATGAGGGCAGTGCTAGTTTTCATCCTCAGAACTCAACAATGAAGTTGGAAACAAGTACCCCTAAGAAACTAATTGAAGAATCAATGTTTAAACAGTCTAATAGTAAAAGTAACAGCGATTTTGATGAAGACGACTTTTATTCACAACATTCTAATCATGACGAGAGTTATCCTGACTTATCACTATTGCAATCGAGAAATGAACTAGATACTAACTATGGTCCACATAGAGATTATAATAACGAATGGAAATTTGGTAGTAGCAACATCGAGTTAAATCAAGATAAAATACAAGTTGGTGGTCAAATATGGGCTCTCACCCCAGGACTGTTTTCTTTGATGTTTCATAAAACACCAAAAAACTATGATAAATTCGAGCTTGAAATCTATAAAAAAATATTACTTACTACTAATGCACACAGAAGAGATTATAAGTCCGATGGTCAAATCAAGGGGACTAGAGGGTACAAGTACAAACATATTATTGGAAAACTTTTTAAAGAGAAAAATCATAAGACCTCATCGGAATTAACAAAGGCTACTTATTTAGGTAAGGGATTGATGCAGGTAAATCCTCATAAATCAAACTATATATACTGGGATGATCCAAACGAGTTGGTAGATCGACTTAGACTACTGCTTGCATCACAATCTGCAGGTCATACTAATCACAACAACGAGATTGTCTCAATTATTGAAGAACTACGTGAAGCTAATATAATAGTATAAACTATATAAACGCATACACATTTTAAATATAAATTATGTCTGTTGATAAATTCGGACATTATCTAAACGACACTAGCAGTATAATTTCATTGAAAAATGCACCTAAATTGTTGGGGCTCTTTTTGGATGCGAACAACAACATTGATGTCCAAAACAAAAGAATCAAAAATGTTGCAAAAGCTTTGGAGGAAAACGATGCTATCAATAAATTGTTTTTGCAAACTCAAATGGAAGAAGTAGAACACAAAATTATAAAAGAATTTAAAGAAGATAACAACAAAATGCACAATACTCTAAAAAATCAAATCGAAATGCAACAACATGAAATAATATTACAGTTGGAAGAGAATAAAAAATTGCAAGAAAGCATTTCCAAGATCAGAGCATCCTTCGAAGAAGAAATTGAAAGATTAAATGAAAAAATGTATAGATTTGAAAATTACATGTTTGTGTCAATTGGTGAAAGCGCATCAGATAGATCACAACACACCCCAAAGACTTCTTAAAGCTTAGACATGGATACAAAAAGAAATTTAGTGAACGAGCTCCATAAGCAAGCTCGAAAAATGTTTGGACGTCGTAGAGTTGTTATGAAAGGAATAGACGATCTTTGGCAAGCGGATTTAGTTGAAATGGGGAACTATTCTACATACAATAAAAATTATAGATTTTTGCTAACTGTAATTGACACATTCTCCAAATATGCTTGGGCAGTACCTCTGAGAAGAAAAACAGCTGTTGACACAACGCAGGCAATGGAGACTATTTTTCAGTTGGGGCGTGTGCCAAAAAACTTACAAACAGATGATGGTAAAGAATTCTTCAACAAACACTTTAATCAATTGATGGATAAATACAACATCAAACACTACTCAACGTATAGCATCATGAAAGCATCAATAGTAGAACGATTCAATAGAACATTAAAAGGAATGATGTGGAAAGAGTTTAGTTTTAATGGTTCCTACAACTGGCTTGATATATACAAAGATTTACTTAATGCATACAATAGAAAAGTTCATCGCACCATTAAAATGCCACCGATTAAAGTCAACTCAAAAAATGAAAAACAACTTCTAAATACAGTATACAGTCATTTAAAGATGTACAAAATGTCAAAATTTAATGCAGGAGACCATGTACGTATTAGCAAATATAAACATATTTTTGAGAAAGGCTATACTCCGAATTGGACAACAGAAATTTTCACAATCCAAAGAGTTCAGAATACATATCCTACAACATACATATTAGAAGATTGTCTTGGAAATCCTATTAAAGGTGGCTTCTATACGGAAGAACTGTCAAGAACTAGATTTCCAAATACATATCTAGTTGAAAAGGTGATTCGACTGAAAGGGGGCAAAGCATTAGTTAAATGGTTGGGATTTTCTAATCAACACAATTCCTGGATAAGCAAAGATGAAATACTATAGATCGAAAACGAAATAAATCGTCATCCGCAATGATAACAACGACAATAACATCAATATTTTTAATAACTAATGTTAATTTTAAAATAAGATTATGAAATATATATGCAAATTATTCATATAAACCATGGTGTGTATTAAACTTTATTTATTTGTGAACAGGCTGTTATAATGTCAATAACACTTACTCTGAGCTCTAACTCATCTGCGCTATATGCTAATTATTTTCCTCCCATTGACTTAAACGACTCATATGAGTGTGCGCTAACTGATTTTCATTCATACAACAGTATTCCAAATGTAGACTCCTATAACAATATGTTTCATATAGGGGAATATGTAATTGAAATACCAATTGGATCTTATGAATTGAAAGATATAGTTGACTACATAGAAGAGCAATACAAACGACTCAGTCCTGGAGAGCATATTTTTATAGAAGCTAACAACAATACGATGCAAGTTAAAATAAATAGTTCTAAAGACCCGATATATTTTAATAAAGAAAATACAATTGGGAATCTTTTAGGATTCAATAGTAAAATCCTAACACCGACCGAAGATCATTACTCAGATCTTCCAGTTAATATTTTTAAAGTAAATCTCTTGCGAATTGAAAGTAGTATCGCTACTAACACATATATGAACAATTCAAAATCACACACACTTCATGAGTTTCCGATTAATGTACCTGCAGGCTATAAAATAGATGAGATTCCACGGAATCTCATCTATTTACCTGTAAACACCAAAGAGATAAGTTCTCTATCACTGCGCGTGGTTGATCAGAACGGTGATTTAATTAATTTCAGAGGAGAGGAAATTACAATACGAATACATTTAAGACCAACTAAGTAATGATAATATACAATACAAGTATATCACAAAATACGGCAGCCACGTCTCATCCACAGATATTACAACCTAAACCACAATTGAAAAGATCTGCTCGTCAAAGGTCACTTACAACAACAAACAAAAGTTTTCTCAAGTCTTTGAATTTCAAACTGAAAACAAAATGAGCTCAATAATAAACGTATTGGATAAGCCATTGTCTGACGAAAATATAATAAAAAAGGACTATCATACCTACATACCATATCTACAATCGTACAATAATAATGATGAGATTCGAATCTCAATACAAAATCAAGATTTGTACGTGTTACCTAGTGAGAGCTATATATATGTGGAAGGTTTCGTTGTAGATGAAAAAACTGGAAAATTTTCAGAAAATTTTAAATTGAAAAACAACTTTGTTGCACATCTATTTGATGAAATCCGCTATGAGCTTAATGGTATTGAAATCGATCATACAAGGTATTTAGGAACAACAACCACAATAAAAAATTTGGTATCTCTATCACCAACTCAAAGCGTTGTAATGCAAAATGGTGGATGGCATAAAACTGATGATTTGAATCTTAAGAATGGATATTTTAATTTTTATGTACCACTAAAAATGCTTTTGGGGTTTGCTGAAGACTACAACAAAGTTATACTTAATGGAAAGCATGAATTGATACTCTTGCGCAATAAAAATGATGAAGCTCTTGTACACTCGAGCGTTTCTACTGAAAAATCGAAACTTACAATTTCACTCATCTCCTGGAGAATTCCACACGTACAATTATCTGATCAGAGCAAGTTGAATATGATTAAAATTATTAACAATGGTGCTTCTATACCGATGGCATTTCGTAGCTGGGATTGTCATATGAATCCACAATTGAATACAGGAACAAGTCATATTTGGAATGTTAAATTAGCTGCAAGTAAAGAGCGACCACGTTTTGTATTGGTCGCATTTCAACGAGGTAACAAATTTGTTCACTGTGACCTCACTAATTTAAAAGTACATTTAAATTCAACCTCTTACCCATATGATGATCTTAACATAAAATTTAAAAATGAACGGTATGCAATTCTATATGATATGTATGTAAGATTTCAACAAAGCTACTATATGAATGAGCCTCAACCATTATTAACTGCCCAGGAGTTTAAAGACGACGCTCCAATTATTGTAGTAGATGTAAGCTATCAGAACGAATCAGTCAATACCGGACCGATTGACATAAAAATTGAATTTGAAACAGCAACAAATATTCCAGCAACGACATCAGCTTACTGCGTTCTTATTCATGACCGCGTAATAGAATACATACCAATAAAAGGTCAAGTCCGGAAGGTCTTATAAATTAAATAACATGGATGGTGATATTGTTTTTGTAGACTTGCAAGGTTTCAAAAATAATTCAAATGACTTCATCGCAAAAGAACTAGCTGTAGTTTTCAGCAACAACGAATGCCTCAATTTCATCATAAAACCTCCTTTTGATTTCGCATGTTTATCGGTCAAAAAACAGAGAGAAGCAGTTTGGTTAACAAAAAACTATCATCATATTAACTGGAATGATGGATCAGTCTCATTTCAAAGCGTTTGCAAGTTTTTAAGATCCAATATAAGAAATTCACATATATATGTTAAGGGGGGAGAGAAGAAAAAATGGCTAGAAAAAATGATTCATCAAACAGTTTATAACATTGAAGACATTGGCTGCATTAATTTTAAACAAATGGAAACTAACCATTCAACATATTTCTATTGTAGCTATCACGACTATGGTGTTTGTGCCTTAAGGAATGCAATTTTACTTAAAAATGAAAATGTTAACAAACTTTTAAATAAATGCTTATAAAAATTAAAATAAATGTCTTTTATTTCAAATAAACACCTATATACATATTTATTTCAGAGAACACACAAACAAATAAACACAATGGTTCATTCATTCAAATGGTCAAGGGAATATTTGGGCACAACGAATAAACGCTTATTATATGTTTGTATGTATATGCGTACATAAATATCTACAAATTTATTTCATTTCATACTGACCCACTTGCGCTAAATCCAGGAAAGCAACAAAAAAGCGGACTGTCACACAGACTCACCAATCGTCACACACACACCCCCTGTCTGACAGGCAGACATTCCAATCGCCACTCAGAACACAAAAACACACACATATTAATATTCTACAAAATACAGAAATCGCACCACCATCCAGATCCCCAAATAAAATCCATCGATGATCGTCATGTATAAAATAAACAAAATATCAAATTCAATATTTTGCAATAGTAATTTTTTTCACAACGTCTTCAAGATCAGAATAATCAAATTATTCCCCCACACTCAAGCATTGCACACAAAAAAGAAATAACTGAATTGCTGGACAAAATATCTTAAGTAAACACACACCAAAATTAAAAATATCTTAAGTAAACACACACCACAATTAAAAACAAGCTAAAAAATAAAAGAAGAAATCTCACTCCAGCAAGAAGAAACGAACCACAAACATTAGGGCCATCCATTTATACAACACTTTTGAGATATTGTACTTCCTAAAAAATGTTGTGTCAGATACTAAAAATTTATTATTTTCTATTAGGCCATAGCACCCATGTAGAGACAGAATTCCTACGCTCACATATGGACAGACAGAAATTCCCACGCTCACATACCGACGGACATGTATTCCCAAGGTCACATATGGACAGACACAAACTCCCAAGCTCTCATATGGACAGACAAAAATTCTCACGGTCTCACGCTCACTTATACAAACTCATTTTGGTTACTACAGCACCCCTCCACCAAACTACCCCCCACATATGGACGGACAGAAATTCCCACGGTCTCATACGGACAGACACAAACTCCCAAGGTCTCATATGGACAGACAAAAATTCCCACGCCTACCCCAACATCATAAAAAATTAAACAACAACAATGTGAACATCCCTATTTAACCGTGGGAAAATACACACACACACATTAAAGTATCAAATTACAAAAAAAACCCATTAACACAAATTTGGCAATTAAAATTTAAAAATTTTAAAATTTAATTGCTGAAATTTGAGTATTTTAATTGTTCTCGCACATACAGTTATTAACTACTTGCGTTATATGCCAAAAAACATCAAGTCAATAAAACCATCCCATTCCAGAAGATAGCATACGTATTTGGATTGTCCCCTCTTCATGCGAGAATACGTTTCATGGAACATATTCTTAAATTAGGCTATGATTTGGATTTTGGACCGTTAGGCAAAACTGTGAGAAAAAATAAGGAAAATGAAGAAAAAAGAAAGCAAAGAAAACAACTAATTCAAGAAAAATATTTAGAACTAGTATAAATGATCGATCAGCCAAAGCAAGGACAAGGAAACACAAGTGATGGAAATACTGCTAGGAGATTTTTTTTTCAGATCCAGAAACTGCAGCATGTATCACAGGTGTAGATTTGGAACTAATAAGGTGATTCAACATTATATTACAACTTCTAGCATGCAGCAGAAAGATAAATGCAAAAAAATTTGGAGAATATGCAAAAAAACAGCTATACTTTATAAAAAAAAATGCCCTTAGATATCTAGATATGTCATCCACTGTCCATAAAATTTTGTACTATGGGGAGAAAATAATTCTACACAATATGCTGCCAATAGGAGATCTATCTGAAGAAGCGCAAGAAAAAAGAAACAAAGACTACATATTCTTTCGCGAGCACAACACAAGAAAAATTTCCAGATTTTGTACTAATGAAGATCTGATTACTGAAACCAACTATATTGAATTAGACGTAGAAGCTAAACTAGTTCTGCAAGATGAAAATCAAGACTGTTTAGACGAAATATTTACTAAAATTGTTTAAATAATACAAAATTTTCAAAACATTGTTATTTTTGTCGTTTTAAGATTTTATGTACATATGTACATTAACAATTTTAAATTTATAATAAAAGTTTACATATAATGTCCATTTTGAACTTAAATAGAAACCTTTTTATCTAAAGTAAATTTAACCAATGTTTGTATTGTTTATGCTACTTAATGAACTAAATTTTAGCTCCAATTTAAAAAAAAAAACTATCCAAAATATCAGTTTGTGTGTAAAACAAACTTCTATAAAGAGTTTTAAAACTTCACTTTTGTACCAAAAACAGCTAAAACTTAAAATTCGTTTTAAATCTATCATAACCATTTTTCTAAGTATGTAATCGATTTTAATGGTTTATACCTTAACTTAATGCCTGTAGTCTCACCTAGTAAGCAAAGAAAACCCCGTATCAAAATTTCAATCCAGTCAAAAGTTTTAGATTTTTGTCCGCCTTCTCGCGAAATGGTCCACTGTACGTTTGGTAGCAAAACCAACAACAATATGCTGCACATATATACATACAACATTGCTGAAACCCACAAATATTCACATATGCACACACACATATGGACACATTACAGTAGAAATTAAAATCAGGAAATTGTTTTAATTCAATTAATTTCTTTGAGGGAGAAAAAATTGTTATATAACACGAACATGGAAGTGAAATAAAAAGTAAATTAAAAACACGTTCTAAAAGCATTAAAATGAAATGCAATTTTAAAGTCAATTAAATGAAATTGAAGAAAAATATTTGCAACATGTTTGTAAATATGTGCAAAGAACACATGACTTATAGAAAAATATTTGGTTGGGGAAAGTGTGCATGGATTCCAGTATTTCTATAGAATGTTTAATGCCCACGACTATTTGGCTGACGGTGAATATGAAATGCAATACCCTCATTGTAAATTCTTTTATAAAAAATTTTATTTGAAATGCTTACATTACAAATTTGCAAATCCGAAAATAATGTGGCAAGTTATGAAAAACACATACAATCTTGGGGCGGTAAACTCCCCCTTCCAGAGATCTTCTAAAGCAATTGTCAGTAAGGAAATAAAAGTATTTTATTGATGTACACGTGAGATTTCATCGAAAGCTGGATAATTTTGTGTGTGGGAAAATATTTGCCTCAACGAAACTATGTTGGGTAGGTATATATTGCCGACATAAGTTTTTATAAGACTGCCGTCCCTGTTCTAAAAATATTGTTTTCATTTTAGTGCAAAACTACCAAGTTGAAGTTAATGTTCCTCACTCGGAGTAGAGGAAGTTTCGCACCAAATTTATAATACTGTACATAAAACGAGTGTTGTGGATGACCGTGAATTATCGATTTGGCGTCGTCCGCAGTAATTCGATCTCTGTTAATCCACTAACTGGAAAGTTTTGCCGAAGGATTTGGATCCAAAACCTTCTAAAATACAGTTGCCTGCAAGAATTGAAGCCACATGACCTACCACTACCACTAAGTTTTTGTGAATGGGTGCTGGCAAAGTTTAATGGAAAATTTTGTTCAGCGACGAATTTCATTTTTGGTGGAATACGTGAACAAGCAATATTGTCACATTTGGCCACCATAACAAGAGCTGCCAATGCATGCCGAGAAATGAACTGTGTAGCGTATATTATGGAGCGGTTGTGGCCGGTCCATTGGCCGCCTAGATCGTGAGATTCAACGGATTTAAACTATAAGCCGGATGGATAACAATATTATTTATGTTACTTTAAATTTTTTTCATGAATTTTTGGCATGCATAACATAATGTGAAAATTAGGACGGCATACCAGGCACTATTTAACTTCTACTTTATCGTTACCGCCGATATTAATAGACAAAACAAAATTTAAAACTAATGCTTGACAATGTGTTCAAGCTATCTTTGCTCTACCGTCGAGCATACGTACGTAAACAAAATTTAAAACTAATGCTTGACAATGTGTTCAAGCTATCTGCTCTACCGTCGAGCACACGTACGTAAACTTGATGACAAACATTTGACCAAAGCATTGTGGATTCTAAAAATTTTGGAACTGTGTACAAAACATATAATAAAATTTCTAAGAAATACGATGTACAAAATTAGGGCCATAGTCTATAGGTTAGGTTTAAGGGCTATTGCCTTTAGGAGACAACGCACTTGGGTCCGTTGGCTCGGTCATTGTGCGATACCCTGGAGCAGAGGGCCTCCTATGGTGCTGTCCTTCGCCACGCCAAAACATCCTGTATTTCTAAGGAAGTAGAATATCTTGAAAAGCTTTCTGTTCTCACTTCATACTTATTAATATATTTAAATGAAAAGGTGATATATATTTAACAATAAAAATCTGATGTTGCGCTTTCAATTAAATTAGTAACTGTCTAAAACAAAGCTCTTTATAGCACTGTTCAGTTAATTAGATTAAGCACAGTTGCCTGCGTTAGGGCTCTGTGACATTTTGTAGCATATAAGTTATTTGAAATTGTTCAAATTAATTTGTAAGGCAAAATTGTGGATGGCCTGCGAATTAAAGATAAATTCAATATTATATCGTCTAATTACCTTTTGACAACTGATTTATAGATGTATTTCATGAAAGTGATATAAATGCGCCACAAAACACAAACACATCATCACATGACGCATGAAGGCACGTAAGCTAACAAGTTACTCACACTTGTGCAAATGTTGGTCAGGGAGAAACAGTATGTACTCGTATGTACGTGTATGAGCCCAGTTAGCATGTGGAAGATTGTTTCACCAAACTGAGTCTTTTTCGAGTACCTTAGATGATCAAAAACTGATTAATCAGTTCTGCGCTTAAAATAAGACTCGAAAATGATTCCCAAAAATAATTAGAAAGTGATTTAAAAAAAAAAAACCCAAACAGCAAGCTCGTGCAGGAAAATCAAAAAAATATATAGAAAGAACTACCACAAAAAAATGAGTCGAAATTGATAAGAAACGCGAATCATAAAAGACTCCTTTAGAAGAGTCGCGGCTAGGGTACTATTTTCTCCCGAATGAATAGTCATTTTCGACTCGAAAACGAGTCCATAAATGCTTATTTCAATCGTGCGTAGGAGTCGAAAAAGACTCCAATATGATCATTAATTTCATAAAATGCTGACTAGTAGGTTAGAGTTTTCGGGGAAATACAACTGCAAGTGTGTTTATTATATTAACACAAGGCAAACATGTGCGCTTAATGGTCGCATCAATAAGTATTCTTTAAGCCAAAAATTGGTTGGCAGGAGGGTTGGCCTTTTTTATTATATAATGAAACATTGGTAGTTTGCATTTGCACTTAATTTTTTTAATGATTTCCCATCAAACAAAAATTAATTTATAAACTATATTACAGAGCGACTTTCCGTTATATAAATTATTAGCAAGAAATAGCTTCTTTTTAATTTTAACTTCCCGCTAAAAAAAATAAAAATGTTAATAAAATCGGCAAGAGTTTTTATTAAATCTCGATCCTATGACTTCCTAGGAAGCTTTCCTGACTATTCCTGAGAGGGTGTATGTGACCCGCTCATAATTTTGGAATGTCTGGACGGAATCGAACCAAACTGGTTGCGTTAAAAATACTCATTAAACTTACATTTCCTGTAAGTTGTAACCTATTCGGTTCGTTAGATATCGAGAAATATTAGGAAACCCTAAATTTTGTTTATTTTAAATCTGTTTTTCAATAAGTTTTTAATAATTCTACAAACTATTCAGTTGTTGACATTGAAAAACCACATCGGTTGATTCGTTGAATAGTTATAGCATTTTGAAAATTAAAATAATAATGTTTTTAGCGGTTAAAATTAGCGGAAAGTTGGAGAAATGTCCTTTAGGGTCCACCGTTTTCCAATTTATTTTTTTGACAAAACAGTTCTTCATTCGTCTATGCAGAAGAAAAATAAGCATTTGCGAGGGCTTTGCAACGGAGATTTCTGTTCTGTCTAAAATATTCCAAAACATCATAAAGGTTATTCTTTATTCTACCCTGAAGAGTCGTTAAAGATAACAACAAAATTAAATTGGGGTGTCCGATAACATAAAAGTGTTCGTTCTCATGTCAGTTAGAAGTTCATTAGAAATATAATCTTTGATCTTCTTTTTTAAGACATATTTTCACTTCTCGCTACAAAGATGCCCACATATTTAGACAAAACAGTTGCAGAGATTCGAATATGTACATTGCGCATGTAACGCTTACATAAGCATTTTTAATCATGACACAATAAAGCTCGCCATTCACGGTACGACCCAATGATTCGACCGAATTAAAATTCACACCAAACAGTACATTTCTCGGAATGCACTAGCAGGTCTTGCAATGTTTTTCGTATATTGTTCTTCACACCAAATATTACAATTTTGCTTGTACGTATATCCACTCAACCATAAATGTTCACGATGCACTTTTTTAACCGAGCGTGAATTTTGATAATAAAATTCAATAATCTGCAAGCATTTTTCGTTTGTAATGCTTGGTTTTCACTATGACATTTTTGTTGTCAAATTGTCCATATTGTTGGCAATTGTATGAAAACGGGTTGTCATATAGCGTCATCTATGTTTGCAGTCAGTTAGATATGCAATTCATGGTTAAATTATAGACCAAACTGAACATGATTAACTGTACCATGTTGCACGAGCTGAGCTGCCAAAAATAGGAACACCAAAAGATAAATTACTAAAAATCATACGTTTGGCCTCACCTTTTTTTGAGGTTGCAACAATTTCTCATATATGTATTTACAAAAAAGAAAAGATCATTCGGAAACGTAATTAACTTACATATATATTGAATAACAACGGTTCTAGTAGATTACCCTCTTCTGTGCCGTAAACCCACATTGATTCATCAGTTACTATAGCATAACAAAAATATTATCCTTTTTTTATTTTAATATAAGATAAATAAACACTCTTTATTAACATCTTCTAATATATTTGTATTTGTTTATAGATTAAGGGATATTTATGCTGAATCTTAGGAAGGAACGTGAGCCATAAACGACAACGCTATACAGATGTAAAAGAATTCATCTTTGTTATTTTTATTTCTTTGCTTTTCTAATCTCTGGCAATAAGATATGGGAATCCAAAACTATTTCACAACAAAAGACTCACGTAAATACAACCACTAATAGGGCTACAAACACAGTTTGTACTTTAGATGCATGTACATTTCTGCGTGTTGGGCTCCACTGCCCACATCTCCTGTAAATCCAAATATATTGTATTTTAAATTCTATTTTAGAAAATTCATAGTGAGCTCAAACAAAATGTTTTATTTCTAACTGAAAAGCATCGTTTCTTAACAACTAATATAGGAAATTGTACACATGATACTGTAACATATACTATATGTGTGAATCTAAATCAAGATCATCATTAATTCATTTATTTGCTGCTAATATTCTGTGGTATTGTTGTCTTATTTTATTTTTCTTTTACGTGAACATATACCAGAAGCAAAATAAAATCCATATAAAGTTCTTTCTAATCCACTTTTTTCTGCTCTGTTGATAGTGTTGTGTGGAATATTTATAAAAATGAACAAATTCAGTAAGTGTGTAGAAATAAGAAATAATTGGGCGCAAACAAATGCCACATGAACCATACACGTTTAAAGACAACATGTTGTATTTATTTTAGCAAAATTTTTAGTTTGAATGATTTTAAACCAGACTAGGCACAAACACATCAACATTTTGAGTTTGTGTGTGTGAGAGAGAAATTTTGCAAACAAACGAGCATTCTCCCCACCCTTAAATAACTTTTTTTCAACAAGCGCCCAAACAACCGTCTTGGTTGGAAGCTTGTGATAGACTGAATTGTGAATCACAATTTTTCTGATTTGTGAGTAACTACAAATACGTGTGACTCTCAAGAGCGAATTTATATACATGTGAAGCGCTCTCACACACAATGCCTACGTCTGTTTTAAACCAGTGATGTTCAAAAATAAAAGTGATGATGTATTGGTGAAAGATTTTGCCCAGCAAACATAATGTCAAACGCTTAAAGTAAGAAAAAAGACAGAGTTTTTGCCATATATAAAGAACTTATTAAGTGAATGCAATTTTAATTTTAAGAAAAAAAATATCGGGTACCGATAGCAGTTATCAATATCAAAAAATAGAACAGTTGTATTGAGAAAAAACAAATATTAATCTATATGTAGTAAGCATTTTAACGAACATTTTATATTGCTATATTAAATTGAATTAAGATTCTATAGGCTAATTGTTCGAAATTTTTAATTTAAATCTCAGAAAGACATGATAAATATTCCAAGGCACAAAGGCAAGTCAACATCAGTTTTTGTTATTCAACTTACACAGCAGAGCAGAAGTTTTGGGATCCTAAAATTGCTCGATCAATCGATTAAGGGTCTTAAATTGTTCGAATAACTCAAATAATTTAAATAACTTAAAAATTGTTAAAATAATTGTATCCAATGAAAATATCTTTTTTTATTTCAAAGTACAATCATTCCGGTTAATAATGGAAAATAATTTCATTCAAATGGCTGCCTCGGCTGGCCATGCAGTAGCCTACACGATCAGTTCAATTTTAAAGCACATTATCGATTGTGTTCAGCTGTATTTCACCAATGGCTTCACGAGTATTGACCTTTAAAGCGTCAATTGTCTCTGGCTTGTCGGTGGAACACTTATCTTTGACGGCACCCCACAAATAATAGTCCAACGGTGTCAAATCGCAGCTCCGAGATGGCCAAACAACATCAGCTATGCGGCTGATAATGCGATCTTTAAAAACAGGGCGCAAAACATCGAGTGTAGCTTCGGCTGTGTGGCACGCAGCGCCGTCCTGTTGAAACCAAATGTTGCCAATATCCTCCTCTTCAATTTTTGTGAGCAAAAATTCATTCACCATAGCTCGATAACGATCGCCATTGACTGTAACGGCCACTCCTTGCTCATTTTCGAAGAAAAATGGCTCAATTATGCCTCTGGAGCAAAATCCGCACCAAACAGTGACTCGTTTTGGGTTCGTCGACTTTTCAATGTATGCGTGCGGGTTTTCTGTGCCCCAAATGCGACAATTTTGTTTGTTTACATACCCGACAAGATCAAAATGAGCTTCATCTGAAAAGATTATTTTTTTTGGCAAAATCGGCATCTTCTGTAAGTCGATCCACAGATCCACTTAGCGAAGCGTTGTTTAAGCGTATACACAACCATATTCGTTCAGCGGAATGATAAAACTAATTATCTGTCAAATAAGACATGAGCTAAGGTTACCATTCACGAAATAAGTACTAGTTGAAAAAAAAACGTTAGATGGCGGACTCTTTATTATATTAATAAACAATAAAACAAATATATGCATATGCACTTCCATCATAGCTCATAGCTCATTTGTAAACAGTTAAAAGCTAATAATAATCAAAAATTATTTTCATGAAACGTTGCAGTACTGACGGAATTTGAGTCATATCTTTCAAAATAGTATTTTTGCAAACAGTGTATAGTTTATATTTTTGTTTCTAATTTTTTATTTTTGTTTTGTTGTAATATAAGATCCTTTCACTTAAAGTAGATGTTGGTGAAAGCGTTAGGATTGCATTAAAAAGTAATGCTAGTTCTTCGGATATTTTCATGAAATCTTCTATTATATTAATAAAGTTTGTGCTGGATCCTTTATAATTTGTAATACTTTGTATATTGATGTGTTAAGTTCATATAAGAAACTATTTTCGTTTTCTTCTTCCAAAATATTATAAATTTGGTATAGATCAGTAAAATAGAATTGTTTACTGAGAAACAATCTCATTGAGCGGGAAGTATCGAAAGTCCTGTTTTGAGGCCTCTAAACAGAAATAATATATTTATATAAATATATATAACAATATATGTATATAAGAGGTTTGAAATAAGTTGGAGCCACTGTCTGTAGGTACATCTTTTCGAAAATTTCTTAAAGTAGCTTTTAAATGAATTCATAAGTAAGGCTTTTTGTAAAAATATTTCTCTTGCATGTAAACTAACCAAATGTTCAGCTTAAAAACTAATCATACATAGGAGCGAATTGAATCCTTCACATAGGGAAAATATTATTGAGTTCTGGAAAAATTTAAACTGGGCGCTATATCCTGTATTAAAAAAAATCCTTTATATGTTTGTTGCTTTTCCCTTCAACATACCTTTTCGAACATATATTTACCGATTTGAAAACATTTGCTCAAAACAACGCAATAAATTAAAATCCGCAAACCTAAAAAATGTTTTGTTGTTACGAAACTGCAATATAAATTTAGAAGATATGATTAGTAAATAAAAGGATACTCTTAGAAGAGGCCATTAGTTAGGCATCGCAACCGCACATTTATCCCGCTGGAAATGTAAGAGATAAGAGTGATCTCACCAACACAATCGCATTTGACATCACTGGTACAGATATATTTTAAAGCAAAGCACATGTTAAGAACTGAACCGACCTCTTAAAAATAACATAACTTTTAAAGTTTTTTTTGTAATTTTGTTAACCAAACGATATATTTTTATGTCAAAGGTCCACAGCATTGAACTTGGCGCTATAAAATATAAAAACATCAATTTTTGGACGTTGACTTTAGATAATATATGCAAAAATTGTGTAATCATACAACAAATTGTATTACTAAAGGATACATTCGTTAAAAATTACAATTTTAAGCTAATGGTCCTCTACCCCACCCCCCCAAAAATGAGCCCATCGAAAAAAATTTAACTTAATAGCCACGTTAAGGGCCCTATGGCCCTTACCAGACCGATCCCGAAAATATAGAGATGTTATGCCCTCCAGAAAGAGTTGGTCCCCATAAAGTGTATATATTCTTGATCACTGATAAGATCTGAGACGATCTAGCTATGTCCAACCTCCCTCTTTAGTTTAATTATTTATTAAACAAATGATATATTTTTATATTAAAGAAGTTCCAACGCGTTAAACTTGGAGCCATAAAATTAAAAAAAAATAATTTTTGGACCCCACAACCTTTTTATATTATTATATGCAAAAATAGTGTAAAAATTTAACAAATTGTTTTACTTAAGATTACATTCCTTAAAAATAAAATTTTTAAGCTTTAATGACGAAGGTGAGACGTAACCTGGTACTACTCTGCCCTAACCCCTTCTCTCCCTTTGCCAACAAAATGACCCTATGAAAAAAATTCAATATTAATTTTTCTTTTAAATATCCCAAACATTTATTTTTAGTGTTTTATGGCAAAGGTGAAATGTCACCCCCACGGCCCTTGGCAGAGAGACCCCGACAAAATACAGTTTTAATACCTTCCGAAAAGAACTGGACCCCATAAAGTATATATGTATATATATTCTTGATCAGTGATGAAGTCTACGACGGTCTAGCAATGCCCATACCCCCCCTCCTGTTAGTGGGCGTTGACGTATGATATTATATGCAAAAATAGTGAAAATATTGAAAAATTTGTATTCCTTACTTAGCGTTTACACATGCCACTGGGAGTTCGAAAAAGTCAATACACTTACAACTTTTTACTACTACTCATACATATTTTCTAGTGGCAGCTCCAGTGGCAGCTAATTTTGCATGCGAGTAAAAATTTGGCACTTGCATGCCACTAAATGTCAAAACGATAATCAATGTTACCCTGCCAAAAATTTAATGCAAACTTTCTGGATTACAGTAAAATTGTAATCAAAGTTTTAACTTATTTCATGTATTATTATGCAGTATTTCTTGAAATTCGCATAAAAAATAGCAAGTTTGTTAATTAAAGAGCATTAATATTATTAAAATAATATTAATAATAATATATGCTAACCTTTTCCCCAAAAAGGCGCTTATATGGTGAACTCGGTAACTCTACATAACAAACAAAACAAAAAGTTGAAATGGAATCAAGATTGAAGTTTACGCTTCGACGACATTTTGAAAATGAACTATCAATGGCATGTGTAGACAGAAAAGCAAATTGCATGAGATTCGACTATTTCGAATAATTTTTCGTTTATAATACGTATACTACAATGGCATGCCACTACTTGCATGTGTAATCGCAGCGTTAAGCCCATAATAAGCTGAGATGTTCTCTGAGCTTGCAGAGGTGAAAGGTCTCCCCCACGGCCCTTCCCGGAATGACTCCGTAAAAATACAGACTTAAAATTGGGTACAGAGATGTCTTAAATGGTATTTAAGATTCAACCCGGTCGAATATAACTTTTTTACTTGTTTTTTATCTTCTAATTAGAACGTAGGGGATGACTATAAAAATTATCATCATGGGTGAGCCGCGCAGAATTACGATGAAGAGTAAGTGTGCTAAGTACTTTAATTCGCATGTCTATCGAAAAGGAATTATTCGAAAATGCGAAAAAAATATTGAATATAGAAGCTGACTGTGACTGACGATGTTTAACGTCATGCACTAATCGAATTGATTTTCTTTAAAAAAACAACGTAGGTTTGATGAATTTTGTATAATGAAGGTCAATCTAAATATAAAAGGCTTAAGCTACAAAAAATTTTAATATTTTTAAATTTTATTAACATGTAGGACATAAAATATGTGTAATGAAAATTACTAAAAAGGGTAATAAAATGGTTTCGTTTTAAGGGGTATAACCACTTAGAAATTAATAAATTTACTGAAAAAATAAGCGAATTTTCTAAGAAATTTGTACATTTTACTCTATCATAAGAGATATTAATCGAGTGGTCAGGCCTGTGCATTATCGCAACTTATGTATGCACTTTTTATATAATAAAGGGTGTTATTTTATGAAGTTTTTTTTATACGAATCACTCTGTTGTCTGACAGCTGTTTTGACAGTTTAAAGTGACGTCTCTACTCAGTATTGTTTTTTTTTTTTTTTTTTAAGGAGTAGAACCAGCACTCAGGGGATGACCCCTACATATGCAGTGCATTGCGCAGGACCTGGGAAAATAGATTTTGGGAAGGAGGATAAAGGGAGTAGTGTCTGTGGATATTCGATTTGAATCCCCTCAAATTGTAAGTGGTGGGGAAGACATCTGCAGGTAGTTTGTTCCACATGCGGACTGTTCGGCTAAAAAACGAATTTTCTCTGTAATGCGTAGTGCGATTCGTTGGAATAACGACCACAAACGCATGCGCTCTTGATGAAAAACACGTTGAGCGTAAGAAAGAATGGGTTTCAGGAACAAGTTCCCTAATTTCACCAGAGCACCTGCCATTATAGTAACGATAGAACAATGATACGCACCCCACATTGCGACGATGCTCAAGAGAGTCAATAGAGTTGGCTACCCTACTGTCTCCGATGAGTTTCATCGCCCTCTCCTGTACGCGGTCGAATAACTTCAAAATAGACTTTGAAGCACCGGCTCAAACATGAGAGCTGTATTCGATCTTCGGTCGGATGTAAGTGGTGTAAATATTAAGAAGATCAGAAGGGGTGAAGTATCTCTTGCACCGACTTAAGAAGCCAAGGCACTTGAATGCTTCTTTTGCGACCTGAAACACATGTTCCGTCCATCTGACATCACACTGCACTTTCATGCCCAGAACATCAAGAGCCCCTGACTCCATAATACTTACACCACCCATAGAAACAGATGAAGCAGCATGGTCAGACGTACGTCGATGCGTAAGCATACAACACTGGGTCTTACGGACATTAAAATCGACCCTGTTCGCCTGACCCCATTCGGAAATCTTCGCGAGGTCACTATTCAGAACGTCATTCATAAACTGCCTCCGTGTCTCGATTTCAGACGTTGACGGCCTGCAGTTAAATGAATAAGAATGCGAAAGGCTGCTATCATCTGCGAAAGAGTAAATAGGACAGGAAGTTTGGGAAAGTAGATCGGAGTGGTTGAGAGCTATCAGGCAAGTGAGAGTTACTTGCAAATATTTCAGCCAATATATTAGCTTTATCAACCGGGTCAGAAAATATTTGGTCAGTCCTCAAAAGAGTCGGAATTGAAGAACTAGCACTTTCCTTAACACTTTTGACGAATGACCATAAACTCTTACTTCCCCTGGGGGCAGTGTGAATTCTAGTGCGAATACGCTGCTCGTATAAAGCCTTTTCGCGTCTTAACACTTTGGCACACGAAGATCTTGCCTTCTTGCGTAGGAAATCAGTATAGGCATTTTTGTTATTACGCCAAGTACTGAATGCTTCCTCTCTGGATCGCAACGCATCTTTACATGCCTGGTTAAACCCAGACTTTGCCCTTGGTTTAACCGAAATTTGCTTACAGGGAATAAAAGCTTTCATCCCCAGTTTGGCAAATCATCATGAACAGGTTAACTCCAGAACAACGCTTCCAAATCTTGGAAATTTATTTTCAAAAACAGTGTTCAATTAGAAATGTTTATCCGCTTTTTGACCGCAAAATTCTCTTCAGTGATGAGGCGCATTTTTGTTTGAATGGATATGTCAACAATCAAAATTGCCGTATTTGGAGCAAAGATAATCCACACGCCGTTCAAGAATTACCAATGCATCCCGATAAATGTACTGTTTGGTGCGGTCTATAAGCTGGTGGAATCATCGGTCCTTATTTCTTTAAAAATGAGGAAGGACGAAGCGTTACCGTGAATGGAAATCGATATAGAATCATGATCAATGAATTTTTGGTGCCAAAACTTCAAGATATGGATGTAAACGAAATGTGGTTTCAACAGGATGGTGCCACTTGTCATACTGCGGGCGAAACAATGGACTTATTGAAAGAACATTTCAACGACAACATTATTTCGAGAAATGGACCGGTGAATTGGCCTCCGCGTTCGAGTGATTTGATACCACTCGATTATTTTTTGTGGGGATACCTGAAATCATTGGTTTACGTGGATAAACCAGCAACGATTGTCGCTTTGGAAACCAGTATTCAACGTGTCATTGCTGATATACCTCCTCAAATGCTTGAAAAGGTTGTCGAAAATTGGACCTCCAGAATGACCTTTGTGCAAAATAGTCGTGGTGGCCATATGCCCGAAATTATATTTAAATGTTGAATGACAAGAAATTATCTACCAAATAAAAAATTTGTTTTGGCCATTTCATAATTTGGCATGTGTTTTATTTAAATTTCAAATCAGCAAGCTCTTGTAAAACCACCCTTTACATTGAAATAAATAAAGTTGAAATATATTTCAACATTTCCAAATTTAATTTAACTTTAATGTTATATAGGAGGTGTTTGAGTACCTTGTCTGGGGTCTAATTGTCTAAATCGAGCTAAAATAAAACAATCGTCTTAGTTCCTGATGACATTCAATCGTTACCGAATCGAGTTTTCATGCTTATTGTAAGATTTTATTAAATTTGTAACAGAGTGAAAACTCTTGTACGTATATTATTAAAACAAAACAGATCACATATAATATAAGTAAGAACTTCAGGCGCAAAACAGCTCTGAATCAGCCAACATCAAGCATAGTTGGCAATTATTTTGTTGCGGCTGCCAGATCACTCTTTAGAGAGTTATGCGTTTCACTTGCATTAATTACTTTCAACAACTCCGATAATAGCATAGATTTACCGTTCTTCTGAAGAATTTTCTGTGGTTAACTACGTTGCTACTTCGTATGTGAACGGAAAAAATACGAGTTAAAAACAACGCCGGTATATGGCCTAAGTCACCCCTTCGGCATCTGTGCACCGATACTTTGCAAATTTACTTTGGAAAATATTTACTTGGTGCGTATTTGGAAACAAAAGTGTAAGTAACAAGTTTTAGGTTTTGACTAAAATGCTTGACTGTATATTTTTTAAATAGAGATTCACATCCTCAAGGGCAGTTAGTTATGCATATCGTATCACAACTAAATTTTCTTAGCGCTTTTAGTTTAGGTTAGCAGATTGTTTGTAGAAAAAGAAACAATCCAGCCCACTTGGGTCGAACAGGAACCCTTTTTATTAGCTGTATAGAAAGAGGTAGATAGTCTGATGGGAGAAGGAAAGAATAAGCGTTTTTAATCGCAGGCCCAAACGGAGTCAGGGGTACAGTGAGTGATTCCCACAACCTATTTGGCAATATGTCCACAATTTGGCAATATTTTTTTTGCTAAATTCAGTTGTTCGGGCTAGTATTTCTGTTTGTTTTATATATATGTATTCCACATTTGTCCTCAAATTACAATACTTTAGCGAACCATTTGCGATTGAAGTTTTGATATCGAAAGGAATCATCCGGGGTGCTGCTGGCTGAAGTAGTTAACACGTGACTATGAAGCGAGAAGTCCCGAATATAGTGTCGAATTCTTCTGATCAGCATAAGTGGCTGTGCTAGTTGTTGTTGTCCTACAAAAAAGATCTTTATATTCTGCTGAGTAGTTCTTCTACTCGAGAACACTTATTGTTCACATATACAACTTGGGAGTGTTTTGAAAAATTCTTTTTTTTCCGAAATTTTCACGATATCTGCTGCAGGCACATTGCTTTTCTACATTTACCACAGCTAAAAAGAGTATTACATATTTTTTCGTATGTATTTATAAGGGGTATTCTTACGTAAACATTAAATTTCGCCAAAGCATTTCTGATGTGGGGAAAACGCATCAGCTGGTGAGCACCAGCTGATTCACTAATCAAGATTCGACAAGAAATCGGCGACGATGATCTCTTTGTTTTAGATTTACCATGTCATTGTAAACGAAGCTAAACCAGATATGTTCAACATATTGTAAAACATGGCCAACGATCAGCGGTTGGTTCCTCGTTTGCAGCTGTAGTATGATAATATCTGGTTCACTGTGTCAACTTCAGCTTTATTTCGGTTATAGTCAATAATTTGGTTGGGGTTTTAGCAGCGTCCAGTCTGGTTCCTCTTTCTGGCTCATCTTCCGCTGTTATGTTTCACGGTGGTATTTGTATAATGCTATGTTGATAACAGTATAACAGTTTTCTTTTACAGAGGGCATATTTATTTTCATAGTAACCAAATAAAGTTTCCCACACTTGACGTTTACTTGATTTTTAAATAAATATGGCACGAAGGTTTTATTAGCGCGAACGGTTCCAACGAGAGCTAGGCGGACTACACAGTACGTCCTGTATGAAAATAATTCCTTGATAAATCGATTACAACTGTCTCTCCCAGGTGAACTTCTCTGATGCCGTCAAAAGTTCTTCTTCTTGGCCTTTCAAGGGATATTTTGTTTTTGAGTCACATACCCACCAAATTTTTATTCCATTATTGGCTGGTTTCGATGGAATATATTGTGTGGATCACGTATGTAGGTCCTCGAAAAGGAAAGAGTTGTTCGGAACAAGCATTAACAAAAGATCGCCTATTGCTGCCAATTTGCTCAAACTTTGGCGCATTGGCCTAGTGTTTTCTTTGCCAAAACGAATGAACCCTAGCAATAGAATGAATCGTTTTTTTACATTGCAGCCTTATTCACATCATAGTGATATGGTGCCCACAATTCTTTAACAGGCTGTGTTGCACATTTGAAAACCTCGGCAAAGAAAAGCAATCCGAAAAATTCCTATATATCTTTTTCGTGAGTTGGCTCCCATTCTGTGGGTTGTTTCGTTGGCTACTTTTTATTCAAAGGAATAGAACCCTCTTGTGCCTTGCGGTTGGTTTCTCGAACAATAATACATACTTACCATTTCAGATGTAAAAATTTCTCCAAAAATGTAAATAGCACTAGGCAGAAATTGGCGCGATGGCCCAGTTTTCATAGCGACAGGAATATTTTACTTCGCAAAAAAACATACAAAAATCACAACCAACACATAAATAATACTTTGTAGTCTAGCCAGACCAAGAAGATAATTTAATATGTATACCTTCACATAAAAATGGAGCTTAAATCTACAAATTTGCTCCGATCAAATTAGTTTCATTCTATTCAGCACAAATTCAGTTACCTGCTTTTTTAATATTTTTTTTCTATATGAAAGATATTGCAAGCAGTACATAAATTTGGTCTGGCCAGACAAAAAAGGTAATCCTAGGGTTAAAGGCGTTTTTAAAAGATATGCTGGTAATGTGGTACACCATATGCTCGTAAAGTGGTATAGTGTACCAAAAGCTGTGTGGGGTACGCCAAATGGTTTTGAAGCCAAAATAATATCCATTTCACCATCTCGGACAGCCCGTATAGATTTTTTCATATCTTCTGCTGCCCATTTTCTTATTTCACCTGTTTTCGGCATTCTGATTTTTTGGAAGATCATTAGGTATACTACACAAAATTACCTGACTCAAAGTATAACACAATAGATGCACTTGTGTTTACTGTAGATATTTAAAAAGAACTGCTACATAGAGCAATTGCGTACATTATTTGCTTATTTAGTACTTACCAATTATTTTAATCTTTTACTTAAAAACTTTAATCTACGCCTTTAAAACAAAAACTTATTTTTTAACTCCATCCGAAAAAAATCGATCACACACAAACCCAAATTTTTGGAACTGACCCCAAGAATGACTTGCAAATATAAAACAGATCGCTGTTGTCTTAATTGTCTGCGAGCAACAACCTATTAAGCATGTTTTCGTTATTCTTATATTGTCAGTTTAAGAAAAAAGCTACTATACTATATTACCAGCCTGTACCAAATTACCCGCACTTACTCTACCAGTCCGACCTTTTTTCGATTCAAAGAATATCTAAATTTGAAGGAGTCTTTTGAAACGCGACCAGTTTGGTCGGATTCGGTTCAGGTCGAATCTTAAATACCCTCCAAATACTTGGTAAGTAAATTTAAAATGTTTAACTTGGTGGGACAGAGCTTCTTTAAGGTATCTCTGTACACAATTTTAAATCTCTATTTTGAGGGAGTCCTTCCGGGAAGGGCCGTGGCAGAGACGTGTCCCCACTGCAAGATCAGAGATCATCTCAGCTTCTTAAGGAATAATAATTGTTCAATATTTACCCTATTTTTGCATATAATATCGTACATCAACGCCCACTAAAGAGGGCGGGGTTCAAAAATAGACTATAGCATGTTTTCCACAGACGAACGTATGGACATTTCTAGATCGTCATAAAACTCTAAAAATAAATGTTTGGGATAATTACATAAAAAATAATTTTTTTTTTTTGATACGGTCATTTAGGGGCAAACCAAACATACCAAACCAAAAATACCAACATTCAAACCGCATCATCGGAAATGAGTCAGCGCAGCAAATGGGTCAGCAAGCCAAGAATTGTGCTAGCAAAGATTGGTGTCACTATAAAGTCATTGCAACATATGCTGACATGGCAGTATCGCAGTACAAAAGCCCTTGTCAGTTGAATTCAGCAGTTAGCAATAAAGTAAATAAAATAATCTATACACAACTGCTACAACTACTGTTTTTACATCCACAACATAGTGTTAATCTAATGTGACGGCTCAGCGAACAATTCCTGCGCTTCTTCCACCACCTCTATTAGATGGGCCAATTCCATGCTTTGACTCATTATTTGAGTGTGAAAGCCATGTCAATTTTTGTGTTTTATTTTTTGGCGGAAAATTAATAACTAATGATAATCGCTGGTTGCGGATTTTTGGGCTTGACTACACTCAGGGTATTACAATTAATGATTATTGCTTCTTTGGGCTAGACAACACGCAGGGTATTACAACTAATGATAATTGCTTGTTTCGGTTTGACAAGACGCCGAATTGCTTCTTTGGGTTTGACAAGACGTGGGGTTTTCTTCTCAAAATGTTTTCTTAAAATACAGTTTTGCTTCATAATTTTGTAATTCACTGATACTTCATATTTATAATTAAAAATTTACCTTATTAGTTGATATTAAAGAAAAAAATTTGCTTAAAATTAAATGATCCTATTATTAAAATGTTCACAGAAATTTATTTAGAATTTTTATCATTTCTTGACTAAATTTTTTCATATTTGAAGTATCAGGTTATAGCGTTCTTTTATATCCGGATTTTATCAGAAAAATTTATGTGTCATATTTATATGCTTAGTACGTATATATTATTATTAGATTTATAGTTCTATTAGACATTTCTAAATATAAGTGATTTGGATTTATTTTGTTTATTATATTTATTTTTTTGGTTTCATTTTAGTCTGTTTAACTAAATAGCTTACATATATAATAAAGAAGCCCTATGTTACATTTAATCGTATAATCTAGACGTGGGTAGGTATATATGATTTTTAGGATTTTTTTTTTAATTTAAAAATAATTTTTAATCTGCTTAAATAGGTTATGGTCTTTGTGTCACTTATGTTTCATTAATTTTATTTTTATCTAAAATCTGTTGTAGATTTAAACCTATTCCTTAATACTACTAACTACAACTAGTTATAAATATTCTTACAAAAATTATTTCTTTGTTAAACGATTATATGAAAGAAAAATATTATTCTTGAATAATTGGCTAATTTTTTTTCATATTTGAAGTATCAGGTTATATATAGCGTTGTTTTATATCCGGATTTTATCAGAAAAATTTATGTATCATATGTATGTGCTTAGTATGTATATATTATAATTTGTAGATTTAGGAAAAGTTAACCCAGATATATTACTTGTCATTACAATTGTTAATTTTTACGTTACAAGATCTTGAAAAAAATTAATATAGGGAACAGCAGTGGTTTGCACAAAGAACACAACACATTTGTGTTTGGAAATGACAGCAATTTTAATTTCTTTTCAAGTCCAACTTGAATGTGAAGTAAAAAAGAAATTTTGCATTATATGCAAAGAAAAACAAAATTGTTCGTTACTGCGCTAAATTATGTCGGAGAAGTAGTTCAATTTTTACTTTTAATTAATTTTTTTAACCCAAATTCTGACAAATAATTTATTATACTTTATAAATGTATTTCTTTGAAAAATATATTTAAGATATAGTAATTATTTCGCCTAATAGCACATTTAAAGTGCAATTTTAGATTGTGAATTTTGAAAGATAAGGAGTTTCATTTTGACAGATCAAAAAACTTCAAAAACAGATTGCATAATACTTACTAATTTTAATTCAGGTTTGCTGTTGAAACTTCTGTTTTTGGTGGCTAGTTGTTGTCCATATGGTATTACTTGTCGACATTGTGCTTATATTGGCAAATTTTTACATTTGTAACAAATATTTTTATCATTATAGTTATTGTTATATATTTTTATTGGGAGTTGTTTAGATTGTTTGTCTTCACTTTTCTGCCATGGGCTTACCTCCCTTTTTTTCATGGTATTTTATTTTTTAGAATTCTCTACGTTTTGAATAATTTGTTGGAATTCTCCATCCAACGTATGCTTTCATAAACTTTACTTGATGTTCGAATTTAGGCATTTTGTTAAAATTATATTTGCCATTACGTAGCAGAAATCGTATCAACAATTCGCACTAATCCCTTTTGTTGTTGGCAAAGCAGTTTTTAAAATTAAAATCCCTTCAATTGAACATCAGTCTTTCTCCGATGAGAAAAAAATTATATTCTTCCTCCTGTACATTTAGTTTCGAGCCAAAGTGACTAGGAGGTGGAGAGGAGTAACATGGTTCTCTTCCTCCATTTCTTCGTTCCCCTTGTTTCTTATTTTTTCTTTAGATTTTCCAAGCCTTCTACAGCTTCAATTGACTTCTTTCTATGTTGTCTTTGTCCCCCTTCACTAATTCCACATTGGTTTTTCCACAATTTTCCTTCCATATTATTTAATCTTAATTTTTTTTACCTATGTTTTCTGTTAATCTGATACATAATTTTCTGCACATTGTTAGTGTTCAAAAATATGTGCTGTGTTCTTCTTCTTCGGTTCATTGAAAATTATCTACTTTCCCTTCATCGCAACTCTGTTATGTTTCCGTATTTTTTATGTTTTTGTACTTCTGATAACTTCTTAATCACCACTGAGTAATTATATTTATCTAGTACGGCCAGTACTTCCTCTGTCTTCGTCTGCGGATTGTCCATTAATAATTTAATCTAAAACTCACAATTTTCCCTGTTACAGCTACTGATGGAGGTATATTCTTATTCCGATCTCTTTTTCAATACTTCCTTTATGCGGTCGAATCCGGAATGCGGCTGCTTGCTTCTATATTTAGTGGTTTCCTCAACTTTTCGTTTCCAACTTTTACCTTCCACTCTCGGAGAGTATTCGGACAAAAATCGAATACCGGCTGCGCCAATTGTTGTGGATGTAAAAACAGTAGTTGTAGCAGTTGTGTATAAATTATTTTATTTACTTTATTGCTAACTGCTGAGTTCAAGTGCATCGTGCTCAACATCAACTGACAAGTACTTCTTGCTCGAACATCCACTGACAAGTACTTCTTGCTCGAAGATCTAATGACTAGTGCTGCTCGCTCTATTGCTGCTTCTGGTTTGTATTCAAAATCTTTTACTGCTGGTGCAGAAGTTGCTTTTGCAATGACTTTATAGTGACACCCATCTTTGCTAGCACAATTCTTGGCTTGTATATGACCCCGTTGCTTCGCTGATTAATTTCCGCATGTTGCTGTTTGAATGTTGGTATTGTTAGTAGTTTAACTCACATCAACTATAACTTCTACAACTCCTTGCTGTTTTTGCAATGCATTGAGGCATGATAGATTTAACTGTAGTAAGAGGCTCAACACACCATATTGCGTAAATTGCGGATAATATGGGCATGAGATTGGACCCTCATGTGGAAGCAACTCAAGGAGACAAGGAAACTGTAGCTACTGTAGAAACAGAGGACATACATCCAAAGTTTGCAGAACAAGACTGGGGACATTATATTGCGGAAGCTGCGGTGTTAGTGGTCGTGCGAAAACCCCATTCTGTGCCCAAAAGTCTCGGGTTAATAATATTCCCAATCGAGGCCAATGGCAATTTAGAAGACCAGTAAACATTTTGAGTCCTCCTTAATGGGGGGCCTGGTAGAAGAAACAATATGCATAGAAATCAGCAAAACGGCGCGCAAAGTGGAAGACAGCCTGTGACGGCGCTACACACAAACCCTGGTAGAGATCAATTCCGGAAGGAAAGGTTTAGGAGCTAACCTAGAAATCAGCGAAATAGGACGCAAAGTGGAAGACAGCCTATGACGGCACATTACACAGAACCTGGTGGAGTTCAATTCTGTCAGGAAAGGGCTAGGAGCGAACCAGTAAGAGTGAGACATATGAGAGCAGATTGCCCATGCAGAAATCCGGGAATCTCCATGCGGTCCAGCCAAAACTAAATGGCTAGGATGCCTTAAATTCATAAAAAAAATCTTTTAATAGAACCATCACCAATGAACTAAAAACCCATGTCAGAAAAGTACGCTGGAGTGAAAATATCTGCATATACATATGTACATTCCAGAGCCCAACGGAAGCCTTTTCTACAAATCGGAATCACAAAAGAAGCAAACGCTACAAATAAAAATGGATAGAGGAGATGGCGCATTCGTGGAATTTCCATGTTTGGAAGCACAGGACAATAGTTTCATCTTGTTTGTTGATACGGGAGCAGATACTTCTTTGGTAAGGCGTAAGCTTTAGCACCACACGTTCAAATAGATGCGTGCGAATAACAAAATCTGTCAGAAGCATTCGGAGGAAATATAACATCCAAAGGAATAATAACGGCTCGACATACAAGCATAGAAAAAGTTTCGCTTCAAATGCATGTCGTACCAGAAGGAAGCCAGGTTCCGGCAGATGGATTACTAGGTAAAGATATGATGTGGGACATTGGAGATCGGTAACGGATGCGGTTAAAAAGATTTTTCAAAAATAATCAGCAATTGGTTTCCCTACCACTGGTTCAAGAAAAGAGCCAACTACAATTATATATACCTGAGCAATTATCTACAGAAGGGCGGTCACAAATCAGGGATTGTAACGTCAGCTAGAGGGGTTATTGTCGTAAGCAAATCGGAAATTTCACCTGATGTCTTCGTGCGGGAAACCCTAACATCGGTAAGAGCGGGAACAGCACATGTTCCTATACTAAATACTAACAATTCTACAGTGAAAATAAGTTAAAGAATAAACCTGGGCTATGAAATCTACAGAGATTACAGAGTGGAGCATTAGCAACGGTAAATACAATTGGAACAGAAGGAACATCAAACCGAGAAAAAATACTTATGGAAACATTGACGGTTAAGCCGAATGCCTTTCGGCTTAACCGGCGCACCGGCAACCTTCCAAAGGATAATAAACTCAGTATTAACTGGCCTTCAAGGAATTGACTGTTTCGTCTATTTGGATGATATCGTTATTTACGGAAGGAATTTACATGACCACCAGTTACGATTAAAACATGTCCTGGACGCCCTCAGACAATATAATCTTAAACTACAACCTGAGAAATGTCATTTTCTCCAAAGAGAAGTGGTATATTTGGGTCAGCGATACTCGGAAAAGGGAGATTTACAAGATCCAAATAGAATTAAGGCAGTCAAAGATATACCACCTCCGAGGAACATCAAGGCGCTACAAGCATTTTTGGAGCTGATTAATTATTACCGAATTGCGCAAAAATGTCTTTACCACTCAACCAATTATTAAGGAACAACACGAAATGGATATGGACGCAAGAGCGCCAAGAAGTAGTGAACAGATTGAAAGAAGCTGTGGCGAACCCTCCTCTTTTACAGTATCCAGATTTCAAGAAACCTTTTATTTTAACTACGGATGGTAGTAATGTAGCCCTTGGAGCGATTCTGTCCCAGGGGGAACCACGAAGTGATAGAGAGAGAGTTACTTTTAATGGGCCGCAAAAACATTTAGAACATACTTACTCGGCAAATAATTCTCGGTATTTACAGACCACAAACCATTGAAGGGCATAACTAATCTTAAAGATCAGGAAGGCAGATTGGGACGTCTGAGGCTAAAACTGGTAGAATATGATTTCGAAATATGCTATAAACCTGGAAAATTAAATCATAACGTTGATGCTCTTAGCCGTTTGCCTACGGAAGAGATCAACATGGCCGTTGTAACTCGGGCGAAAGCAAAGCACATTGAAAGAGAACATGTAGAAAATAAATATATAATAGAGAGTGCGGCAAGCGAAAAAGATACAGCATCGTACTTAACAAATCCGGAAGATATTAGGAAGGTCATCAAAGCCTTCCACGACAGCAGGGAGCGCTCAAAACGTATTTTCGGATTCGGGCACAGTATAAGTGGGAAGGTATGCAAAGACAAATTAAAAATTACGTCGCCACCTGTAAAATTTATCAACAAAATAAGAGTTCAAAATTAAACAAAATGCCGTTTGAAAGAGTTTTTATTTATGTTGTTGGACCTTTACCCGAATCATTAAGAGGAAATATATATTGTTACAAAGTTTAAAAATAGATTCAAATATAACGACAATGTGGCTATATGTACTTGGCAACACTGCCAACTCATCTCTAGTTGTCAAAATGTTACAATCCTGGTCAACAGAATGCAGAAAATATTTGAATTAACGGAACTGGAATATTCCAGATACATCGTCGAGAATATACAAGATCGTTCGAGGCTGTGCAATAATAAGTGAAAATAACAATAACGAAAAACCTAGCAACATCAATGCTAAGAGAAGATGATGTTATTCTTAATGATCTTGTACGCAAGTATTCGCTGCTAATATAAGCTAAACATGTACACAAATCTATACAGCAACATACACACATAGCAGAAGAAGAAACAAAACTACACAACACTCATACATACAACCACACATGGTTACAATCAAGAATGATAAAATAAAGATTACGCCTTGCGCATGATTTACCGTTTGATGACGTATTTGTTCCCTCGAAGAGATTGCCAAATGTTTATTATATGCAAAACTAATACTTTCTCGTACAAAATTAATATTGTATGCTATATTTGCCAGCTCTTCACACAATTTACTGAGAGATATTTCTAATTTACTAAGAGAGTTTTCCAACAAGCAAACTAAATCGGATTTATGAAAGTGCAAGTTTTGTGTTATATTTTATAATAAATTGTGTTATATTTTAAAACAAATATATTAAAATAATTATTAATAATTTGAAGTGTAAAAAACTTATTAAAACTTGATTTTTAAAGCTTATAAACTGTAAACAAAAAACCTAAATTAAAGAGAAAATAGAACAAAAAGAGCAATCATGAAATGTGCCGTGGGCAATTGCAAACAAAGTAACAGCAAAAAATAAGTAAGAAATAATTGTGTTAAAATGTAATATTGTTATCAATTTTTGTTGTTTTCAAACAGCTGCGTCATTTTATAGTTTTCCAAAAGATGAAGCTCAAAGGAAGTTATGGCTGATATTTTGCAAGCAAAGAAATTTGTTTTGAATGGGGAAAAAGAAATAAATTAGTACTTGGGTTCAATATATATATAAAATAACTATAACTTAACAATTTTAAATAAAAAATAGTGGAAAATAAAATAATTTTTTAAAATTGTTTATTATCAAACAAATTTAATTTGAAAAATCGCAATTTTCCCCACTGTCCTGTTTTTACACTAACATAATAGTTCTCCAGTTGAATTTTATTAGCCAATCAGAACACATGTAGAGTGACGTCAGAGTTCCATCATGCGCAGAAAATTATTTTTATTTCAGCTTGTTGGCGTAATCTTTATTTTATCATTCTTGGTTACAATAAACAAAACACTCAAGACAGCATTGTTATATACACAAACACATGTATATGGCTACTTGTTAAGCAAAGCACAACCAACAACAACCATGACCAGATGCTTCACGAAGTTACCAGACGACGTCACTTTGCTATATAAAGTCGCTGCCAGAGATCAACGGGATTAGTGTGATTTTAAATCTAGACGTGTTAACATCGCTAAGTGTTTAGTAGTACAAATACTCGTGTTAATAAAGTAGTAAATAAAGTGTTGCCGCATTATATTTCTAAAATTAATTGTCTGTGTTTTTAATTTGATGTAATTAAACGAATCCAGCAGCATGGACATAAATTCAATGATGATTCAGATAAAAGGAATCAATGATGCACAAGTTGAAATTAGACAGAACTCTCAGCAGATGCAGGAAGCATCAAGGATCAGCACTGAAAAGCTTGTAGCCGAAATACAGGAGTCAAATAGAGTTACGAACGAGACTCTGGTAGAGGTTTCTGAGTCCATTAATAGGAGGGCGGATTCTATTGAGAATAAATTCTCAGAGCTGGCAGATAGAGTCCAACATCTAGCAAGCGGTGCCCTGGAACAGCATGCAAAAGAGTTCGAAGAAAAATTGCATGCTCTAGAGGACAAAGTGCATAAGCTTCAGTGTAGTGGCGGGCCAGTACGAGCAGTTGCGCCATGCTTTGACGGCAGCGTACCATTCCAGTTCGAGACGGTTGCTAGCAGAAATGGATGGGGTGCTGAGGAAAAGCTCATAGAGTTGATCTTGTCCTTAAACGGTACAGCTGCAGAAGTACTAGAGACCGTGTCAGTCAGCAGCAGAAACAACTATAATGAAATAATGCCAGCATTGCAGCGCAAGTATGGTGGTGAGCACAAGCGCGATCTATACAGAATGGAATTGCGATGTAGAGTTCAAAAGCCTAACGAGTCTCTACAAGATTTCGCAATGGAAATCGAGCGTTTAGTGCAGCTCACATATCCAGGCGAGAGTCACCCGTTCCTGGACTAATTTAAAACTGAGGCGTTCGATAATGGCACTCGCGACTCTGATGTTAAACTGGCTGTGTGCGCTACGCAGAAATTCACTTTCGCTGAGACGGTTTCATTTGCGCTGGCTCAAGAGACTGCTAGGATGGTTTTCAAGCCACAGATATGTAAGGTGCTGAATATGGAGGTTTTGTCCGAGAATGATAATAACCTGGTCGCTAGTGTTAAGGAGGCAATGCGACAACTGTTGGCGGAAAGTGCGATCAAAGAAAAGCCTAAATTTTTAACTGCGGAAAAATTGGTCATTTTCAGCGCAACTGCAATGCACCAAGAAAAAGAAGTAGATCTGTTTCGCCACCAAGAAACGGCAAACGGGTGAACCAAACAACAGTACAAGAGTCCCCGTTAAACTAAAACGAGCTAGCACTAAGGGGCAAGTGCTAGCTCTCACAAACGTGGGCCCCACAATCTCCATATCAGTGATGCAGCAGAAAATTAGCAACATTACTGCGTCTGGACACATCAACGGGGAAAAGCACGTACTTACCATAGACACAGGGGAATCGCAGTCAATAATAAGACCCGATATAGTGAAGGGGAAATGCGATCGTTTAAGTAATATACGGCTACGTACAGCTACTGGAGAGCCTGCCACTGTCTATGGTTAGATTGAAGTGAAGGTGACTATAGCCGACATCAACGTGAGGCATGTGTTTATTGTTGCCGATATTGTCGATGAGGTAATTGTTGGAGCCGATTTTATGATTAACCATGGCATTAATCTACACATGGGGCTACAGCGGATGATTTGGCGTAATGTGGAAATACCCCTTGATGTTGGGTATGACAGCAAGCCACAAGTAACAAAAGTATTTGCTATTGAGAGTCAGACGTTACCGCCGCAGTCTGAAACAGTTATATGGGCGCGTATGAAGGGAGATTGTGAGGACAATCGGTTGTGGGTTGTAGAACCAGCAGATCTAAATAGAGAGCTTATAACGCCAAAAGCTCTAGTAAAAACAAGTAAAGGAGGAATAGTCCCTATAAGAGTACTTAACTTGGCAGACCATGAAAAAGTCATCAAAGAAAATTGCGATATTGGCCAGTGTACTCCAGCAGAGGCAATAATAAATTGCGAGAAGAAGATAGAGCCTACCAATTTGTCCGCAAAAGAACGTGAACAATTTGAGGAATACGTAGGAAAATGGGTAGCAGGACTGTCAGCGACAGATAGAAATAAAGCCAAACAGTTGCTAAAATGTTATGCCAGTATCTTCGCCATGGGAAACCAAAGCCAGGGTAGAACTACATTGGTTAAACATGAAATTAACACAGGCGAAGCTAGGCCGATTAAACCTCCAGAACTAAACCCCTAGCAAAGCGAGATGAAGTCAAAGAGCTTGTAAGAGAAATGAAGCTTAATGGCGTAATTGATCCATCTTCTGGTCCTTGGAGTTCGCCTGTAGTCTTAGCTAAAAAGAAAGATGGCAGTACTAGATTCTGCGTAGACTATAGGAAGCTCAATGACATAACCAAGAAGGTCAGTTATCCGCTCCACAGAATCGATGACACTTTGGACGCGCTAGCAGGTACAAAATGGTTCTTGGACTTGCGAAGCGGATATTGGCAAGTGGAGATAGCAGAGAAATACAATGAGAAAACTGCGTTCAGCGTCTGTCACGGATTATGGCAATTCAAAGTTATGCCATTTGGTCTCTGCAACGCTCCGGCTACATTTGAACGCCTAGTGGAGAAGGTACTGAAAGGACTCCACTGCAAGACATGCTTGGTATATCTAGATGAAATAATCGTGAAGGGGAAAACTTTTGATGAACACCTCAAAAACATGGCAGAAGTTCTTCAACGGATATCATCAGCTGGACTGAAACTCAGCCTGAAGAAACGTGCATTCTTCCAGAAAGAAGTAAAGTATTTGGGGCACCGTGTTACAGCAGACGGAATCTCAACAGATGAAGATAAAATACAAGCAGTAAGGGACTGGCCTAAAAATCTACATGAATTGCGCAGCTTTTTGGGCCTTTGTACATACTACAGACGATTTGTGCCAAATTTTGCCAGTGTAGCTGCAAGCCTGCATGAGCTGACAAGGAAGTCGAGACCATACCACTGGGGTGAGCCACAGGAAAAGGCATTCCAGAAACTTAAAGGATTATTGTGTACGTCACCAGTACTAGCGTATCCCATAGCTGGAGAAAAAGTTGTGCTGGATACTGATGAGAGCGGCTATGGCATAGGGGGCGTGCTATCCCAAGTAGTTAATGGGACTGAAAAAGTCATAGCATACTATAGCCGTGTACTCTCAAAACCTGAGAGGAACTACTGTGTGACACGACGTGAGCTTCTGGCAGTATTGGAATGCATTAAACATTACCATAAGTACCCGTATGGTCAACACTTTACATTAAGGACTGACCATTCTGCACTGAGATGGTTATTGCAGTTTAAAAATCCTGAAGGGCAACTGGCAAGGTGGATTGAGCGCCTGCAGAGCTACGACTTCAGTATTGAGCATAGAAGGGGCACAAAACATAACAATGTGGATGCTCTTTCAAGAAGATGTTCGGCTAATGCACATCGACTCAGATGAAGACTGGTCAGCGGCACAGACGGACGACAGTATACTGGGGAAAATTATAACAGCCAAAGAGGAGGACAGAAGACCGTCCCGGAATGAAATTTCGGCTGAGAGCCTACTCGAAAAATCTTATTGGGCTCAGTGGAACAGCCTCAAGGTAATAAAAGTGTGCCTATACCGCGTATGGGAAAGTGTAGATGGCAAAACAACTTCAAATTTAATAGTTGTGCCATACTCCAAAATAAGTAAAGTTTTGAAGGAATTTCACAATGGACCTAGTGGCGGTCATCTTGGAGTAACAAAAACATTTGAGAAACTGAAGCAGCGTTTCTATTGGGTTGGATGTCAAGAAGCCGTAGCCGACTGGATAGCAAACTGCCCACAGTGCATAGCAGCCAAAGGCCCAGTAAGAAGAAGCCGGGGACAGCTACAGCAATACAACTCAGGAGCACCATTCGAGCGGATCACAATGGATGTAGGAGGTCCTTTTCCCGTCACTGAAGCCGGAAATCGTTATGTTCTTGTGGTGATGGACTATTTCAGTAAATGGCCAGAGGTATATGCTATACCTAACCAAGAAGCAAAGACAGTTGTAAATGCATTCGCCAACAACTGGGTATGTCGCTATGGTGTCCCAACAGAATTACATTCCGACCAAAGAAGGAATTTCAAGTCTGCCATATTCAGGGAAATGTGTGAACTATATGGGATAAAGAAAACCAGAACGACGCCGTTGCATCCACAGTCTGATGGCATGGTAGAGAGGTTCAATCGCACCTTAGAAGAGTACCTGAGAAAAGTGGTAAGCAACCATCAGAGGGATTGGGACGAGCACATTCCAAAATTTTTGATGGCATATAGGTCAGCTGTACACGACTCAACATCGAGAGCGCCAACCAAAATTATCTTCGGGGCGAAATTAAAACTGCCTGGTGACTTGGAATTTGGTGTTAAGCCAGCTGTAGAAGAAGGAGCAACTACACGAACTACATGAGTTCGTGCGTAATAGAATCAAGATGGTCAGTGACAAGATGAAGGCTAGATATGACCGCGCAGCAAATTCGGAGGGATTTATGGAAGGTCAATTGGTTCTACTTTATAACCTACAACGGAAGAAAGGGTTGTCCCAAAAATAACAGACTCACTGGGATGGCCTGTATAAAGTGATTAAGAGAGTGAATGATTAAGAGAGTGAATGACGTTGTGTGGATGATTACAGTAACATTTTGAAATATCAGATTCAAAAAAGTTTCGAAATGGTGAAGAAAAACCAAGATAGGGCAAAGTCAAAGCCTACAAGGCATTTTAAGGTAGGGCAAATGGTATGACCTAAAAATCAGGTAAGAAAGAACAAATTCTTGCCCATATAGTTGGGACCCTATAGAGTTGAGGGATACCAACACCCGTAAACGTTAAAATAACATTTAAAAATTCGGAGAAGGCTTACAACAATAAGTTGGTGAAGCTGGCTGATTAAGAAGTTATCAGAAGTACAAAAACATAAAAAAAGAAAACATAACAGAGTGGCGATGAGGGAGAAGTAGATAATTTTCAATGAATCGAAGAAGAAGAACACAGCAGATGTTCTTAAACACTAACGATGTGGAGAAAATTATGTATCAGATTAATAGAAAACATAGGCAGAATGAAAAAATTAAGATTATATAATAGATTAGGATATAGAAAAGTATGGAAAAAGCACTATGGAATTAGTGAAGAGGAACAAAGACAATATAGAAAGAAGTCAATTTAAGCTGTAGAAGGCTTGGAAAATTTTAAGAAAAAATAAGAAGCAAGAGGAACGAAGAAAGAGAGGAAGAGAAACATGTTACTCTGCTCCATCTCCTAGTCACTTTTGCTAAATATACAGGAGGAAGCGGAAGTGCAGGTGAGTTAAGCTACTAACAATACCAACATTCAAACAGTAACATGTGAAAATTAATCAGCGAAGCAAGTAGGTCATCAACAAGCCAAGAATTGTGGCACTATAAAGTCTTTGCAACATATGCTGAGATGGCACTATCGCAGAACAAAACCAACTTCTGCACCAGCAGCAAAAGATTTTTAATACAAACCAGAAGCAGCAATAGAGTAAGCACTACTAGTCAGTAGATCTTCGAGCAAGCAATACTTGTTAGTTGATGTGGAGCACGAAGCACTTGTCAGTTGAACTCAGCAGTTAGCAATAAAGTAAATAAAATAATCTATACACAACTGCTACAAACTCCTGTTTTTACATCCACAACAGAGGAGGTGGTAGCACCCACTAAAGGGGGCGGGGTTCAATTTCAATTTTTTTTTTATTTGATGTCTTCCAGTTTAATGCGTTGGACATTCTTTGACATAAAAATTACAAAAAAAAAACCTTAAAAATTATGTTGTTTTTTAGAGGTTGGTTTAGTTCTTCTTAGGGGAAATTTTTTCCTTCTTGCCCGTGTTGTGACGCATTATCGAACATCCCTCCTACATATACATTGCACTAATTTGTTGTACATTCAACTAAAATACTTGTTGTGTTAACGAATGGTGCAATACTGTTGTATTATTTAGGTCAATAGAAAATAGCTTAATCGCAATATATTATTTTATAGTCAATTTTAAGATAGTATAAATAGCTAGTTCTAAGTTAGTTAAGAACAGTTGTAGGAAACGAAATTCCAATAAAGAACCTGCGATTCCCACGGGACCCTCCAGGTAAAAGGAAATAAATATTGCCTTTTAAAACTACACTACAACATTTGGCGCAGTCGGTTTGTTTTAATATCTTTCAACAGAGAATAAGTACATATTCTGATATTGTAAAGCTATTTTAGCTCAATTCATTTCAATAGGTGCCTGATATTTGTTGAAGGAATTCGTTTCGTTTTTTCGTCAGTATTATTATCTCCTCAAGATTTTAATTAGCTATTTTACCTGCCTATTGATTTTGTGGGCAAACTTTACGACGAACAAACTACTCTTGGGATACAAATGGAACTAGTATATAGTACATGGTAAGTATAGGTGTAAAAAGAGTAAAAGCTACAAATGCTAGCAAGGATTTCCATTATACAGGAAAATGATTCTTTTTTTAGTATTTAAATTGAGTAATATATATATATATATATATATATATATATATATATATATATATAATATATATAAATGGCATAGTTTCAATATTAGTTAGACAGGAAGAAATTTATATTTGGAGGATTTAAAAATAGAATTGAGAAAAACGCAGGTAGAAACTAGAGAAATTTCGGAGCGGGTGTGGAAATTAATTAAGTATATCAATAATACAAAGGAGTATATAGAGTTAGTAACACATAAGGTGCGAAGCCAAGGAAATATACTTGAGTTCGAAAAAGTTGATATTTTATTAGAAGAGTTACAAGTGTTACAGGAACATCAAAAAATTCAGTTATATCTAAAGAAATAGAAGAATACGTACAAGTGAACAGGATCTTGAAGCAGCAAAACGAAAGCTTGAAGAAAACCATAGAAGAAGCCGAACAACAAATTCAAGACAGCGAACAAGAAAAGCAAGCATTTAAAAAGCTCACGCAACACGTTAACACGAGGTTGACTCCAGAACAGCTGCAGGAATTCGTTGAGAACAGGAAAGTTGTTGAGGAAAAAACTCAACAAATTGAGACGCTAAAAATAAAAATACAAGAGTTGCAGGGGGAACTACGAAAATACTTTTAGTCAACACTTCTTCTCCAATATGGCAACTTTCACGGAACTTTTGAAAAATATATCCCATGTCGTGCGAATATTCTATAGTACGGATGGGCCCGAACTTACAACTGAAAATACATCCTTCAATAAATTTATTGAAGGATGTATGATAGCGAAGGATAAACTAGGTGAACCGGGTAATGTTGTTGACATAATCAAATGCATAAAAACTAATCTCTTTGGAAATGCTTACTCGTATTTCCACAATAAGGAATTCACAACAATAGAATCACTGTGCATGACTATTAAAGAGAAATTTATAAAAACTAAGACTACTTAGAAATGCAACAGAGCTTATTGCGTCATAATGGCAAAATGTTTCTCATCAAAAATCTATGACAGACCATTGCAATCAATCAACGGTAAGAATCCACATAAGGGATCCCAAGTTAGTGGCAAAGTTCATCGGGCATGAAAATGACAAGTTGGCTGATCTCAATGCTCAAAATATCTTAGGCACTAATACGATATACAAATATTATGACTGTGCAAGCCGAGGAACCCTCATTTGAGACGGTGCAGCAATTGTTGAAAGATGTACGACAACTGTCTTTGAACCAACAAACATATAACCAGCCAATGCCCAATAATAATGCACATCTAACCTCTATGAGTTCTTCAAGGTACTGCAGATTCTGCAATAAACCAGGACATGTGTTGAATGAATGTTTAAGTATAAGCCAGGTGACAAGAACGTGCAGATTACAACTTTAAAAGAAATACACAACCACATAATTTCGGAAACAATACTCAAAATTATGCAAGGGAAAATCAAATTAACAAGAACGAGCAGCAACGTTGTTATAGATGTGGTCGACAGGGACACATTTCCTATAATTGCCCCGAAAACAAAGACAACAATGGTATCAACAAGAACAGAAATAGAAATAATAACACTATTGGCAATGGGTATCACCTGAGTCACAGCTAATTGACTGGAATGCCAAAAAAGAATATATAGAAAACGTACTGAGGAAAAAAAATGTAAGAAAACGCAACCGGCAGGCGATAAAGCTGAAAAACAAGAAAATTTAAGCATCATACATTTAGATATAAACAGCATAAATGTGACAGAGAAGGAAGATAACCAGCATCCGGAGATTAAAATGAATATCAAGGATAAAGCAGTAAGTACACCCAAAAGATCGCGTCGGAAGAAAAAGGTACATACAAAAATGATAAGTGGTGCAGATTACATAAATTCAGCATACAAGGCTTGCAACACCAGTAGAGAAATTTTAACATATTATGTGGCAATAATGCTACAATTTATAATTATGACGTGGACGAGTATAAAAGAGAAAGTGAGCACGAAACAAAACGTGGACACATATCACTCAGAGTCCCAAGGGGGACTGAGTCTGAAAAATGATACTGCTAGTAATGAAAAATACGGTATAAACGATAAGTTTCCCCTGCAAAGAAGCAAAAGAGGAGAAACTATTATTATGTGGCGAGCAGACACCACACTAGTAAAAAATGAAGCTATGGCAGCAACAACAGAAATCAAGAAGAATGAGAGGAAGACGTTGTGAGGAGCATTTGGGGGAAACAAAAGTACCAAAGAGACTGTAATAGTTAACCATAAATATGTAGACAGATTACGTTTGAAAATGCAAGTAGTACCGCAGGATAACAATTACCAACAACATAAAATTTTTTGAGAACCAGAAAAAATAGCTTCCTTACCACTAGTTTCGGAAAATCCCCAGTTATATATAGCAGATAATGTTTTTGTGAAAGGACGGTGTCAGGGAATTGTGGCAGTAACAGTTAAAAATGCTAGCGGAGACATAATAGTAAACAAATTAGAAATTTCACCAGGCGTATTTGTGGGTGAAACTCTAACGTCGATCAGAGAGGAATCAGCATTCGTTCCAAATTTGAACACCAATGACTTTACTGTGAACATAAAGGAAAAAGTAATTTTGAATTGTGACAACCCTTTAAACTTCCGGATAGCACCGACAGTAGCGATAAATACAGTAGATTCCGCACACAACAAAGATAGATTCCGATTGCTATTAGACACGATTCGTCTGAGGCCAGATCTGAACTCGGAAGAGCGAGTGTCAATCGAAACCATGTTAATATCATACGACGATGTATTTCACCTACCCGGGGACAATCTTACATTCACGAGTGTACTTAAGCATAAAATACCAACTGACCCTAGTCAGCCCCCCATCAATATTAAATAGTATAGGTTACCTGAGGCCCACCGAAATGAAATTAATAGACAAGTATTTCCCCTTGGAACTCTCCAATACTCCTAGTACCCAAAAAGGTAGTCAAGGACGGAGAGAAAAAATGGCGTTTGGTAGTAGATTTCAGGAAATTGAATGAGACTACAGTAAAACAGGGTTTCCCCATACCAAGAATTGTCGAGATCCTAGACAAACTTGGCTACAGCCGATACTTCTCTACCCTAGACCTGGCAAGCGGGTACCACCAAGTTCTGATGAGCCCTAATGATAAGCAAAAAACCGCGTTCAACACCAACATGGGACATTTCGAGTTCAATCGTATGCCTTTCGGATTGACAGGGGCACCAGCCACGTTTCAGAGAATAATGAATTCAATATTAACGGGTCGTTTCGTATATCTGGACGATATAGTAATCTACGGGAGAAATCTAGAGGATCATCAGTTAAGACTTAAAAGAGTACTGGACGTTTTAAGGAAACACAACCTTAAGCTGCACCCTGAAAAATGTAATTTCCTGCAAAGAGAGGTAGTTTATTTAGGACATCAATGTTCGGAAAACGGAGTATTACCGGACCCTCATAAGACAAAAGCAGTAAAAGATATACCGCCTCCCAGAAATTTCAAGGAGCTATAATCATTTTTGTGGCTTATAGAAAGTTTGTACCAAAGTCATGTGAAATTGCATTGTCATTGAACAAATTATTAAGGAAAAACACAAAATTTTAATGGACAAAGGAGTGTCAACAAGCAATGGAGAAATTAAAAGCTGCAGTAACAAGTCCTCCACTGTTGCGGTACCCTGATTTCATAAAGCCATTTATTCTGACTACGGATGCTAGCAATGAGGCATTAGGAGCCATACTTTCTCAAGGAGAGCCAGGTTGTGATTTACCTACATACTTCGCAAGCAGAGTGCTAAGTGATACGGATCGTGTGGGCATCTACGATTTTTAGGCCCCATTTGCTTGGTAGACATTTTAAAATTTTTACAGATCATAAGCCTCTGAAAGGAATAGCCAATTTGAAGGATCAAGAAGGCAGATTGAGTCGACTGAGACTCAAACTTTTAGAATATGACTTCGAGATACGGTATAAGCCGGGGAAAATCAACCAAAACGCTGACGCACTTAGTCGTCTCCCAGTGGAAAAAATGAGTGTAGGAACAATTACCAGAGCAAAGGCACGAGAGGAAAACGCTTATAAAAAGGGAAATATTGAAGAGATTGTGGATGAAGTGAGTAGGAGTGAAGACGTGGAACAAGAGGATACGGCAGTCTATTTGACAAATGTGGAAGATATTAACAAGGTAATGAAAACGTTTCATGATACACTTTTTGGTGGACACCAAGGAACATACAAAACTTACTCCCGCATCAGGAATCAATACAAGTGGGCCGGTATGTACCAACAAATCTAAACCTATGTATAAAACTGAAAATAAGAAATAAAGCAAAGACATATCATAAAAATTTAGTAAGGCCACACAGAGACCGAGATATAGGGAACAGTCAGTTTAATAAGACGTTTTGTAGAAGATAAACCAAAGTATAATAAATACGTTTACTCCATATATAATAGTGCAATAACCTTTAATGTTTACCTAATTTTCCATAAATTATTCGAATATGGGACACTATTTTGCAACATCAGCGAATTTATTTACGAATACTCCAATGAATATAGCTACTGACTGTTAACTACAAAAAAAAAAAAATAGAATTTTTAATATAAACAGCCAGAGTAAACGAGAGAAAAAAATAATAATAATTAATACTGCGAACACATAATATTTTTCCGTAATATGATTCCGTCAATGTCTTTCTTGTGATAGGTCAGTTGATAAAAAGCAAATGAAGCAACAAATGCAATTAAGAGGTTGTAAGTTATTCACAAAAAACAAGAACCATGTCAAGTATTTTTTCTTATTAAAGTTGCAATAAAAAACAACATTTAAAACAAAAACTTGCATACATTTTATGCGTAAATTAAAAAATTTAAAACAAAAAACATCTATTAATATATACCTTAAAACAAAACATTACTATTTCATTATTACTATGCAAAACCACACTATATACTTAAATATATTTGTAGAAATTAAATAAAAAAATCGATTGAATAACATAAAAAATATCTTCAAACAAAACACGAATATTTTTGAAATTTAGATTACGTTAAAAAAAAAACAATAAATAAAAATATTGCTTAAATGTTAAATAATTGAAATAGTACTACTGAAAGAACATTTTTTAATTAAAACCTACGCAGCGTAAGCTTTTTTAGAAAAACAATATTAAAATAAAAAATATACATTTATAAGGAGTAAAGCTCCTTCTTTATTAATAGAACAAAACTCAAATATTTTATGCAATTTAATGGTACAAACAAAAAAATATTGTCTCAACAACAAAACAAAAAACCAAAAATTAAAAGTTAAAAAAAAAATAAAAAGTAGTTTATAAATTGAAAAAGAAGTATTGGCAAAGGAGGGTACGGACGAAGGATAAGATAAGACGGAGTAGGAATAGGCGTCACCAACGGGGAGATGGGGATGGAAAAACTGAAATCCCCTGATGGATATTCGGAGATACATATGGGACCGGTCGAGATGGCCTCGAAGTTTCAATATATGCTGCACTGGATCAACATTCAACAAATAGCAGACTCTGTAAACGAGGTTCATCGTAACTTGCCGACAGTTCTGCCCACTCTCAATCGGGAACTAATTTTGAAGAAAATAAAAGAGATTGAAGACGATCTACACACACTTTTGCCGGGTCGCGTAAAACGGGGATTGGTGAATATTGGAGGGAAAGTGATGAAATGGCTGTATGGAACATTGGACGATGAGGGCCGAGAGCAGATAAATCAGCATTTCAAGGGAGTTGATGTAAACGATCAGCAAATCATTCGAACAGTCGAACCATCAGATATCTATAAACGGCGGATTCAATTCCTCCATCAACAGAATGGTTGAGGCAATATGACAACAGAAGGACGCTGAGCGACTTGACACAGATCAAGTTGCACTCAGAAAGTCAACATTACCGAGACGTCGTGATTTTTCAACTTTTGAAATTAGTTGATATGAAAAGTCAAGTGAAGATCATACAACAATCCGTGGCTTTGGCAACGAAAATATTCAACACCGCCCTACTGACAATTGAGGAAACTGAAGAGAATAAATAAATATCGAGACCATACAACAAATGCAGATGGGAGTGGCATTACACAAGCACAACACGCTAATGTTCGTAATCAAGTTGCCCATCGAAACAGTAAATCTAAAGAGGTCATTGATAATACCCGTTCCAAACGACAGTCACCATCAAATTAATTCCCCCAGAGAGTACGTTGTAAAACTAGATAAAACAGTCTTCAACTACACCGTAAAGAAAGATTTCAAGAGCCTAAAACCACCACAAATCTGCATTTTCCGTAGTAAGTGTAGTTTGATTTCGCACGAAGAGGAAACCGTGGAATTTATAGAAGAGGGTACAATCGTGGTAATAAATGCGGATAGAACCACAATGTCGACCAACTGTGACGATCGACGGGCCAATCTCACGGGCAACTACCTTTTATCATTCTGCAACTGCAGTATAACAATAGGTGGAGAAAATACAAGTAGCCCAGATAAACAATATCGAAACCATTAAGGAGACTCAATTCCATTAAAACGTTACAAGTAGCATCGGATACTCCTTGACAGTAATTGTTGCGGTAGTGACAATAGTAGCGATATTAGTGTTATGCAGAAACCGGCGTCAACTAAAGGTTAAGATAAATAACGAGTTACCAAATCGCCGCGAGAACTTGAACCAGATTGTGGAAAGCCATCTCCAAGAACAGAGAACTCCACCCCCACCACCACCACCGAGCACTCCAGCACAACGAATTTAAGAGTTACTCAATAGAAAAAGAAAAAAAAAAAAAATATATATATATATATATATATATATATATATATGTATATATATATATATATATATATATATATATATATATATATATATATGTCATAAAATATATCTATAAGAATTGTACATAGAATAAGAAATTTCCATTAGGAAAAACATCATTGTATAGATGTTTTGTTCCATTAAGGGGGCAGGAATGTTGTGAAGTATTATCGAACACTAATTTGTTGCTTGCGTTAACGAATGGTGCAATACTGTTGTATTATTTAGTTCAATAATATATTGCTTAATCGCAATATATTATTTTGTAGTTAATTTTAAGAAAGTATAAATAGCTAGTTCTAAGTTAGTTAAGAACAGTTGTAGTAAACCAAGCTCCAATAAAGAACCTGCAATTCGCACGGGGCCCTCCAGGTAAAAGGAAATAACTATTGCCTTTTAAAACTACACTACAACACCCGATTTAGCCTATTTCCGAACTTAACCTGTGCCTTCAAGAGTCTGGCTTTTTTCGTTTGGACTGAATCGTGATTTCCACAGACGGACGGACGGACGTGCTCAGATCGTCTTAGATTTCATCTCTGATTAAGAACATATATACTTTATGGGGTCTCAGATGGATATTTCGCTGCGTTACAAACGGAATGACAAAGTGAAGGTACCCTCCATATTCTTTTTTGGAGAGTATAAAAAGCAAACAAACATCGAAAGTGGTAATTAGAGTCCTGGTTTCATATTTTTTTCAACAAAATTGTTTAAACTTTTTTTATTCCTAAGATAATTAATTCAGTTTTCAGTTCTTATAAAGAAGAGAATTAGTGTGCAGAGATGCTGTTTATACCACGTCCGTTTGCAACGTCGTCATACTTTACGATTTTTACTTTTAAATTAGGCAAATATAGTTAATGATGTCTTCTTGCACAAGATTTTAATAAACGTCCCAAAAGCTCTTTAATTTGCTATGACCTGTTTTTATTTTATTAACAATAGTCGTTATTCGCACATTTTAATTCCTTAAATTTATACTGTTATGCCTATCTAAATGACATTGAGGTATTTATATGTTTGTTATGCAGCTATCTTGCACAAGATATGGAAAACAATGGAAACGTTTCTCCAGCCCCCTTCTTTGACGTCAATAGCTATTAAGTTTTCGTGGGAGAGAAAAATTTAAAGGAATGTGAGTGGTTAAAATTTTTGGGGAAGAAATAAGGGATAAAATGTGCAATAATTTTTATTTGTGAAATAAAATTTAATATTAGTATAACATCGAAAAGTTTTATAGCTCATCAAGTTTTGCTTTGGCATCAAGGCTCCTCAAGATAGATATGATGCTTTCACATACATCATTGTCTACCAATAAAGCCCTTTAACATTTTAGCGATATTTCAAAAATCAAACTAAATTACTGCCAACACGTATGTATGATAGTGCATGCACCAACACACATGCATAACATGAATTATTTATGGACATTTACAGTACATAAGGACGAAGATCACTGAATCTTCCATAATTGTTATTGCGTGGCCAAATGTAGATATTTGAACTTTTATCTTAAAATTTTATACGCTCTAAAAATGAATTGGAGGGTACATTACCTTTGTCATTCCGTATGTAACGCAGCGAAAAAACCCCCTATATATATATATATATATATATATATATATATATATATATATATATATATATATATATGTACATATATATGTATATATATATGTATATATATATATATATATATATATATATATGTATATATATATATATATATATATATATATATATATATATATATATGTATATATATATATATATATATATATATATATATATATGTATATATATATATATATATATATATATATATATAATTGATCAGTAATGAAACCTAAGACGATGTAGCCACGTCTGTCCGTACGTGCGTCTGTGGAAATCACGATACAGTCCAAAAGAGAAGAGCCAGACCTTTGAAACTTCATATAAATAAACTTAGAGGTATGGTACAGGTCGAATTCGTAAATGGGATGAATCGGTGGAGAGGGAAAAAAGTTCCCTTAAGGAAAAGTAAACCAACCTCTAAAAATAACATAATTTTTAAATTTTTTTTTTAATTTAGTAAAGCAAATGGTATATTTTTATGTCAAAGAAGGTCCAACGCGTTAAGCCTCGAGCTATAAAATCAAAAATATTAGTTTTTTGACCCTACCCCCTTTAGTGGGCGGTATTATATGCAAAAATAGTGTAAACATTTAACAAACACTTTTACATACGCCTACATTCCTTAAAAATAATATTTTTAAGCTTTAATGACGAAGCTGAGACGTAACCTGGTACTCCTCTGTCCTACCCCCTCCTCCCCTTTGCCCACCAAATGACCCTATAAAAAAAATAAAAGATAAATTTTACACTTAATTATCCCAAACATTTATTTTTAGAGTTTTATGGCAAAGATGAAATGTCTTCCCCACGGCCCTTGCCAGAGACACCACGACAAAATACAGTTTTAATACTCTCCAAAAAGAATTGGACCTCAATAAGTATATATATTCTTGATCAGTGATGAAGTATAAAACAATCTAACAGTGCCCATACGTCCGTGTGTGTAGTCTATTTGTGGACCCCGCCCCCTTAAGTGGGTGTTGACGTACGGTATTTATGCAAAAATAGTGTAAATATTGAACAATTTGTATTCCTTAAGGCTATAAGAAGCTGTGATGTTTTCTGATCTCGTAGAGGTCAGTCGTCTCCCCCACGGCCCTTCCCGGAAATTGGTTATAGACATGTCTTAAAGGAATTCTGTCCCACCAAGTTAAACATTTTAAATTTACTTAATAAATATTTGAAGGGTATATAAGATTTGACGCGGTCGAATATAACGTTTTTACTTGTTATACCCTTCACAAAAAAGTGAAAGGGAATACATAGGTTTGTCATTCCGTGAGTAATTTCTTCGATATTCATATCGGACGATGACGATTGAGCGATATCCATCTGTCTGTAGGTGAAATCAGTTGTCCCAAGCCGCCAGAAGAGCTAAAGACTTCTTTCTTGGACCAATTATTTTTTTGGTTGTTTGTAAATTAAATTTCATGCTTTGGAAATACTCAATGGTCGATTAAAAACTAAAAAAAATTAAAAAAAATTATCCAGGGATGGGAAATTAAGTTTTATTTTTGCACATTCAGTATTTTGTAGTACATGCATAACTAAAATGGCTAAAAATTGTAAGTTTTTCTTAAATAAAACCTCTTTACATATTATGAAGATTTGCATTCGCATTTGCAAATTTTTTAATTTTAATATCGCTTCCAAGGGTGAGAAATTTAATATTTTTTTATGCATAAAAGTAACCAAAAAGGCAACTGACGTTGTTTTTTTTTTTTGCTAACTAAAACTATTTTATAATTCAGGAAGAACAATATTGGTATCAAAAATTAAAACAAAAATCAATATTTCGAATCCAGGGTGGGACAAGTGCAATATTTTATGGTACATTAAAGTGACCAAAAAGTATTTGTAATTATTATACTCTGATATTTTGATGCTTAAGGTCTCATAAATTCAAAATTTTATGTTTTTAGTGAATTAAACCTATTTTATACATCAGGAAAAATTAAATTGGTATTAGAAATTATAAATTAAAAATTCGGCTCCAGGGTTGAAAAAAAATTGATTTCCTGAAGAAGTTACAGAAAGGAGTGACGAATATTGAAAATAAAGAGACCTTAAGCTTAAAAATATCAGAACATAATAATAATTATTATAATTAAAAAGAAGTCAAGAAACCAGAAGAATTTAAATTTTTTTGTCAAAACTATGTAAGACCTCACTAAGAATTGCATTGGTAAAACCATAAAAATTCGCTTCCAGAGTTGGAATATCGAATTATTTTTGGTACATAAAAGTACCCACATAAATTCCAAATTTTGTGATTTTAGTGAATTAAACCTATTTTATACTTCAGGAAAACTTAAATTGGTATTAAAAATTTTAAAAATTAAAAATTCGGTTCCAAGGTTGCAAAATAGAAATTTTTTAGTACATAAAAGTAGCCATATAACATCCTAACTTTGTTTTTTGTGATTGAAATCTTTTTTATACTTCGGTATAAATTGGTATTAAAAACGAAAAAAATTAAAAATCCAATTTCAGGGTTGGAATATCGACATTGTTTTATTCATAAAAGTAACCATATAATTTACTATTTTTGATTTTTATGGTGAACTATACCTATCAGGAATAAATAAATTGGTATTAAAAACCAAAAAAATCTAAAAGACTATTCTACGGTTGGACAGTTACAACTTTTTGGGGTATATGAAATGGATTTTTTCTTTTTGTTTTTAAATTAAACATATTTAATATTTTTGAAACACGTTCAGAGGTATTAGAAATAAGAACAGCCAAACATATAGCTTCCTAGCCGAAAAATTTAAACGTTTTCTTATATATAAAAGTAACTGATGACATCATGTTGATTTTTTAATTAGACCTACTCTCTGTTTTAGCAAGAAAGAAGAATTACACCTGTGAAGGGTATTTAAGATTCGGCACAGCCGAATATGGCACTTTTACTTGTTTTCTTTATAGTTGATGAATATTGAAATTATTAATACCTATTACACAATATTCCAGTTTCGCTGTCCACATACTCAGTCCTCAGTTAAGAAGCTATAGAAAACATTTTACACATACGAGAAAATTTATTGCGACATACGACCACAAAAATCAAAAAGTTTCACATTTCCAGCAAAAATGGATATAAAAACAAACTAAACGTCGTCAAAACTTTTTCTGTAATATCCACACAAATATAAGTATTTACACATAATGCACACACACACGGTCACACATATAAATATATACGCAGTCACGTACACAATATCATACACACAAACATACGCCCGCATGCACTATGGCACACATATTTTATTGTTCTGTGTTAGACAAGTAGTACAACAATTCCATTAGTAACAATATTGTGGATACAAAGGCACTTGCAAGAGTAATCAACTAAAAATAATATACATAAATGCAAATTTTATGTAAATAGATTTTTAAAGATATAATTACTCCTGCTACGACTGCAAAATCTTGACATTCCTCCAAGACTTAAAAAGAAGATATTATTTATTACTTAGATTTCTCGACAGAGTCCACTTCAATGTTCAGCCATTGAGACCAAAACTGTCGGTACATTGTTCTACCTAAACTTACACTACAGCCTTTCACGATAGACGGTTGATTGAATCTTTAGCCTGCGTCGCACCGCTTTCGACATCTTATACCTTGACAAATATCCGTCATGTGATACTGTGCACGAAATTTAGTAATTTGTTACTTCTGCAAAATTGAAGTTTTTCAGAAGTTCACTTTAAGTTTATTTCTCATATACTATTTTAATCATATAACTGTCAGATTAATACTTTTGCAAAAAATTCCGCTGCACGACAGAGAAAATCATAAGTAATTGCATCCTTTCCTGCACTCATAAGACCTCAGTCTTGCTTCTAATGCCCGTTTTGTGAGGTGAAAAGTTGGAATTTTGCAAGAAAGTTAAAACTTTTTGAATTAGCTACGACTCTTTGATAGATTTGCGCTTCTGTCGATAGATTTGATCATGAGACACCAAACATTTAATTTTTAATACTCCACAATTCAAGCTTGTACACACATTTTTACTAGGACTCTCATTTTGGTGTTATCCTAATGATAAGATACATTACGCTGGAAATAAAAATGGAAGAGGCTAGTGTTGGTTTGGCAGATGAAAAAGATGAGAAGAAAGATACTATAGCAGCTGTTTTGCTTTTTATTATTTCTCTTTTACTGCGAATTTTAGTTACAATATAGACTAAGAACGGCGCTGTAATGCGCTATGTAGTACATAATTCGCTATCAGTATAGTTCAGTGACTGGTGGTATGGTGAGGAAAATTCGATCCCATATATATATATATATTTTTTTATTTCCTGCTAAGAAAATTAAAAGGTTTCAAATATATGCAAGTTGTTGGTTTTAACCTGTCGTAGAAAGCTTTCCTGACTACTCCTGAGAAGCCGTCACTACGCCCGCATGTATATGTGTGTCTCTATGTGTATGTCGCTGCAATGTATATTAATGTTTTGGAATTCTTTTAAATTTTTGGGTTGGATATACATAAGTTGTATAATTAAAGGCTGCTGTTAAGTGAATATAATAAGGTGCTATCATCTATGAAAGAGTAGATGATCTGAAAGTAAATGATAAAAGATCATTTAGGAAAGTTAGGAATGGTGTAAGGAAAAGAACGGAGTACTGTGGATCAACAGCACACTATTTATGACTGACCGAAGGATCAAACACATAACCTTCAGCCATTAAGGAGACTCAATTCCATTAAAACGTTACAAGTAGCATCGGATACTCCTTGACAGTAATTGTTGCGGTAGTGACAATAGTAGCGATATTAGTGTTATGCAGAAACCGGCGTCAACTAAAGGTTAAGATAAATAACGAGTTACCAAATCGCCGCGAGAACTTGAACCAGATTGTGGAAAGCCATCTCCAAGAACAGAGAACTCCACCCCCACCACCACCACCGAGCACTCCAGCACAACGAATTTAAGAGTTACTCAATAGAAAAAGAAAAAAAAAAAAATATATATATATATATATATATATATATATATATATGTATATATATATATATATATATATATATATATATATATATATATATATATATATATATATATATGTCATAAAATATATCTATAAGAATTGTACATAGAATAAGAAATTTCCATTAGGAAAAACATCATTGTATAGATGTTTTGTTCCATTAAGGGGGCAGGAATGTTGTGAAGTATTATCGAACACTAATTTGTTGCTTGCGTTAACGAATGGTGCAATACTGTTGTATTATTTAGTTCAATAATATATTGCTTAATCGCAATATATTATTTTGTAGTTAATTTTAAGAAAGTATAAATAGCTAGTTCTAAGTTAGTTAAGAACAGTTGTAGTAAACCAAGCTCCAATAAAGAACCTGCAATTCGCACGGGGCCCTCCAGGTAAAAGGAAATAACTATTGCCTTTTAAAACTACACTACAACACCCGATTTAGCCTATTTCCGAACTTAACCTGTGCCTTCAAGAGTCTGGCTTTTTTCGTTTGGACTGAATCGTGATTTCCACAGACGGACGGACGGACGTGCTCAGATCGTCTTAGATTTCATCTCTGATTAAGAACATATATACTTTATGGGGTCTCAGATGGATATTTCGCTGCGTTACAAACGGAATGACAAAGTGAAGGTACCCTCCATATTCTTTTTTGGAGAGTATAAAAAGCAAACAAACATCGAAAGTGGTAATTAGAGTCCTGGTTTCATATTTTTTTCAACAAAATTGTTTAAACTTTTTTTATTCCTAAGATAATTAATTCAGTTTTCAGTTCTTATAAAGAAGAGAATTAGTGTGCAGAGATGCTGTTTATACCACGTCCGTTTGCAACGTCGTCATACTTTACGATTTTTACTTTTAAATTAGGCAAATATAGTTAATGATGTCTTCTTGCACAAGATTTTAATAAACGTCCCAAAAGCTCTTTAATTTGCTATGACCTGTTTTTATTTTATTAACAATAGTCGTTATTCGCACATTTTAATTCCTTAAATTTATACTGTTATGCCTATCTAAATGACATTGAGGTATTTATATGTTTGTTATGCAGCTATCTTGCACAAGATATGGAAAACAATGGAAACGTTTCTCCAGCCCCCTTCTTTGACGTCAATAGCTATTAAGTTTTCGTGGGAGAGAAAAATTTAAAGGAATGTGAGTGGTTAAAATTTTTGGGGAAGAAATAAGGGATAAAATGTGCAATAATTTTTATTTGTGAAATAAAATTTAATATTAGTATAACATCGAAAAGTTTTATAGCTCATCAAGTTTTGCTTTGGCATCAAGGCTCCTCAAGATAGATATGATGCTTTCACATACATCATTGTCTACCAATAAAGCCCTTTAACATTTTAGCGATATTTCAAAAATCAAACTAAATTACTGCCAACACGTATGTATGATAGTGCATGCACCAACACACATGCATAACATGAATTATTTATGGACATTTACAGTACATAAGGACGAAGATCACTGAATCTTCCATAATTGTTATTGCGTGGCCAAATGTAGATATTTGAACTTTTATCTTAAAATTTTATACGCTCTAAAAATGAATTGGAGGGTACATTACCTTTGTCATTCCGTATGTAACGCAGCGAAAAAACCCCCTATATATATATATATATATATATATATATATATATATATATATATATATATGTACATATATATGTATATATATATGTATATATATATATATATATATATATATATATGTATATATATATATATATATATATATATATATATATATATGTATATATATATATATATATATATATATATATATATATATATGTATATATATATATATATATATATATATATAATTGATCAGTAATGAAACCTAAGACGATGTAGCCACGTCTGTCCGTACGTGCGTCTGTGGAAATCACGATACAGTCCAAAAGAGAAGAGCCAGACCTTTGAAACTTCATATAAATAAACTTAGAGGTATGGTACAGGTCGAATTCGTAAATGGGATGAATCGGTGGAGAGGGAAAAAAGTTCCCTTAAGGAAAAGTAAACCAACCTCTAAAAATAACATAATTTTTAAATTTTTTTTTTAATTTAGTAAAGCAAATGGTATATTTTTATGTCAAAGAAGGTCCAACGCGTTAAGCCTCGAGCTATAAAATCAAAAATATTAGTTTTTTGACCCTACCCCCTTTAGTGGGCGGTATTATATGCAAAAATAGTGTAAACATTTAACAAACACTTTTACATACGCCTACATTCCTTAAAAATAATATTTTTAAGCTTTAATGACGAAGCTGAGACGTAACCTGGTACTCCTCTGTCCTACCCCCTCCTCCCCTTTGCCCACCAAATGACCCTATAAAAAAAATAAAAGATAAATTTTACACTTAATTATCCCAAACATTTATTTTTAGAGTTTTATGGCAAAGATGAAATGTCTTCCCCACGGCCCTTGCCAGAGACACCACGACAAAATACAGTTTTAATACTCTCCAAAAAGAATTGGACCTCAATAAGTATATATATTCTTGATCAGTGATGAAGTATAAAACAATCTAACAGTGCCCATACGTCCGTGTGTGTAGTCTATTTGTGGACCCCGCCCCCTTAAGTGGGTGTTGACGTACGGTATTTATGCAAAAATAGTGTAAATATTGAACAATTTGTATTCCTTAAGGCTATAAGAAGCTGTGATGTTTTCTGATCTCGTAGAGGTCAGTCGTCTCCCCCACGGCCCTTCCCGGAAATTGGTTATAGACATGTCTTAAAGGAATTCTGTCCCACCAAGTTAAACATTTTAAATTTACTTAATAAATATTTGAAGGGTATATAAGATTTGACGCGGTCGAATATAACGTTTTTACTTGTTATACCCTTCACAAAAAAGTGAAAGGGAATACATAGGTTTGTCATTCCGTGAGTAATTTCTTCGATATTCATATCGGACGATGACGATTGAGCGATATCCATCTGTCTGTAGGTGAAATCAGTTGTCCCAAGCCGCCAGAAGAGCTAAAGACTTCTTTCTTGGACCAATTATTTTTTTGGTTGTTTGTAAATTAAATTTCATGCTTTGGAAATACTCAATGGTCGATTAAAAACTAAAAAAAATTAAAAAAAATTATCCAGGGATGGGAAATTAAGTTTTATTTTTGCACATTCAGTATTTTGTAGTACATGCATAACTAAAATGGCTAAAAATTGTAAGTTTTTCTTAAATAAAACCTCTTTACATATTATGAAGATTTGCATTCGCATTTGCAAATTTTTTAATTTTAATATCGCTTCCAAGGGTGAGAAATTTAATATTTTTTTATGCATAAAAGTAACCAAAAAGGCAACTGACGTTGTTTTTTTTTTTTGCTAACTAAAACTATTTTATAATTCAGGAAGAACAATATTGGTATCAAAAATTAAAACAAAAATCAATATTTCGAATCCAGGGTGGGACAAGTGCAATATTTTATGGTACATTAAAGTGACCAAAAAGTATTTGTAATTATTATACTCTGATATTTTGATGCTTAAGGTCTCATAAATTCAAAATTTTATGTTTTTAGTGAATTAAACCTATTTTATACATCAGGAAAAATTAAATTGGTATTAGAAATTATAAATTAAAAATTCGGCTCCAGGGTTGAAAAAAAATTGATTTCCTGAAGAAGTTACAGAAAGGAGTGACGAATATTGAAAATAAAGAGACCTTAAGCTTAAAAATATCAGAACATAATAATAATTATTATAATTAAAAAGAAGTCAAGAAACCAGAAGAATTTAAATTTTTTTGTCAAAACTATGTAAGACCTCACTAAGAATTGCATTGGTAAAACCATAAAAATTCGCTTCCAGAGTTGGAATATCGAATTATTTTTGGTACATAAAAGTACCCACATAAATTCCAAATTTTGTGATTTTAGTGAATTAAACCTATTTTATACTTCAGGAAAACTTAAATTGGTATTAAAAATTTTAAAAATTAAAAATTCGGTTCCAAGGTTGCAAAATAGAAATTTTTTAGTACATAAAAGTAGCCATATAACATCCTAACTTTGTTTTTTGTGATTGAAATCTTTTTTATACTTCGGTATAAATTGGTATTAAAAACGAAAAAAATTAAAAATCCAATTTCAGGGTTGGAATATCGACATTGTTTTATTCATAAAAGTAACCATATAATTTACTATTTTTGATTTTTATGGTGAACTATACCTATCAGGAATAAATAAATTGGTATTAAAAACCAAAAAAATCTAAAAGACTATTCTACGGTTGGACAGTTACAACTTTTTGGGGTATATGAAATGGATTTTTTCTTTTTGTTTTTAAATTAAACATATTTAATATTTTTGAAACACGTTCAGAGGTATTAGAAATAAGAACAGCCAAACATATAGCTTCCTAGCCGAAAAATTTAAACGTTTTCTTATATATAAAAGTAACTGATGACATCATGTTGATTTTTTAATTAGACCTACTCTCTGTTTTAGCAAGAAAGAAGAATTACACCTGTGAAGGGTATTTAAGATTCGGCACAGCCGAATATGGCACTTTTACTTGTTTTCTTTATAGTTGATGAATATTGAAATTATTAATACCTATTACACAATATTCCAGTTTCGCTGTCCACATACTCAGTCCTCAGTTAAGAAGCTATAGAAAACATTTTACACATACGAGAAAATTTATTGCGACATACGACCACAAAAATCAAAAAGTTTCACATTTCCAGCAAAAATGGATATAAAAACAAACTAAACGTCGTCAAAACTTTTTCTGTAATATCCACACAAATATAAGTATTTACACATAATGCACACACACACGGTCACACATATAAATATATACGCAGTCACGTACACAATATCATACACACAAACATACGCCCGCATGCACTATGGCACACATATTTTATTGTTCTGTGTTAGACAAGTAGTACAACAATTCCATTAGTAACAATATTGTGGATACAAAGGCACTTGCAAGAGTAATCAACTAAAAATAATATACATAAATGCAAATTTTATGTAAATAGATTTTTAAAGATATAATTACTCCTGCTACGACTGCAAAATCTTGACATTCCTCCAAGACTTAAAAAGAAGATATTATTTATTACTTAGATTTCTCGACAGAGTCCACTTCAATGTTCAGCCATTGAGACCAAAACTGTCGGTACATTGTTCTACCTAAACTTACACTACAGCCTTTCACGATAGACGGTTGATTGAATCTTTAGCCTGCGTCGCACCGCTTTCGACATCTTATACCTTGACAAATATCCGTCATGTGATACTGTGCACGAAATTTAGTAATTTGTTACTTCTGCAAAATTGAAGTTTTTCAGAAGTTCACTTTAAGTTTATTTCTCATATACTATTTTAATCATATAACTGTCAGATTAATACTTTTGCAAAAAATTCCGCTGCACGACAGAGAAAATCATAAGTAATTGCATCCTTTCCTGCACTCATAAGACCTCAGTCTTGCTTCTAATGCCCGTTTTGTGAGGTGAAAAGTTGGAATTTTGCAAGAAAGTTAAAACTTTTTGAATTAGCTACGACTCTTTGATAGATTTGCGCTTCTGTCGATAGATTTGATCATGAGACACCAAACATTTAATTTTTAATACTCCACAATTCAAGCTTGTACACACATTTTTACTAGGACTCTCATTTTGGTGTTATCCTAATGATAAGATACATTACGCTGGAAATAAAAATGGAAGAGGCTAGTGTTGGTTTGGCAGATGAAAAAGATGAGAAGAAAGATACTATAGCAGCTGTTTTGCTTTTTATTATTTCTCTTTTACTGCGAATTTTAGTTACAATATAGACTAAGAACGGCGCTGTAATGCGCTATGTAGTACATAATTCGCTATCAGTATAGTTCAGTGACTGGTGGTATGGTGAGGAAAATTCGATCCCATATATATATATATATTTTTTTATTTCCTGCTAAGAAAATTAAAAGGTTTCAAATATATGCAAGTTGTTGGTTTTAACCTGTCGTAGAAAGCTTTCCTGACTACTCCTGAGAAGCCGTCACTACGCCCGCATGTATATGTGTGTCTCTATGTGTATGTCGCTGCAATGTATATTAATGTTTTGGAATTCTTTTAAATTTTTGGGTTGGATATACATAAGTTGTATAATTAAAGGCTGCTGTTAAGTGAATATAATAAGGTGCTATCATCTATGAAAGAGTAGATGATCTGAAAGTAAATGATAAAAGATCATTTAGGAAAGTTAGGAATGGTGTAAGGAAAAGAACGGAGTACTGTGGATCAACAGCACACTATTTATGACTGACCGAAGGATCAAACACATAACCTTCAGCTACCATTATCTCGAGAAATGTTTTAGTAAAACAAATGAGCTGAAGACAACAGAAAACAAGTACGCAAATTCATGAATATATTTAATAATGCTGACAACTACTCACTCCTACGTAAATAAAAATGAGTTTGAAAAAAAGGTTGACGAGGTCAAGAACAATTTCAAGCCGGAATATATATCTCGTAGGCATAACAATTATTGTTCCGCTTTAGTATTTTATATGTAAAACTTGGTACAAGAGAAATGACTGGAAAAAACTTCAAATGTTTGTGCAACAACAAATAAGAGAAAAGAACTTTGACCGTTTACCCATGGTTTCCTACTTTAACAAACTCGAGGTTAATAAAATAAAGTTTTTCCTGCAACACAACAGCAAGTAAAATAAAACAAATTTCAAATAAAAAAAGCAGTGGTGAGAATTTTATGGCTTTATATTTGGTATGTATGTATGTGAGTTTCTGTTTGTATGTGTGCGTTGGAGTAAATGCTGTTGGTCCTTTAAGCTTTTATAATGGAAAAGTTATGTTTTATGATTTTCTACTTTATGTTCGTCTGGGTTTTCTTTTAAAAGTTTTGTAAAAAAAAGTTTTTCCCGTTTATGTTTTTTTTTTTTTTGTAAATTATATATGAGTTTTAGTCTCTTTTTTAATCTTATAAGTCATATTCAATTTAATTTAACACTTTTCTTGGTGTCTGGCAAAGAGAAGAAAACAAAGCTAAGACGCGTACAGTTGTTTTCATAAAAAATATAAAAGGGACCGTTAGACCAAATAATTAATTTTAAAAATATTTGACCTAGAACAAAATATACTGCTACGTAGCCGTATACATATTTAGCATTGAGAATTTTTTAGCCTAGAAAGCATTGGCAGGTGTAATGGGTGAATTTTTAAGACCTCCCGGATTTGATTTAAAAAAAAGAAACATATTTAATTGTTCGAAATTTGTTTGTAAATCTCAGAAAGACATGACAAATATTCCAAGGCACAAAGGAAAGTCAACATCAGTTTTATTCACCTTACACAGCAGAGCAGAACAGCTGTTTTCGAAAGACGCAACCTTTTCATCATCAGTGCTCATGTGTATTGTATTTGTCACCACTTATTAGGTGGCTTAGTTAAATGTGATAACAGTTCCTATATACACAACAGCTGTTCTGCTCTGCTGTGTAAGTTGAATAAAACTGATGTTGACTTTCCCTTGTGCCTTGGGATACTTATCATGTCTTTCTGAGATTTAAAAACAAATTTCGAACAATTAGCCTATGAATCTTAATTCAATTTAATATAGCAGTATAAATGTTCGTGAAAATACTTACTACATACAAATTTAAGCTATGGCTTGAGTTACCAATAAGAAAAAATTGGAAAACGTTCACATGTACTTAAGTATAAAATTCAAACCAAAAAAGTTTGACTTAGGTATGATGGAACAAAAAATTCAGAAAAATGGGACATGAAGAAAAATAATCAAACGGTAACACGGGTATTATAACAATAACATGTTAAAATCAGGTTGATACAGTTCTCGTATCCTTTTTCACAATAAAATTTGTGTAAATAGGAACTGTTATCACATTCAACCAAGCCACCTAATAAGTGGTGACAAACATAATACACATGAGCACTGATGATGAAAGGGTTGCGACTTCCAAAAACAGCTGTTCTGCTCTGCTGTGTAATTTGAATAAAACTGATGTTGACTTTCCTTTGTGCCTTGGAATATTTATCATGTCTTTCTGAGATTTAAAAACAAATTTCGAACAATTAGCCTATGAATCTTAATTCAATTTAATATAGCAATATAAATGTTCGTGAAAATACTTGAAACATAAAATCTTTATTTGAGTCTAATTTGACCGAGCCAACCGTTAAGTAAAGTGATGACGGAACTCGCATCTCAATTGGGCCATTGTTTCGCGTGGTGTGTGTCATGTAAAAAATTATTGTTGAAACCACATGCCGGCCAAGTACAGCTCTTCTATTTTGGGAAAAATACTGTAATCATGGCACAGTAGCGCTCAACACAGAACAGAAAGTTCACAGAAACGTTCAGACTACACATTGCATTTCTCGGGATGAATTGGACGCTCTTGTAATGCTTCTGGTTGCTCTTCACACCAAATGCGGCAATTTTTCTTGTTCATTGTTTCAACCGAAAATGGAACTCGTCTCCAAACACAATTTCCGATAAAAAAGTTGATCTTCATTCAACTTTGTCAGCATCTATTCACGAAAATTTCGTCGTTGTGGTAGGTTATGTGACTTCAATTCTCGCCCTAACTTTATTTTAAGAGGTTCTGCATCCAAATCTTTCCGCAAAAGTTTTCAGTTAGGGGACTAACAAAGATCCAATTGCTACGAACAAGGCCGAATCGATAACTCACGGTCTTAAACAACACTGGTTTAACGTCCAACACTGGTTTAATTTTGTGCATCAGAAGGTCACCCAAACTGACCATCAAAAGAAAAAGTGCACCGTGCACCTTCTTAACTTAGAATGTATTTTGATAATAAAATTCTATGGCAGCTGAACTGCCAAAAACAGTGTTGGCAAAAAGATAGTTGCTAAAAAGTCGCCTATATTTTGCACATAAAAAAGGGTTCCTTTTGCATTAGAAAGGATTGAATAATACTACTTTTGCAAATGTTTCCAAGTCAATTACATTTTCATGTTGTTTCAAACTTTTATCTCTATTTTGTATCCTTGTCTTATTACAGAGAAACCGCTCTACAGCTGTATTGATATAAATTCGATATTTAAAATATTTAGAAAACAAAATGAAATAAATGGATTTAAAAAACAAGTTAAACATTATTATTTTTCTTTTCCAGCTGTGCCTTTAAGTGGCTGCTATAATAAATGTTTTATAAATCGGAGGAAAAACTTCAATTTATTAAAATAAAAATCTATTAATTGATGAAATTAAGCTACTTATTATACGCTTCACAAAAAGTGAAGGGTTATATATAGGTTTGTCATTCCGTGTATAATCTATTAAATATTAATATTGGACTTCATAAAGTATATATATTCCGGATCCTTATGAATAGCGGTGACGATTGTATTGAAATTTAGAAAAATCTAAAATACGGTTCCAGATCTGGGAAGCTCACACCTATTTGTGGACGCAAAATTAACTAGTAAAACCTAATTTTCTTTTTATATTTTTTTGTTGTTTTTTTTTGTTAATTAAACCTATTTGATACTATGCAAACAACTAAATTTGTATAAAAACTAAAAAAAATATAAAATTTTTGATTCCAGAGATGGGCAATTGAATTTTATTCTTCTGCTAGTTAAAGCTATTTTATAATTTAGGAACAAAAAAATTGGTATAAAAAATTAGAAAAAATCAAAGTGGTTCCCAGGATTGGACAATTTAAATATTTTAAGGTGCATAAATAAACCCAAAAAAGATATTAATTTTAATCTCTTTTAAGCAATACTGCTTTATACTGCACTGAGAATTAAATTGCTTTTAAAAATAATATAAAAATTTTGAATTCATTTGCTGCACAAAAGTAATCAAAAAAAGTCACTAATTTTAGATTTTTTGGTGAAATAAAGATTTTTTTATACTTCAGGAAGAATTGAATTCTTATAAAAAAAATCCAAAAATGGAAAATTCGATTAGAGGATTAAAATATCGAAATTTGAAAATAAAAAATATATATATAAAAAAATTCTATACCAGGGTTGCAAAATAGAAATTTTTTAATACGTTAAAGTAACAATATAATATCTTAGTTTTTGTTTTTATGGTGAATTTGACCTACTTTATGCCTCAGAAAGAATAAAAAATAAGTCAAAAATTTGATTCCATTGTTGGACAATCGAAATTTGTGGTACATGAAAGTAACCATATACATATGTACTTTGCTAATTTTTATACCCTCCAAAAAAGAATTTGGAGGGTATATTCACTTTGTCATTCCGTTTGTAACGCATCGAAATATCCATCTCAGACCCCATAAAGTATATATATTCTTGATCAGTGATGAAATCTAAGACGAACTGAGCATGTCCGTCCGTCCGTCTGTGGAAATCACGATTCAGTCCAAACGAAAAGAGCTAGACTCTTGAAATTTGGCATAAATATATTTTAAAACTTAGAGCAGGTTAAGTTCGAAGATGGGCTAAATCGGGCAAGGGGGAAAAAAGTTCCCCTAAGAAGAACTAAACCAACCCAGAAAAAACAACATAATTTTTAAAGTTTTTTGGTTATTTTGTTAAGCAAACGATATAGTTTTATGTCAAATACGGTCCAACGCCTTAAACTTGGAGCCATTAAATAAAATAAAAATATTTTTGACCCCGCCCACTTCAGTGGGCGTTATTATAGGCAAAAATAGCATCAAAATTTAACAAATTGTTTTACTTAAGCCTACATTCCTTAAAAATAACACTTTTAAGCTTTAATGACGAAGCTGAGACGAATCCTGGTACTACTCTGCCCTTCCCCCTCCTTCCCCTTCTCCCCCTAAATGACCCTACCAAAAAGAAATTTTTTTTTTAAATTTTGTAAATAATCATTCCAAACATTTATCTTTAGAGTTTTATGACTGCCGATTTCTGCCCTACCCCCCCCCCCTCTTCCTTTGCCCCCTAAATGACCCTACCAAAAAAAAATTTTTTTTTTTAAATTTTGTATATAATCATCCCAAGCATTTATCTTTAGAGTTTTATGACTGCCGATTTCTGCCCTACCCCCCCCCCCCCCCTCTTCCTTTGCCCCCTAAATGACCCTACCAAAAAAATTTTTTTTTTCAATTTTGTATATAATCATCCCAAGCATTTATATTTAGAGTTTTATGACTGCCGATTTCTGCCCTACCCCCCCCCCCCTCTTCCTTTGCCCCCTAAATGACCCTACCAAAAAAAAATTTTTTTTTTTAAATTTTGTATATAATCATCCCAAGCATTTATCTTTAGAGTTTTATGACTGCCTGTTGCTGCCCTACCCCCTCCTCCCCCTTTGCCCGCTAAATGATCCTATTAAAAATAAATAAAAAATTTTTTTTAATTTTGTGCATAATCATCCCAAGCATTTATTTTTAGAGTTTTATGTCTACCTGTTTCTGCCCTACCCCCTCTCCCCCTTTGCCCTCTATATGACCCTATCAAAAAAAAGAAAATTTAATTTTGTATATAATTATCCCAAGCATTTATTTTTAGTTTTATGACAAAGGTGAAATGTTTCCCCCACAGCCCTTGCTAGAGCGACCCCGCCAAAATACAGTTTTTATACCCTCCAAAGAGAATTGTGATGAAGTCTAAGACGGTCTAGCAATGCCCATACGTTCGTCTGTGGAAAACATGATATTGTATATATTTGAACCCCGCCCCCTTTAGTGGGCGTTGACGTACGATATTATATAAAGGAACTCTGTCCCACCAAGTTAAACATTTCAAATTCACTTACTAAATATTTGGAGGGTATTTAAGATTCGACCCGGTCGAATATAACGTTTTTACTTGTTTTTTCTGAATTAACCTTTTTTAAAGAATTAAGGTGATATTAAAATCCGCAGAGCTGACGGCCAACGTAGCTAGTGCTCTCTAATTAAATTTAATCTTAGAATTAGATCCATAAAGATTAGCTGCTGTATTCGCAAAAATTAATGTGTACTTCAAGTGTGCTTTAAAGTACAAATTTCATAAAAAATTTGTTTTAAAGTATTGATCAAGTCTACTTTATTTTTTGTGAATACTGCCCTAAACAAATAAATAATAATTATAACAAATTCCATAAAAATCAAAACTTGTATTCTAAGGTTGGATAATCGAAATGATTTTGGTACATAAAAGTAAGCAAAACGGGACTAATTTTTATGTAGTAAGTATTTTCACAATAAAATTTGTGTAAATAGGAACTGTTATCACATTCAACTAAGCCACCTAATAAGTGGTGACAAACACAATACACATGAGCACTGATGATGAAAGTGTTGCGGCTTTCGAAAATAGCTGTTCTGCTCAGCTGGGTAAATTGAATAAAACTGATGTTGAGTTTAACTTGTGCCTTGAATATTTATCATGTCTTTCTGAGATTTAAAAAAAACTAATTTCGAACAATTAGCATATGAATCTTAATTCAATTTAATATAGCAATGTAAATGTTCGTGAAAATACTTACTACATACAATTTAAGCTATGGCTTGAGCTACCAATAATAAATTGGAAAAACGTTCACATGTACTTAAGTAGAAAATTCAAACCAAAAGAGTTTGACTTAGGTATGGTGGAACAAAAAATTCAGAAAAATGGGACATGAAGGAAATAATCAAACGGCAACACGGGTATTGAAACAATTACATGTTAACATCAGGTTGATACAGTTCTCGGATTCTTTTTCACAATAAAATTTATGTAAATAGGAACTGTTATCACATTCAACTAAGCCACGTAATAAGTGGTGACAAACACAATACACATGAGCACTGATGATGAAAATGTTGCGGCTTTCGAAAAACGCTGTTCTGTTCTGCTGTGTAATTTGAATAAAACTGATGTTGACTTTCCTTTGTGCCTTGGAATATTTATCATGTCTTTGTAAGATTTAAAAAAAATAAATTTCGAACAATTAGCCTATGAATCTTAATTCAATTTAATATGGACTAACTTTTGTTTTTGTTTGGTTTTAAAACTAAATATTTTATGGTTCACGGAAAAAAAAAATTTATATGAAAACTCTAAAAAATGGCCTCCGGGGTTGGAAAATGGAACATTTGTTCTGATACATAAAAGTAACCAAATAGATTACGAATTTTGGTTTTTGATGTGATTTAAGCCTATGTCATACTTCAGGATGAATAGAATTGGGATTGAAAATTCAAAAAAATCAAGAAGGCGAGTCCAGGGTTGGACAATTGGATCTTTTTCCAGTTTTTTATAAACTCGACATATATCATAATTTTGAAAGATCACATATTTACTATTTTTGAATAATACAGCCTCAGAGCTGAAAAATTTACTGTTGTACTTTTTTAAAGTAACAAAATTACTATATTTTGTTTCTTTGGTAATTAAACCTATTTTTTATTTTAGAAAGAAACAAGTAAAACTGCAATATCGGCTGTGCCGAATCTTAAATACCCTTCACAGATGTAGTTCTTCTTTCTTGCGAAAACAGAAAGTAGGATTAATTCAAAAATCAAAATGATGTTATCGGTTACTTTTATATATAAGAAAACGTTTAAATTTTTCGGCTAGGAAGCTATATGTTTGGCTTTTCTTATTTCTAATACCTCTGAACGTCTTTCAAAAATATTAAATACTAGAACTGCTCCCAGCGGTTTCACCCGCGTAAGTCTACATCCCGTGTGAATATCGGGTTAAAAGTAGGCTATGTATTGAGAGATATATTGTCTCTATCTGGAAATACGTGTGTGTATAGCCATTAACTAATTCCGATTTCACATTCACATTTAAATATATTTTATTCGGATTGATTTGGTGGTAATACAAAAGTTACAGGTAGCTATTGCAATATACTCCTATAAACTATGTATATTAAACGCTTTTTTTTCGCTCAGCATAAATGTGCAGATTTTGTGCTTTAGAAACCCGTGTGTAACTTCAACGATATTTGCGGCGCACGCCAAAACATGTCGCCGATTGTAGAATTTTATCCTACTTACTTGACACTTATTATATTTTAGACAATTTACACAATATCTTTATAAATTATAGCCTATGCGTTATTCTGATGTATTAGCTAAATTTTTGTAAATTTTCATTAAAATCCATTCAGTAGTTTTAGCGTGAAAGAGGAACAAAGATCCACACTCACAAACATTCGGTTTTATAATATTAGTAGGATGTGTAATTTAAAACAAAATGTAAAAATCCGTTTCATGTACCCCAAAAAGTTCTAATTCCCCAACCGTAGAATAGGCGATTAGTTTTTGTTTTGTTTTTAATACCAATTTATTTCACCTATTTATATATAAAGTAGGTATAATTCATCATAAAAATCAGAAATAGCAAATTATATGGTTACTTTTATCAATAAAAAAATGTCGATAGCCCATCCCCGAAATTGGATATATAGTATTTTTTTGGTTTTAATACCAATTTAACTCTTCCCAAAGTATAAACAAGATTTAATTCACAAAAAAACCCAAAATTAGGAACTTACACTTACTTTTATGTACTAAAAAATTTCGATTTTCCAGGCCTGGGGGACCAAATTTTTAATTTTTAATACCGATTGAATTCGTAGCGAAGTATAAAATAAGTTTAATTCATTGAAAAAACCAAAATTAGGAACTTATATGGTTACTTTTATGTACCAAAAAATTTCGATTTTCCAACCATGGAACCGAATTTTTAATTTAAAAATTTTTATTACCAGTTTAATTCTTCTTGAAGTATAAAATAGGTTTTTAAATTTTTAATACCAATTTAATTTTTTCTGAAGTATAAAATAGGTTTAATTCACTATAAAAAACAATATTTTGAATTTATGTGAGTACTTTTATGTACCAAACAATTTCGATATTCCAACCCTGGAACCGAATTTTTAATTTTTCAATACTAATGTAATTTTTCCTGAAGTATAAAATAGGTTTAATTCAATAAAAACACACAATTTGGAATTTATGTGGGTACTTTTATGTATCAAAAAATTTAGATCTTCCAACTCTGGAAGCGAGTTTTTAAATTTTTATCAATGCAATACTTAGTGAGGTCTAAAATATTTTTACTTACACCTTTTTTCTACTTAAGAAAAAAATAAATTCTTGAAGAAAATAAAAAAAAATTAAAAATTCGATTCCATGGTTAGAAAATCTTTTTGGTACAAAAATGTAGCCATATAAATCCCCAATTTTGGCTTTTTCGTGAACTAAACTTATTTTATACTTATAAAGAAAGTTATAAATTAGTATTAAGAAGTAAAAAAGTTATATTCCACCGGGTCAAATCATAAATACCCTCCAAATATTTAGTAAGTAAATTTAAAATGTTTAACTTGGTGCGACAGAGTTAATTTAACACATCTCTGTACCCAATTTTAAGTCTCTATTTTGACAGAGTTATTCCGGGAAAGGTCGTGGGGACATGTTTCACCTCTGCAAGATCAGAGAACATCTCAGATTCTTATAGGATTAAGAAATGAATACAAATTGTTCAGTATTTGCACTATTTTTGCATATAATATCGTACGTCAAAGCCCACCAAAGGGGGTGGGGTCCAAAAATAAACTACATCACTTTTTCCACAGACCCACGTATGGCAATTGCTAGATAGTTTTAGTCTTCATCCCTGATCAAGAATATATATAGTATATGGGGTCCAATGCTTTTTGGATGGTATTAAAAGTGTATTTTTTCGGGGTCCCTCTGGCAACTCTAAAAATAAATGTTTGGGATAATTAATTTTCTTTACAAAATGACAAAAAAAATCATGTTGTTTTTTAGAGTTTGGTTTAGTTTTTCTTACGGGAACTTTTTTACCTCTGTCCCGATACCGCCCATTTACGAACTAAGCTTTTCTTCAATATATATTTATACAAATTTATTTTCGTTTGGACTGAATTGTGATTTCCACAGACGGACATGGCCAGATCATCTTAGATTTCGTCACTCAAGAATATATATGATTTATGGGGTCTCAAATACATATATCGCTGCGTTACAAACGGAATGACAAAGTGAATGTACACTCCAATTCCCTCCGAGGGTTGAACAATTGAAATCTAAAGTAGCTATATCAGTTTCTAATGTTCTTGTTTAGCGAATTAAACCTATTTTATACTTAAGGAAGAATTAAATTGGTATGAAAAAAAAAATTAAAATTCGATGCCAGGCGTAGAAAATCGAAATTTTTTGGTACATAAAAAAAACAATATAACTTCTCAATTTTGGTTTTTATAATGAATTATACATATTTTACACTTTAGGAAGAACAAAATTGGTGTTAAGAACAAATAAAAAATTTTATTCCAGGGTTGGACAATCGAAATTTTTCTTGATACATAAATGTAGCCATAAGTTCCTAATTTTGGCTTTTATGTTGAATTATATCTACTTTATATTTCCGTAAGAAATAAATTGGTAAAATTTCGATTCCTGAGTTGCAAAATCGATATTATCGGTACATGAAAGCAACAGCATAGGATACTAACTTTTTGTTTCTTTTTCTTGTGAATTATACTTACTTTGTACTTCAGGAAGATTTAAATTGGTATTAAAAGAAAAAAAAAATCAAAGTTCGACCCCAGGGTGGGACAGTTGAAATTTTGTTGCTAGATAAAAGCAACCAACTGAATCGAATTTGAATTAAACATATTTAATATTTGTAAAAGAAGTTAATTGGTATTAGAAATCAGAAAAGCCAAAAATGCAGCTTCGGAGCTGAACAATTTAAACTTTTGCCTAAAAATTATACCTAGTAACTAAATAACAAAATTTTGTTTCTTTGGTAATTAAACTTATTCGAAAAGAAAGAAGGTACGCATACATACACAGAGAAAACAAAATTCGTTACATTCCGCATGTAGAAAGGGCAATCCTAAACGAATCGTATTTCGCCGTTTTATATGCAACACGTTAAATGTAGAAAACAGAAATTTACACGTGAGATGTAGAAAAACTGCACGCCACATATAGAAAGGAAAAAATAAACGCGGCATGTAGAAAAGCTATATGCTGCGTAAGAAAAGGCAAATTCTGCATGGGATGAGAAAATCAGGTCGTTCCCATATAAGTTCTACATTTATCAAACAGCAACTTGAATACTACACGAAACCTGTAGGTTTTCAACATTAACATTTGTATATTGAAAAACTACATGCCCGTGTGGAAATTCTTAACGAAAATATAGCTCCAAATCAGTACAAAATTCTAATATTTTTCATTTACAAACCTGCTCTCGACACGTAACATGTAGTTTTTATACATGCCGCATTTACCTTTTTCATTTCGATAGTGTAGGGTAAATAGATGTTTTTTAATTTGCTCCTCTACTCATTCAACGTCATAAGTGGAAAAACAAAATGAAAAAAAAACAAATTAGCTGTTCTAACAACATATTACAGTCCAACCTAAATTACAAGGCAAAGCGCAGCTTTTATGCTGATATGACTAACCTAAATGAGAGCTTTAACGTTCCGCCATAATCAGTAATGTTTACTCAATTTTATTAATAAAAGCCTAAAAGTAGATAAAGTTACATCACTTAACACTTCAACAAAATAAACAAGAGTGCCTTTGCAGCAAACTTCACCTCTTTGCGCGCAGTCAAAATTTAATTTTCCAATTGCAAAGCATTGATGCCACGATATTTCGGTTGTTCTCATCCATTTTGTATGGGCAGTTTGCGTTTTCCTTCTGAAACGGTTTTTCGGTGTAGCAAAATGTATTGTTGTGATTGTAGTGACTGCTTGTAATCGTTGAGTGCGTCGTACACGAAAGTTTTTTGGTTAAAAGAAATTTTTCGAGGCACTTATTCAAAGCTGGAAATTAAACGATTTGTTTCCGGCACTTCAAGGCATGTATTTTTAATAAAAAGGTAAGATTGAGTTCAAAGTATATGTATTTTGAGGTGGTTAATTCTGTTTTGTATCTATCTATAACAATTTTCCTTGAATTCAGACGCTTCTGGAAGTGCTCTCTGAAACTGATGCCGGAAACCTTATAAAATGTTTCTACAATGAGAACAAGCGGCTAACAGAAAATAAAAGAGAGACGCTCGTTGATATAGTTATATCCAAAACTGCTGCAAGTAATTCCAAGCTGAGCCCAAACGACTTCAACGCAATATTGTTAGAAATTGTTGAAGCTTTTCCTGAAGAACAAAAATTTTCGGTAGGAACTTAAATAGCAAGTTATGTTGAATACATGCAAGCAAATTTTTTTAGGACTGCTATTACATTCCCAGAAGGCATGGAAAAGCTCCTTCTGGAAAACTGTTTGCAAACCATACCACATAAGCGCCGAAAATTGGATATTTTGCAAAAAAACCCATGTAAATGAAAAGAAAATTAATAACAGCAATTCAGAAAGCCCACCAGATGAAACACTGAAACAATTAAAACAGGAATTGACTGGCCCATTTCAAAGTGGGATGACCAATTAGACCGATGGGGTCGAACAATCTCTCGTAAGACAGCGTGATTTCAAAAAGTTCAACATCGCAGAATTCCTCAATGAGTGGCCGCTGTTAAAAGATGCTAGGGCGAAGGATTTGGTAAATCATAATGATTTCAATTTAATGTATCTCTTTTAATTTCATTTTATTTAGATCACAATAGATTTCAACATTCTTCATCCACCGAAGGGAAACAACCTCTTTGAAAAGTGGAATGACTTTAGAGATACCGTGGTAAGCTACTACTCCAGCAAAAACCTTAATCCACGTTGCAAGAATGCCTTGAAGTATGCGCTGTACTCATCCGACATAAGTAATTTAAACAAGATTTATAAACTGATTTTCTTTTGATGTTGATATGATTTTTTTTTATTATTTTACAGATTGCCTCAATAAAACGTTGCTGCAATTAATTAACTGCGTAGTACCATCAAAGGGAATCGGTGGAAAACAACACTCTTTAAAAATCAAGTTTTACTAAGTTTTTACACATTAAGTTATTTAATAATAATTTTAATATATTTATTTGAAAATATAACACAATTTATTATAAAATAGTATAGCACAAAACTTGCACTTTCATAAATCCGATTTCATTTGCTTGTTGGAAATCTCTCTGAGTAAATTGTGTGAAGATTGGCAAATATAGCATAAAATATTAATTTTGTACGAGAAAGTATTAGTAGAAATGTCAGAAGCAAATACGGCATGCAAAAAAGCTACATTCCATATGTAGCAATGAGAAAAGCAAACGGGACATATAGAAAAGCTACATGCCACAGGTAGGAAATAGAAAATCAAACGGTCATGCAGAAAAGATACATGCGACATATAGAAATGAGAAAAACAAACGCGGCGCATTGAATCGCTACAACGCGCACGTAGTTCTCTATATTTTAAACATGGCATGTAGAAAAGCTCCAGAAACGTAATGGATGGAAAATAACTGTCGAAACGTATAGAAATCCTGCATTTTCATGTAGTCTTAGCATATTTTGTTTTCTCTGTGTATGTGAAGGGTATTTAGGATTCGGCACAATCGAATATAGTACTTTTACTTGTTTTTTGTGAACTTTTTTTCTTTAATGCAAAAAATATTTATCATCTTATATATCTTAACAAAGCCGCTAAAGCTTAAGAAGATTGCTGAAGAATTTAAGTAGGGAGTGGAAAAATATAATAAAAAGACATATAGACGTTACTTTACGTGCCATAAATAATATCCGTATGTTTTATACATATAAATCATTTAACATCCACACAATACGAAATTCGACACACCACAAACAGACACATCAAAATTGTTTTGCTATTTTTGTAATCTTCTTATTAGATTAATTCATTATATTTTCAAATGATTTCATGTGCTTCTTTTTATATTTTCATGGCACATTTTCTATCATTCTTGTTATAAAAATGGCAGTCAAGCCATCACATATATAAACTTATGAGCCAAATCACGTCTTTAAATGAATGAAACATTGATTGTGTCGAAGGAAAAAGGTCATTGCTGTTTTGACATACAGTTGTTTTGGCAAATGGCTGTTTCCCAGCCACTCAGTAAAATTATAGTAATTTTATTTAATTTCACTTAAAAAGCGTTAAAGGTTTGATATAAAATGTTAATTTGAAAGCACCTTCTACAAACATAATTTAATTTTGACTACATCTGCACCAAACATGCACCAAAAGAATTTTAGTTTTTAGCATAAGCACATTTTCGAATGAAATTTTATATACATACATATGTATATTTTTTCTAGCACAATAGCATGGTACAATAGAGAGGTATATGCATCAGCACAGGTGATAGTGAACAGATTGCCAAAATTTGTTAAATTCGCCGCAATTTTATGTTTTCTTTTTTTCTGTTTTGGTTGTTTGAAATTTTTAAAATAAAAAAATATATAATAAAAAACAATAAAAAATGATAAAATATATATTATTTCACAGCATGAACACATCCGCAAAACAAAGTGAAGCCTTCAAATGATATCAGACTTACTAATTTAGAAGACCTATTTTCCAAAGACACTAAAATGCAAATGATTTTCTATTTTTAAAAAAATGGGATTTTTTTTTTAAATTGCTAGAGTTAGAATTCACAATAAAAGTAGATTTGTATGCAAATATTTAATGAAAATGTTTTCAAACAATATCCTCAGGATCTGTAAGTAGAAGCGAACGAAGAACATATAAATAACGTTAAATTCTAGCTGTTGTGGGAGTACTTGAGCTAGCCGCTACGCACAAGTCGGTGATATGATTTCCTGATTCACGTGGTATACTCTAAAATTACAAATTTCAATAAAAATTATTAGCTAATTATGAATGCTTTACCAACCTTAACGTGTATATTACTTTTGAGTATGGCTGCTCTTAAAACCAACATGCGAGAACGTCTTTGATATTTCTTGCCCATGGAAATAGCTCGTTCGAAAGTACTACTGCGTTGATCAGTCTCCTTTGCATACAATATTTAATTGTGCGAGTCAATACGAGCCTGAATTTGTCCTTCTGAAATCAACTGCATCACCTCGTTCTCCAAAGCCTCAACAGTACGATTGAAGGCGGTGGCCATTTTACGCATGTCGGCAGATAGATAGGGACTAAAGTACTGAATCAGTGCACGATATCTAATCTTTGTATACAAATTATTAACATGTGGGGCAATATACATATCAATATCTCTCAGTTGTGGTTCTAACTCTAGGAATAGCTTAAATGAGCTTGAGGAGATTACATTTTTTTGCAGTTCCTGGCGATCGAATGTAGCGAGAGCACAAAGTCCTTCGTACATAGTGACATTATTGGGTGAAATCATTTCGGGAAAATCACAATGATCGAAATTGGCCAACAAAAAATGTTTGGCAGCAGATTTGTATATTTTGGTTTGTAATTCAGCCAAGCCAGCTGCACATTTTAGACGCGTCAGAACAGTCTAAAACAACAAAGTTAATCATATATGTACGTAATTCCTTTTTCTCACCTGCTTGCATCGTTGGATCACTCGTGAAAATCAGATGTGCTCTCTGCTTTAGACACGTAGCTCAGTACGTGTGACCAATTTTGCAAATACAGCGATACTTTAGTGACGTTTAAACAATTAATTAACCACTTCTTTGCCACTGGTGCAATAATCTCTAGCTGCGCCAACAGCAGTACTGCTGACATACACATAATTTAGCTTTTTATGCAACACTTGATACATGGTCACATTGTAAGTGGTCATGTCATAATTTTAGCCATTTTTAAAGCTTCCAACCGCAACGAAGGACACACATCAGACACAAAAATTAGCCGATACAAGCGGGCCAAGCCCATATAAAAATTTTCGCAGACTTCCAAATCCGAAGTGGGATTCTCAACAGCTAATTAATGTTCTTCATTATTGTCGTTGTCCTCCATTGGGGCATATACTTTTATTTATCTTGTGGACATACACCTCATTTCCATTAATTTTTTTTTAGTTTAAAATTTAATGTTTTTCACAACAATGAATAAAACTAATTTTGTTCACATAACATTTTATTTTATTTAACAAAGGCGAATTAAATAGTTCGCCTTGTATTTGACATTTTGTTTCACAAAAAAGTTGCTTTGTTGTAATGAATTCGCTTTGCATATACTTGATAATTGTACCATGTACAATAGAAAGGAAAACTTTATTTAATTATTATGAAATTTTTTATTTGACACATTGTTGTCACAATACTATTATATATAAATGAAATTTATTTGTTGGTGGTTAAGCAATGTCTATATGCATTTCATTGGTGCTTTACCAAATCGTCAGTAGACTTTAACCACAGTTTTGAAAAGTTAAAAACCTCTTATCTTATGCATATACTTCCGAAAACCATCTGAGAATTCACAACTTGTAAATTACAAATTATTTTCAAAAATAACAACAGAACAAGAATAGTAGGCCTTGAAACTCATACAAAACTAAACCAACAAATAAAGTATATTTGATATGAATCTATTTTATTTTTCTACACCTTTATACAATCAGAAATCCATTGGATAACAAGAAAAGTATTTATAAGGCAAAATGAAAAATAAAATCTAAATCAAACTGTTATGAAAATTTTTTTTATTTGACACATTGTTGTCACAATACTAATAAATGAAATTTATTTGTTGGTAGTTAAGCAATGTCTATATGCATTTCATTGGTGCTTTACCAAATCGTCAGTAGACTTTAACCACAGTTTTGAAAAGTTAAAAACCTCTCATCTTATGCATGTACTTCCGAAAACCATCACATTTTTTGCTGGTTTGTTTTTTTTTGTATTCTCATATTATTTTTTAAGCTATACATTTTTTATTGTTTTTCTAAATAGTTATTGCCATTCTTATTGCATTACAGAAAAATGTTTAATGGTGAATAAGAATAAAAGACCGTAAAAATTCTAAACATAAAGGTTGATAACGAACAAGTTTTACCCATTTTGCGGTTAAGAACATAAACTTTAAAATGTATTTGCGAACGAATAACGAGTGGGTATGCCTGAATGAAACACGGATGTATGCATGTGTGTTGTATATTCTGGGCTGAAACCTGATTGGTTTTAATAAACGCTTAATGATATTCCAACTTTGATACGTATTGGTAGGAATTTCTAGGAAATGTGAGAGACTGAGTCATGTTTGGGACATCAGATTTTCATATCATAATTTTTTGAACATGTTATTATATTTTTGATACAAACATTTTACTAAAATAGTACAAGTACATTTTATGTTGCTATCATAAAAAATTCACTCCGACTTTTCAGGAATATACTATATAACAAAATTTTTGCTCAGCGAAGCCAGTTTTCGACATACTTAAGGAGGAAACCCTTAAGACCGCCCAAAGGCCGGGTTAAAAATCTTTATTCTGTGAAAATACTTTTCGAAATCCTAAAGTTCGGCCAAGGATCGTATATGGAGAAAATATCAAGTAACTAACACACTTTTAGGAGGGTTTTGTCATATGTTACTGTAGTTCGTAAAAATTTTTCTATACGTCAATTTTTACTTATTTTCTATAATTTTTCATAATTTTTGAACAACATTTCACACTTAGGAGCAGGGACTGCAAATAACGATTATTTTTCACATTTAAGAAAAAAATCAAACTAAGAGAAGTGCTACGTAATCCTTGTTACATGAACTACCTTTAGATGCATCAATTTTGAATTGTTTAAGTTATATTAAAAAAACTCATTATCGATTATTTTCTGAAAATCACAGAAAATAAAAGTTATTTCTTGTAATAAATAATATTCCTCACGCAATAAGGGTTATATTATGTTTTTATTTCTTTATAAAAATGAATGCTAGCAACTCAATAATATCGGTCAATCAACAAAAAAAATTAAAAATGCATACAAATCAAAAAATAATTTATCTTCAGCAGAATAAATAAAAAGCAAAAGCATAATTTCTATTTTGAGAGGATTAAATAATTTTTAAAATAAAACGTATAACCATTGGAAGCAACCAAAATCGTCAAAATGACGATAAACCGCCTAATCTGGCATCCGTTAACCAAGGAAACTGTTAATATTAAAGATTATACTAATTTTGTTCTTTCTAAAATATGTAATATATTGTTACCAACGGCAAAAATTAGTGCTATTAAGCAAGCTCTCCAGCTCTGGTGCTGTCTTCTTTTCTAAAATAAGTTTCAATTATGGAACACTAGAATCGTCTTTTTGCTTTTTAACACCAATTTAATTCTTCCTGAAGTATAAAATAGGTTTAACTAGTTTTGCTTTTATATAACAAAATATGTTTAAACTTTCCTGCTCTGGATTTTTATTAGCGCTCTAGGGACCCAGAAAATGTGTCATTTATGGGTTCGCTTGTTATTATTACACACAGGATGAAAAACCTATAATAGCACATTTGGCGAAGGGTATAGTAAAAAAAAATTCTAAAATTTTTGTTTAGTTTTTCCTAAGGAAATTGTTATCATAAGCACGCTATGATCGTATTTTCCTACCAGGCAATTAAAGTGGATGAACCTTGATTTAAAACATCTAGCCCATCACTATCGTCTCATTGACTGTCTATTGGACTAAAATAGAAAACAATGAAATTGTTGACCATAACCATAGACACCGCCAACTGTCGCTGTCAATAATCAGGAGTCTACAAATATTTTGCTGCTGCTGATTATGCTGATGGGTTTCGTGTTGAAATTTTAATTTCGAATATTTTTTCTTATTAAATTTAGTTGCTGTTTTAATATGTTTCCTATTTTAGTAACTCGAATACAAAGACAAGAAAAAGCACACCATTTTTTCATATATTGTTCGAGAACCTTTGTCCTTTTTTCAACTTTGTAGTAATAGAAATCCAGTTTGTTCACGCTATTCACTTCTTAGAAAAAAACAAATAACACAAAAAGAAAACAAAAAAGTTCACTGTTTTTGACTGAAATATTAGCAAACCAGGAAAAAGATCTAAAACAAAACGATAGAATGTAATTTTGCCAAAGTCAAATAGTTTTATTTTTTCAGCTTTTTATTTCTTTTCATTCATTTATTTTCTGAAATTCACTCATTCACAATATCAGTCATTCGTTCATTTGTATTTTAGGAATGAATTCATGTTCGAAGCACAACATTCTTTAAAAATGGTCTGTTATTTGGCTCTTCAATTGTTTCGCTGCTAGTTTTTTGCTGGCAAACCAAAAAGTTCTCTCGCCAAAAATAACAAATAACTTAAAGGCGAAAAATAAAATAATACAATCTTGTTGAAGATACAAGTTTTTCATTTACCTTATTTGTATAAAGTGTCAATTGCCATAACGCAAAATATTTATACAAGCAGAGATGAATGGGCTGATGTCAAAGCAGCAAAGAACTTTCGAGTCTACAAAACTGTAACAATTTCTTTAACAATTTCCTTGTATTAGTAGCCCCGAATCCTGTAGACCAGGGAAGGCAAATGCAGAGCGCGGCGCCTTTTCATTTACTCTTCTGTTACGTACGTGTGTACACCAGGGCTGCCAGAAATGCCGATTTATCGGCATTTTAACGATTTTTTACTTCAAAAATTTGCCGACTTTACCCCTAAAAATGCCGATTTTTTAATAATAGTGTGGAACATCTTTTATTATATAATTCTATTATTATATAAATCTTCTTTTAATAACAATTCAATTGCCTTGTTGTAGGTGTGCACGAAATTCCGATGTTCCTTAGAAAATAAACTTTAAAAGAAGGAATTCTTTATTCTAAAGATTATTTGAAAATGAAAAACTCTAATTGCGAAATAAATAACGATTTAATAAAAATGTCAAAATCAAATATTTATGATTGATTTATGAAAACCACATTATTTCCAATTTTTTTATTATATTTACGAATTTTGTTCAAAAATTTTAGGATTTACAGTTACATATTAGATAATATTCTAAATGTTTAATTGTATTTTGTAACTCCTAATTTTTAGGAAATTCTGAAATATAATAGCAAAATTTTGAAATACTATTGGAAAAGACGTATATATTGTAATTGGAAAGAAGTTCCTTATGAGACGTTGCGGAGGGGTACCCTATCCGGGAAGAAACGTCCGTAACGTAAGATATTTTCTAACTCAATGTTTAAGACGTATGAGTAATACAATTCCATACAAACAAATATTAATCATACGCAGCCGGGCCGTGGCTGAATTCAATTTCGTTTGGAAACAAAACTTCTGTACTTTCGTTGATCGGCGAAAAGAAAAATCCTAATAAAAAATGTATACCCGAAAAATTATTTTCTTTATACCTCGAATAGAACTTAAAATTAATATTTTTATAATAAGGAACTGCGTTCCTTACATCACCACACATCTTTTTTAATTATTTTATACTGTTTTATAAAAAGCAAGTTGATCTTATCTATTTTTTGTAAGTAAAAGTCATTCTAAATGAATAAAATAATAAATCGTTTCTTTTAAATTGTCAATTGGGAGATTAAACGAAACCCCAAAATAATTTCAAAACTTGTGAGGTGCAAATTTATTGATCTATACATGCTGTTTTATGTATAATATTTAATAAATTATATTGAACTGTTTTTGTTTATATGTCAAAATAAGTTTTTTAATTAATGCCGATTTTTTGTGAATTTTAAGAAATGAAAGTGCCGATAATGCCGATCTTTTTTGGGAAATTTGCTGATTTTTTACGAAAAATTTCTGGCAGCCCTGGTGTACACGCATTGTAGAGCTGTAAACAACTTTAATCAGTCTAGTTTCAGCATTCAAACAGGAAGGTTGTGTTTATCGCATACTTTAAGAATCAGCGTTGCCAGAAAGCAATGTGAGTCCGATCACAGTTGAGAAATCTTTATGAAAAAAATGTTTGCTGATTCTAGTACAGGGAAAGGCAAATGCTTTGGCGAAAAGTATGAAGAGATGGAAAATTATGAATGACATTCCCTTATGACCACCTGGTGTTTTGTTAACAATTTGAACCACAATTCATTGTGTTCATTACATTCAAACTTTTTGCAAATAATGCCTGTTGGTGAATAATGCAATGAAAAATATATATGTACATACGTATGTGTATTTGTATTACTCTTTGTCAAATGTCCTACAAAACCTTCTTATTTACACACAATCACTGCATACAGAGCCACAAACATCATTTTGCTCCAATGCCATGCCGATAAATAATTTTCTAATATATTGCAAATACCCATAATAAAATTAAGTTAGATTTTAGAGATTTTAAAGTTTTAATTGGGGAGAAGTGACGAAAGTTGATTGGTAATACCGATTCGTGGTGAGAGCACAGAGAGTAATAAGTAATACAATCGCAAAATGTAATAGTATAGGTTGCCTTTCCCTGCTGTAGACCAGATACGGGCGTTTCATAGCACAATTGTGCTGAGATCATTCACACGTATTCTTAACCTCTTTTAATTTAGTCGTCGATGAGACAGCGACGAATGAATGTCAGGCGGATGCTTACGAATTTTTTTATATTTTTTTCCAGAATATTTGCAAACAATTTCAGTAATGATGATGTGCGAAAAATATTTTGTCATAAACAATGTTTTCGATAACATACCATACCTTTTATACAATTTTTCTCCAATAACGGACTATACTAATTCTCCTAATTTAGTAATACACTTAGTCTTATTAATTAGTCTGTTTAAAATCTTATCAAAAATAATTTGAATATGTTTCCCATATGAAAATGATCTTCCACGCCGACAAATATCAAAGCTTATTAAGTTTGATGCAACCGCGTATTTGTTTTTTGCGAATATTCAGTGCTATGCTCTAGCAAGAAACCATTCTTTTATTTATTTTTTTAATGGAAAACATAACAAGTTATTGTTCTATCTTTTTTAATTTTTTTCGTTTGACTGTTTACTTAGAAAAAGTTTTATTTTTAATTAATAATTTTACGTAATCAACATTTTTTTCCAACTTAGAAAATTTTGCTACTTATGTATAAATATATAATGCACCATAATCTTTCAAACGCTTGGCTTTTTGTTTGGTGGGTAGCTCGCAAGCTCAACACATACAGAATTTACCAATACATTGACGGTGCCCACCACTGCTGTAGACTCAAGAATGATAAAATAAAGATTACGCCTTGCGCATGATTTACCGTTTGATGACGTATTTGTTCCCTCGAAGAGATTGCCAAATGTTTATTATATGCAAAACTAATACTTTCTCGTACAAAATTAATATTTTATGCTCTACTTGGCAACTCTTCACACAATTTACTCAGAGAGATTTGCAATTTACTCAGAGAGATTTCCAACAAGCAAATTAAATCGGATTTATGAAAGTGCAAGTTTTATGTTATATTTTATAATAAATTGTGTTATATTTTAAAATAAATATATTAAAATAATTATTAAATAACTTAAAGTGTAAACAACTTGAATTAACCTTATTATTAAAACTTGATTTTTAAAGCTAATAAGCTGTAAATAAAAAACCGAAATTAAAGAAAAAAGAGAACAAAAAGAGCAAGCATGAAATGTGCAGTGGGCAATTGCAAACAAAGTAACAGCAAAAAAAGAAGTGAGAAATACATTTTTTTTGTTTTCAAAAAGCTGTGTCATTTTATAGTTTTCCAAGAGGTGAAGTTCAAAGGAAGTTATGGCTGATATTTTTCAAGCAAAAAAATTTTTTTTTGAATGAGGAAAAAAGAAAAATAATTAGCACTTGGGTTCAATATTTATATAAAATAACTACAAATTAACAATTTGAAATAAAAAAAGTGGAAAATAGAATATTTTTTAAAAATGGTTGTTATCAAACAAATTTATTATGAAAAATCGCAATTTGCCCCACTGTCCTGTTTTTACACTAACATAATAGTTCCCCAGCGGAATTTTATTAGCCAATCAGAACGCATGTTGAGTGACGTCAGAGTTCCATCATGCGCAGAAAAGTATTTTTATTTCAGCTTGTTGGCGTAATCTTTATTTTATCATTCTTGTGTAGACTGATTAACACAACGGACTGAGTGTTAGGGCAATAACATTTTTTATGCTATTTCTTATATGTCAGTCATCTGAGAGCCATATTCTAAATCTGTTAATTGTAATAAGAGAGCCTTGTGAACAGCGTTTAAGACCGCCCGGTGTTCAAAATTCGAACTTTTGAATTTAAAATTAAAAGAAAACTTTATATGATCATTCAACATATGTTTATCTAGTTATTTCTTTAAATTAGGGCTATTGAAATGAATATTACTTTCATGTTAGGAGTAAATTTTTATTCAATTTCTTTTTGTTAACAGCTCAGGAGTTTTCTGGTAACATGTTACTGTCAAACATGTTTAGTTTGGTCTTTAATTGAACCATCAATCGACTTTCAAACGAACAACAGTTGGATTATTGAATTTTATGAACAGAATTCATTCCCGTAAATCGTACACTTGTTTCAGTTTATGGTCAGTTTGGGAGACCCTCTGAGGAAGTTATATGGAATCCTGTGACTAAATTTCGCACCAGATTTACATTATTAGACATTAAACACGCATGGGTAGAATGCAGATAGAGAAAAATATTGCAGCTGCATCTGCCAGTGTTCTTGATGATCGTAAACTCCCATCTCAGCGCCCATCGTAGCAATCAGATATCTGTTACCCCGTCTACCTGGGAAATTTTACTGACGAATTTGGATGTAAAATCTTTTAAAATAAAGCTGGCATTAGAATTGAAGCTACAGAAACTACCACAATTGCTACCTTTTGGTCAATGGGCGCAGGCAAAGTTGGAAGCAGGTCATTTTCGGCAAAATTGCCGTATTCCATATGAAGAGAAGCCAGAAGCATTACAAGAAGTGCCAATGCATTCGGGTAAATGCGCAGTGTAGTGTGGATTATGAGCTGATGGCATCATATTTTTATATGTATGTAATAATGGTGGCATAATTTTTCAAAGATGGAGAAAAACTGGAACTGGAATGATTACAATTTTTTCTCTCCGAATTGGAAGAGCTGGACTTGCTGACATGTGGTTTCATCAAGACGGCGTCACATTCCACATAGCACTAGAAACAATGGCCCAATTCAGAGACGAGCTCTGTTTATTTCACGTTTGGAGCGGGTCAATTGGCCGCATAGGTCGTGCGATTTAATTAATTTTTATTTTTTTTCTAAAAGATGGCAACGACTTTTGTTTCTACATATGTATGTATGTATATGCATCACAATAAAATTTTATACAGTTTTTTAAATGTTTACTTGTTTTTTAAATGTTTACTTTGTCACAAGGTCGTGACTATATGGGTTCGATTCTACTGTCAAATTGTAGTAAAACCCTATACTCAGTTTGGTCAATTTGGTGACCGTTTTGTTTTTATGGGCCTCCAAAGTTTCCCAATATTACCATGATGTCCAAAAAAAGGTGTTATCAGTTTTTGCCAAATAGCTAATCAGCATTTAAAAATATCGTTTAACTATGCTCGGCAAAAATGTAGCCAAGAGTAGATTGAATATTTTATGACAAAAATTAATTTTATCTTAGAGTTTTTTTGAAAAAGTTAAAAAAAAATTTTTTAAATTTTTTTATCATAACTGTTAGGAAATCCTGATTTTTCATAAACTATATTTCGGAAAATTGTAGCTAGGGTAAAGCTGAGCAACACAGAGGAAAAAGTAGTATAAAAATACTGAACCTGCTACCATTTTTCATCGAAAGGAGATAAATTCGTTTATGCTTACTTTGATAATAGTAAGCAACTAATCTCTTAAGAGCAGCTTATAATTGTATTACCAACCATTCTTGTATTGTTCTTAAATTGCTGCCAATCGGCGTACGAAGGAGGATGCTGTTGCTCTGCGCTTTAGTACATGATGGTGTCAATCGCTGGCAGTTTACCTGCGGTACCAAATTAATGGTAATGCATTATTAAGTTAAGTACGACTGCTAGAAAAGTACCATAAGTTAATAAACCTGTAGTAAAATCTTAAACAAATTCTAGCAAAATTTCATAAAAAAATTAACAAAATTTCATACGTTAATGTTAAAAGCGGTCCGTTATCAAAATAAAACCGATCATTACCAACAAAAGACGGATATGTTATAAAATTTGGTATCACAATGATAACGGTGCGTAAAGTGAATTTTCCATAATATTCAATGTTTTTTACAAATTTAGTATACAATTTGATTGTGAAAATTTCGCGATTCTTCTCATGCCATGAATTATTCTTCTATTGATGGTAACTGAAAAGAAAGCTCTTACCTAGTCGCTTATAAGTTTAGAAACAATAACTATGTATATTTGTTTACTGAAAAATTACAATATTTCGTCAATTTCACTTTGAAACGAAATGGGATGAATATTTTATTTTTATTCTTTTCATTTAAAGAAGAGAAACAGCTTCAAATTGATACTCTTACTTACAAGAGCTAATATTCAATAAAATTAATTTACAAGCTAATTTTATTGCTGTAATCTCAAAGAAGAATACGAAATTCGATTATATATCTTAAGAAATATTTGTACCGAAAGTGATTCTCATATAATTTTATATTAACTTAACGGGGACACATATTTTACCCTAGTATGTGTTAGTACCGGCTATCAATGCCCGATAGTGTGCAACAATTTTTGCTAATCATTAGTTGGCCCGCATAAATTTTTTTAAGTTCCTTTGAGTCACAAGACAAAATTAATAACGAAAAATTTAAATTTTCTACCGAACCCAAAACCTAATATATTCTAATAGCTTCGATCTTCAGAGAGCAATCTTCTAACTTTTTCCCCTTAATATGTAAAAAAGCTATCTACATATACCCCTACTTTTTACATAAACAAGTGTGTAATATTGTGTCTGCTGGAAAATATACTCAGCATTTGTTTTTTTTTCAATAATTTTATGGATAGTTTTGTTAAAATGTTTTTAATGAAAAATCAACAGAAGATCGTGCTTGAAATTTTTTAAAATCATTTAATGGTTTATATATTTATAAAATGAAAAATGCAATCATCGAAAGGTTATCTTTATTACTATTTGTATTGTAAAAAAGGCTATCTCTATTACTATTTGTATTGTTTCCAGAGTAAAAGAAATTATTGTAAAAAAGAAAATGTTTCTATGGCATTAGATTGTTTTTGGTTTTTTATCACGGACCGACACTCAGGGGATGACCCCTATATATGCAGTACATTGCTCCGGAACTAGAAAGGAGGGGATAGAGATAGAGAATTTGTTTGTAGCTATGCCAACCTTTTTACTTCGCCGGCTAATTTTTTGCTACAGGTTTGACAAAGAAGAGTGCTGTTACTCTGCTTTTAGAGCATGATAGTGTCAGTAGCTGCCAATTATGTTCAGTGACCAGTGCCTTGCCTTCACCACTAAAACAGGATGACAACAACTAACACAACCATGCGCTAATAATGATCAGAAGAATTCGACACAATACTCATGACTGAGCTTGGGGTTGAACTCAGGACCCCCCGCTTCATAGCCTCGTGTTAACTACTTCACGCAACAGCTTATGGTAAAAATCATACAAAATTGAAAACTTTTGTTTAGAAAACTTGGCACTGCATTAAAATAGCATTTTCTTGAAAAATCTGTTTGCAGACAGTTTTTTCCAAAATCAGCTTGAAAAATGGAAACTTTCTGTTTGAAATATGTCTTGTAAGCCCGATAAAATTCCTTAAAAACAAGATTTTAAAAGACAAATCAATAATGCTTGATTCCAGTAATCAAGCAGCATCACAAGGACCTAATTCGTTTTAGCAACAGTTTAATGCTGATATGGTCGTCGTATAAAATTTTGACATGAAATTTAAATATATAGAAAGTGTAGTCACATGCACCTAAGATAAACAAAATACACGTGAGTACTTTCGATGGAAGTAAAGCGACTTCCGAAAATAGCGTTGTTCTGTGTAAGAAAATAAGCTGGTCAGCCTAACCGTACTGTTTACAATGTGTGTTGGTGTGATCCCTGTTTGTCGACAGCATTGCAAATACTCTGATCTTTCAATTTGCATTGCCAATCTGTCTACGTTTCTGCTGTAAGTTTTTAGTAAGTCGCATGTTTGTGTGTTGTATTGTCTCTTTACATCAGTGATGTCAAATGTGATTGTGTTGGTAAGATCACTCTTATCTCTTACATTCCCAGCGGGAGAAATGTGCGGTTGCGAGGCCTAACTAGTGGCCTTTTCTAAGAGTATCCTTTTATTTACCAATAATATCTTCTAATTTCATAAGTTGTAAAAAAGGACTTCGAAAATTGCCAAGTGCTCAGATATTTAATTTTAAAATATTTCTCCATTTTTAAGCTGAACACTTGGTTAGTTTATATACAAGAGAAACAATTTTTACAAAAAGTCTTACTTATAAATTAATTTAAAAGCTACTTTAAAAAATTTTCGAAGAGATGTACCTATATACAGTGGATCCAACTTATTTCAAACCTCTTATATGTATTGTATATATATATATATATGTATATAAATATATTATTTCTGTTTAGAGGCCTCAAAACAGGACTTGCGATACTTCCCGCTGAATGAGAGTGTTTTTCAGTAAACAATTATATTTTACGCTCTCAAAGTAAAAGAGCGTAAGCGTACATGTGAGTTTTGCTTCCACAATTGTGTATGAGGCTGTCATCACTGCTTTACATATTGATAATAGCCATCCATGGTGGTGTTGTTGTTGTGCCAAAAACCTTATTGGTTCTATTTTATTTTTAATATTTATCTTTCGGCAGGCCCTCCGAAAGCAACAATATTGACAAAATAAGGGACATGCTAACTAAGAATAGTTATCCACTATACATAACAAACAACATCATAAAAAAGACGTTAAAAAACCACAATAAGGAAAAACCGCCACGCACAAACATATAAATAAATTCTACAGTGTACCATATATACCTAATCTTACGGAGATGGTCACCCTACAAAGTACTTTACCAGACGAACAAAAACAATCAATAGCATACAAATCAAACAGAACTCTCAGACACATTTACACAAACACAAAATCAGAAGTAGACAAACTAAAAATTTATAATGTTGTTTATGAAATTAAATGTGAGGGAAATCAAAAAGAAATATGTGATAAGGTATACATTGGTACAACGAAGAGAAAATTGGGCACAAGAATAAAAGAGCATGAATCGGACATCAAGAAAGGAAAAGAAACAAGAGCACTTGCACAGCATGCAAAAGAGCACAATCACAAAATAAATTTTAACAATGTTAAAGCTCTAAAGCTGTCGTCTATGTGTTTAGAGTCTAAACACATAGACGACAGCAGACAGCAAGCAGCAATATGTCAAAAATAAAATTCATGTGTTTAAATGAAAATGATTATTTTGAGGGCAGCACAGCAGCAGGACTGCACAACAGCATTTGCTGCTGCTGCCAAGTTAGGCTATTTTCTATTTTGACGGGCAGCAATAAACAAATATAGTGTTGCCATTATATATATAAATTGGAAAAATAAGAACAACAACGTTTTTTTTTAATATTAAACATAAAAGAACATTACAAATATACAATATAGAAATAAATTTATGTGTATTTATAGTTTTTCGTGATATTATGAAATTTTTTATCAATAACTTTAATTTTGTTCATTATAAAATATATATGCGGCATCCCTGTTGTTATGTTGTTGCTATCTTCAAAATAATTATGAAGCTGACTTCATAGCAGCATTTGAAGTTGGCAGCATTTGAAGCCTTGAAGTTGTGAAGTCTGCTGTCGTCTATGTGTTTAGAACTTAAAATTTTAAATAAAGAGAAAACAACAAACAAACGCTTCACTATAGAGCAGTGATGTCACATGTGATTGTGTTGGTGAGATCACTCTTATCTCTTACAATCCCAGCGGGAGAAATGTGCGGTTGCGAGGCCTAACTAGTGGCCTTTTCTAAGAGTATCCTTTTATTTACCAATAATATCTTCTAATTTCATAAGTTGTAAAAAAGGACTTCGAAAATTGCCAAGTGCTCAGATATTTAATTTTAAAATATTTCTCCATTTTTAAGCTGAACACTTGGTTAGTTTATATACAAGAGAAACAATTTTTACAAAAAGTCTTACTTATAAATTAATTTAAAAGCTACTTTAAAAAATTTTCGAAGAGATGTACCTATATACAGTGGATCCAACTTATTTCAAACCTCTTATATGTATTGTATATATATATATATATGTATATAAATATATTATTTCTGTTTAGAGGCCTCAAAACAGGACTTGCGATACTTCCCGCTGAATGAGAGTGTTTTTCAGTAAACAATTATATTTTACGCTCTCAAAGTAAAAGAGCGTAAGCGTACATGTGAGTTTTGCTTCCACAATTGTGTATGAGGCTGTCATCACTGCTTTACATATTGATAATAGCCATCCATGGTGGTGTTGTTGTTGTGCCAAAAACCTTATTGGTTCTATTTTATTTTTAATATTTATCTTTCGGCAGGCCCTCCGAAAGCAACAATATTGACAAAATAAGGGACATGCTAACTAAGAATAGTTATCCACTATACATAACAAACAACATCATAAAAAAGACGTTAAAAAACCACAATAAGGAAAAACCGCCACGCACAAACATATAAATAAATTCTACAGTGTACCATATATACCTAATCTTACGGAGATGGTCACCCTACAAAGTACTTTACCAGACGAACAAAAACAATCAATAGCATACAAATCAAACAGAACTCTCAGACACATTTACACAAACACAAAATCAGAAGTAGACAAACTAAAAATTTATAATGTTGTTTATGAAATTAAATGTGAGGGAAATCAAAAAGAAATATGTGATAAGGTATACATTGGTACAACGAAGAGAAAATTGGGCACAAGAATAAAAGAGCATGAATCGGACATCAAGAAAGGAAAAGAAACAAGAGCACTTGCACAGCATGCAAAAGAGCACAATCACAAAATAAATTTTAACAATGTTAAAGCTCTAAAGCTGTCGTCTATGTGTTTAGAGTCTAAACACATAGACGACAGCAGACAGCAAGCAGCAATATGTCAAAAATAAAATTCATGTGTTTAAATGAAAATGATTATTTTGAGGGCAGCACAGCAGCAGGACTGCACAACAGCATTTGCTGCTGCTGCCAAGTTAGGCTATTTTCTATTTTGACGGGCAGCAATAAACAAATATAGTGTTGCCATTATATATATAAATTGGAAAAATAAGAACAACAACGTTTTTTTTTAATATTAAACATAAAAGAACATTACAAATATACAATATAGAAATAAATTTATGTGTATTTATAGTTTTTCGTGATATTATGAAATTTTTTATCAATAACTTTAATTTTGTTCATTATAAAATATATATGCGGCATCCCTGTTGTTATGTTGTTGCTATCTTCAAAATAATTATGAAGCTGACTTCATAGCAGCATTTGAAGTTGGCAGCATTTGAAGCCTTGAAGTTGTGAAGTCTGCTGTCGTCTATGTGTTTAGAACTTAAAATTTTAAATAAAGAGAAAACAACAAACAAACGCTTCACTATAGAGCAGTGATGTCACATGTGATTGTGTTGGTGAGATCACTCTTATCTCTTACAATCCCAGCGGGAGAAATGTGCGGTTGCGAGGCCTAACTAGTGGCCTTTTCTAAGAGTATCCTTTTATTTACCAATAATATCTTCTAATTTTATAAGTTGTAAAAAAGGGTTTCGAAAATTGCCAAGTGCTCAGATATTTAATTTTAAAATATTTCTCCAAGAGAAACAATTTTTTACAAAAAGTCTTACTTATGAATTAATTTAAAAGCTACTTTAAGAAATTTTCGAAAAGATGTACCTACATACAGTGGATCCAATTTATTTCAAACCTCTTATATATATTGTATAAATATTTATATAAATATATTATTTCTGTTTAGAGGCCTCAAAACAGGACTTGCGATACTTCCCGCTGAATGAGAGTGTTTTTCAGTAAACAATTATATTTTACGCTCTTAAAATAAAAGAGCGTAAGCGTACATGTGAGTTTTGCTTCCACAATTGTGTATGAGGCTGACATCACTGCTATAGACTCTATAGTATAGAGAGTCTACGTATCCAAGAAAAAATTAACAAGACGATGAACTACAAAGAAGACAAGGATAACACAAAGCTCCAGTACTCAATAGCGATAACTTAAATTAGTTAAAGATCTGTGATAGTAGTATTAAGTGGACCATTCATTTTTGTTTGTGATGTACCAAATTATTTATTTAATTATATATTTATTATACATATCTGTGTCGTGTAGTCCAGTTTTATGATGATAAATTTTAAGAATAAATAATTTGCCAATAACATAAATCGTAAGTTAATGATCTGTGATATACCATAACATATAAACTATTTTACAATATTTTTATATATATTTTTGTGCTAGATACCTACAACAAATAAATAACACCCCTGAAGAAGTTTGCAAAAAACAAACGAAACGTTGGGTAAAAAATAAATAAATATGATATAGTTTTTATTCATATTTGAAGATAAATATTGTTGACCACAATAAGCCCGTAGGGTTTAGCCCTATTAAAATAAGTAATAAAAAACCATTTATTTTTGGTTTTTTTTGCTAATTAAATCTTTTTGATACCTTGGAAAGAATCAGATTTCTATTAAAAACTAAAAAAAAATCAAAATTGTTATTCCATGGGTGGAAAATTTATGTTTATTTTGGTACATAAAAGTAAATTTTTTTTGTTTTGCTAATTAAAACTATTTTAGAATTTAGGAAAAATAAAACCGGTACTAAAATTTTAAAAAATCTATATTCCGATTCCAGGGTTGGACAACTGAAATAAATTTTAATTTTTTTTTAAGTAAAATTATTTAAAACCTCACTAAGAGTTGCACTGGTTAAAAGAAATTAAAATTCGCTTCCAGGGTTGGAAGATTGAAATTTTTTTGGTACATAAATATGACTGCATATTTTCCAAATTTTAGTTTTTAGTGAATTAAAAGTATTTTATATTTTAGGAAGAATTAAATTGGTGTTTAAAACAATAAAATTAAGAATTCGCTTCCAGGGTTGGAAAATCGAAATGTTTTAGTAGATTAGAGTAGCAATATAAGTTCCTAATTTTGGTTTTTTTCAGTGAAATAAACATATGTTATGTTAATTTTATTCCAAGGTTGGAAATTCGATATTTTTAGGAACGCAAAAGTAATCAAATAAGTTCCTAATTTTCTTTTTTGGTGAATTAAATGTTTTTTATACCTTACGAAAAATTACATTGGTGTAAAGAATTCAAAATGTTAACAATTTGATCCCAGAGTTGGAAAATAGAAACATTTTTGGTACATAAAAGTAGCCACAAAGTTCCTAATTTGGTTTTTTTTTGTGAATTTAAGATTATGCACAACCGAATATAGCTCTTTTATTTTTGTATATTTACGTCGAATTCGTCATCTTTAAATTGACGAACTTTTCCTTTGCAAATATTTCTTGAAAACATTTCCGACTCATAGAAATCAAACTAAAATGCAAATAATAAAATTTCTTGCAAATATGTAGACGTCTCTTGAAATATTCTTATTACAATGACTACCAAAAAAGGAACTAAAGTAACAACGCACAAAATATATGTCAGGAATGTAGTAAGAAGTGTTCGTTTATTGTTCTTACATATTCTGAAGCTAAAAAGTGTGAAGAGTTCTTCCACTTATATGACGAGTAAATTAAAAAAAAAACAACCTAGAAAACTTGCACAAAATTAGCATACAACTCCCGCAAAATGTGTAATCGGAATATTGAGAATTTCACTTGAGAAACTAGACGGAACCAAACAACAACAACAGCTACATCCAATAATATTGTCTACTAAAAGTCTTTAGGGTGAAATAATGACTGCAAACACTACTTAAACTTTTGTTAAACGGTAGTTCTCAGGATTTCCTTACTTCTTCTATTGGAGGGGGTGGAGTGCCTTCAACATAATTCGATTGAAATGCGTTTTAAAGACATGGCCAAAGGCAAAACAATCTATTAAAGTCAAAATGGTTTTAAAAACAAATAAAACATGAACAAAAAATATGAATTTTCTGTTGGTGTAACTTTTGTGCAGGATGTGATTAAAAAAAATAAAATAAAAATCGTAAAGGAAGTGACTTCATCGTACGTTCATGCACAACACCGAGACACAAAGCTAAACAGACTCACACCCATCCATAGACATTCTATTTCATGCCATGTTGCGATTGTTGAAAAAAAAACGTTTCTTACGTGCAAATTATATGCAACGCAGTTGACACTGCACAATGTTTCAGTTACTAATTCTGCATACATTGACTTGTTTGTTTCACAAACCTTTTTTGACAGCGACAAAAAAATATTTAATTACAAGGATTACTCTAAATACTGCCATGCTCTCACACCAATTGCTGACTTGGAAAAGGACTAGAAGAGCAGAAGCAACAACAACAATTAACTAAAGCATTTACGAACTTAGCTAGAAGTGCTGAAGGGAAGTTTAACTTAGCAACTGTTCTAAAAGGGACAACGTTTTTTGCCAGCATTGATATTTTTTTAGTACATACTCAAAGAATGTCTGCCTAAAGCTGGCTGTCGAAAGAACGTGGTAATGTGCACGTTTCGCTTAATGTTCCACCGTTTCCAATTCAAATTTTTGTCTATGTTTTCGATACCTCGCATGTAAAACTTATTTGAATTTCTGCATCAATACTACTATTTTTGTTGACAATAGTCTGCAAAAAAACTATATGATTCAAAACCTGACACTTCGACGACTTACAGTCAAAAATTTGTGCCACTTGGCAACTCCATATATATATATATATATATATATATATATATATATATATATATATATATATATATATATATATATATATATTCGTTTATTCGACATATTGTCTCAATTAAATTATATACTTTTATTTTTTATATACTGTTATTGTTTGCCAACGGCAGACTAATTGTATGAAGGTGGAAAAACAAAATAGATTTATATCGAATAAAATTTGCTTGATGTGTTTTCTTGAATTTCAAATCCTATGGTTTTGCTTGTGTAATTCCCAATTCATTTTTGGGAGTTTATGTATAAGCTAAGAGGTTTTGTTATCTTGGAATTAAGATAAAGTCTACTGATGATTTGGTGTAAGAACCAATGAAATGCAGGCATATAGACATAATTGACCACATAACAAAACAAAAGCACTAATATATATACATATATATATATATATATATATATATATATGTATATATATATATATATATATATATATATATATATATATATATATATACATAAATGTTACCTTTCTGCTGAAATTAATAAACGGCTGCATCACATCTCAATTTCTCCTGAGCAAAATAAACTTGAATATACCCAATCGTCCAACAAGGTATTATAGCTTCTTGAGAATTAAGTTTTACACTACAAACTATAGTAACTTCGATCCCTTTCGGAGAATTTGCAGTGATTTTAATAGACTTTACCCTTGTATCGATTTCAACAAAAGTATTGATGTCGTAAAAAATGATATAATTTTGCACCTTAACTCATTACAAAATTGATTATAAATAAATGTTTAATTTGTTAAATCGACATTTGTTAAAGCTATATTTTTTGTTTTTGCTGTAATTTATCTTGTTACTATTAAAACAAACCTTTATAGATTCCATTTATGTATGTATGTAATTATCTTTTCTGAAACATTGTTATATTTTAATTGTATCAGTCTGTAAGGATTAATCCATTTATATATATATATATATATATATATATATATAATTCTTTTGTCTAATTTTTTTAACCTTTTTTCTTTAATAAATAATATATTTGTTTGAGTCTTGAGGTTAATTTATATTAATATTTGATATTCGATATTTCGCTAACCATCGGTTAGCTTCTTCAGGAAATTATTTAGTTTTGTCAAAAATTTTCTTTTCAATTAGTATATACAAAATTTTTTTAACAACATAAATCAAAAATTCTAAATATTAAAAAATACTAACTCTAAAATGTGTAAATAGTTTAAATTAATACAATTTTAAATATTAAAACATACTAAATCTAAAATGTATAATTATTATAAATTTTAATAATATATAATAATATAATGAAAACCGATGTGTGTGTATTAACTACAATTCTTTTAATGTTGTGTAATTAAATAAATATTATATATTAGTAAAATTTTAAATATTAAAACATACTAACCCTAAAATGTATAAATACTATAAATTTTAATTATATATAATAATATTATGAAACCGATCTGTGCGTTAACTACAATTCTTTTAATGTTACGTAATTAATTGTAAACAAAATTATAAAATTTTTTTTTTTTTTTTTTTATAAAAAATTTTTTAAACATAATACGTCATAAAGCTTATGGTAAATTATCTTAACATATGCATACAACGCAAATAATTTAACATAATTATTATTACCAATTTTAAATTTATACATGCATGCATATGTCAAAATATTTTATATATTGTGTATATAATTTAACATAAACAAATAATTCTAATAACTTAATTTCTATGAATTAAATATCTATAGTTTTGAGCTAAATTGTCAGTATCTATCTTAAAGTTCATTCGTTCTCTAACAGGTATATTAATAATTTCTAACATTTCTAACAAAAGTCTTCGTTTATAATTACTTTCTGTTCTTAAAACTGATGCATTTTCAAAGTCAGGATAGTGATTAAATTTAAAACAATGAGATGATAATGCTGTTTTTTCTGAATTAATGTGTCTATATTTTTGATTACTTTTATGTCCTGTTATTCTGGTTTTTAATTTATTTTTTGTTGTACCTATGTATACCTCATTACAATTGACAGATCCATTCCCTTTACATGGTATTTTATAAACTATATTTGATCTATCCCATTTTGTCACTCTATCTTTCATATTACTAAATAGTTTATTGTTGGTACTATATGTTTTGAAAGCCATTTTATATTTTTGAGTATCAAATATATTTGATTTCTCTAATCTTTCTGACATTTCTGGTATGTAAATTAATGATTTATAACATTTTGGTTCTGTGTTATTATTTGTATTATTTGTTATCCTTTCTTATATTGATTTATTAAACTATAAACTAATTTTTCTGGAAAGTCATTCTCAATAAGAATTTCTCTAATTTTTCTCTTATTTTTTATATGGAATACGCTATCACTAATTGTTAAGACTTTTTCTATCAAGTTTTTTGCTGTATTAATTATAATTCTTTTACTGTGTTTGGAATAATAATTAATTATCCTAGTTGAAGCTGTTGGCTTTTGATACCAATCCATTACTATATTGTTATCTCTCCTCATAACTAACGTGTCTAAATAAGGCAACTGTAAATTACATTCTTTCTCAATTGTAAATGTAATATTACTATTAAAACTATTTAATGTATCTAACATATCCTCAATTCCATTCTCAGATATAATACAAAACAAATCATCTACATATTTTGTAATAAATTTAGGTTTAATGTCAAGATTGTTAATACATGTATTTAACAACTCTTCCATAACAATGTCTGCTACAACTGGTGATGCTGGAGAACCCATAGGTAATCCTTTCTGTTGAAAATAAAATTTGTCATCACATTTAAAATATCTATTGTCATCTATACAAAATTTTAAAATTCTACAAAACAAATTTTTATCTATTTTAGTAAATGTTTCCAATTTTTCTTTTGTAGTTTTCCTGTCTGATCCCTATTCAGAGTTTTATAACTAAAGTTATCACTTAAAATATTTTCTACAAAAAAAAAAAAAAAAACTACAAAAGAAAAATAATGAATTAGTAGAAGAACTTTTCAAAAAGAAGATTGTAACAACACTGGAGAAGAATAGACTTAAAACAATGACTGCAGTAGCTCCTAGATTGTATGGGCTACCTAAAATTCATAAAGAGGGATTTCCATTGAGACCTATTTGTTCATTTATAAATTCACCATCTTATGAACTTAGTAGATATATTACAAATATTTTGAAAAAATCAATGAAAAATCGGTATATAATATAAAGAATTCATTGGATTTAAAAGAGAGATTAAAGAAAATTAAGTTAGACAAAAATGATAGACTTATTTCATTTGATGTAGTGTCTTTGTTTCCAAACGTCCCAATAGACTTAGCTATAAATGCAATAGAGGAAAAGTGGACTTTATTGGAAACATTTACTAAAATAGATAAAAATTTGTTTTGTAGAATTTTAAAATTTTGTATAGATGACAATAGATATTTTAAATGTGATGACAAATTTTATTTTCAACAGAAAGGATTACCTATGGGTTCTCCAGCATCACCAGTTGTAGCAGACATTGTTATGGAAGAGTTGTTAAATACATGTATTAACAATCTTGACATTAAACCTAAATTTATTACAAAATATGTAGATGATTTGTTTTGTATTATATCTGAGAATGGAATTGAGGATATGTTAGATACATTAAATAGTTTTAATAGTAATATTACATTTACAATTGAGAAAGAATATAATTTACAGTTGCCTTATTTAGACACGTTAGTTATGAGGAGAGATAACAATATAGTAATGGATTGGTATCAAAAGCCAACAGCTTCAACTAGGATAATTAATTATTATTCCAAACACAGTAAAAGAATTATAATTAATACAGCAAAAAACTTGATAGAAAAAGTCTTAACAATTAGTGATAGCGTATTCCATATAAAAAATAAGAGAAAAATTAGAGAAATTCTTATTGAGAATGACTTTCCAGAAAAATTAGTTTATAGTTTAATAAATCAATATAAGAAAAGGATAACAAATAATACAAATAATAACACAGAACCAAAATGTTATAAATCATTAATTTACATACCAGAAATGTCAGAAAGATTAGAGAAATCAAATATATTTGATACTCAAAAATATAAAATGGCTTTCAAAACATATAGTACCAACAATAAACTATTTAGTAATATGAAAGATAGAGTGACAAAATGGGATAGATCAAATATAGTTTATAAAATACCATGTAAAGGGAATGGATCTGTCAATTGTAATGAGGTATACATAGGTACAACAAAAAATAAATTAAAAACCAGAATAACAGGACATAAAAGTAATCAAAAATATAGACACATTAATTCAGAAAAAACAGCATTATCATCTCATTGTTTTAAATTTAATCACTATCCTGACTTTGAAAATGCATCAGTTTTAAGAACAGAAAGTAATTATAAACGAAGACTTTTGTTAGAAATGTTAGAAATTATTAATATACCTGTTAGAGAACGAATGAACTTTAAGATAGATACTGACAATTTAGCTCAAAACTATAGATATTTAATTCATAGAAATTAAGTTATTAGAATTATTTGTTTATGTTAAATTATATACACAATATATAAAATATTTTGACATATGCATGCATGTATAAATTTAAAATTGGTAATAATAATTATGTTAAATTATTTGCGTTGTATGCATATGTTAAGATAATTTACCATAAGCTTTATGACGTATTATGTTTAAAAAATTTTTTATAAAAAAAAAAAAAAAAAAAAATTTTATAATTTTGTTTACAATTAATTACGTAACATTAAAAGAATTGTAGTTAACACACAGATCGGTTTCATAATATTATTATATATAATTAAAATTTATAGTATTTATACATTTTAGGGTTAGTATGTTTTAATATTTAAAATTTTACTAATATATAATATTTATTTAATTACACAACATTAAAAGAATTGTAGTTAATACACACACATCGGTTTTCATTATATTATTATATATTATTAAAATTTATAATAATTATACATTTTAGATTTAGTATGTTTTAATATTTAAAATTGTATTAATTTAAACTATTTACACATTTTAGAGTTAGTATTTTTTAATATTTAGAATTTTTGATTTATGTTGTTAAAAAAATTTTGTATATACTAATTGAAAAGAAAATTTTTGACAAAACTAAATAATTTCCTGAAGAAGCTAACCGATGGTTAGCGAAATATCGAATATCAAATATTAATATAAATTAACCTCAAGACTCAAACAAATATATTATTTATTATATATATATATATATATATATATATATATATATATATATATATATATACGAATATATATATATATATATATATATATATATATATATGTATATATATTTTTTTTTTGTCTTTGACCAGCACTCAGAGGTGGTTAAAGTCTACTGATGATTTGGTAAAGCACCAATGAAACGCATGTAGACATTGCTTGACCAACAAATAAATTTCATTTAAAATAGTATTGTGACAGCAATATGTCAAATAAAGATTTCATAACAATAATAAAATTAACAACTTCCATATATAAGATAAAATTTTAAAAGTAGATATTGTAATATTTTACAAATTTAGACTTCCTGCAGCGTATGTACTTTTGAAGTGCTGCTGGCATTAAATGCATATAATTACAGAAAACGGTTTAATAATGTTTACAAAAAATTAAAACAGAATTGCACGTTTCTCATAATTTTCAAACGTATATGTTCATCAAGACTGAGCCTATTACAAGTTGTCCTTCTCTTGAAATTTGACTTTATTTTTTAAATTCAAATGGATAAAGTTTACAGTTTGGTAGTTTGTTTGTATGAGTTACTGTATGCGTTTAGATAAAAATTAAAGGATTTCCGTTGTACATGTGGTTTTACTAACGTTCCTCACCTCACTTCACTCTCATGTATAATGACTTCGCGCTGTAGAAAAACTTTTCCGTTTTAAGTGTTTGCATTTTTGTTTTTGCATAATTACTCGTGTACTTTTAAGGGACTAGTAGTTAAACAAACTTCAATGACAAATAAGGTTACCTCTTCTTTTATGTGCCAACTACAATACAAAATTTTTCTATTTAGTTAAATATTAATGTGAAAGAGTAAAAGCAAACAATTCCAACAAAGGTCACAAAACTGAAATCAATTAAAAGTATTTTCGTATTTAGAACTTTTGAAAAAAAAACTTTAAATAAATTTCATGCAAAATATTAAAAGTTTGGTAATTTGTTTTGCGGACTTTCTCGCTACTCAATTCATGCGTAACTATGAAACTGTATTATATTTTAAGGATCTTTATTGATATTAAGCTTTAGGACAATTTACATTACTTTGTTTTCTCATAATCTGCCTTTAGTTTGGCTATAAAGTTGTTTAAACATTTTTAAAACGTTTTTTTACTATAAAAATTTATTTATTTGAGAGTTTTATTAAGAAGTTTTAATAGAATTGTTTAGTTATTAAGAACACTTTTGCTTTGTGTTGAACATTCTCGTTCGAAATGGAAGGTACAACTTTTTACCTTTCAACGAAACTTATAACATTGAGAGGGCCGACGAAATGTTTAACATAACAGAAACTTTTGTACCCACACACAACGAAATTGAAGGAATTCACCAACAAAAATCATCTTTAGAAGAGCAGCTTTCAGTAATAGGATTTTTGGCTCGCTTATCAACATCAGCCTTTATTAAAGCTGATGTTGATTGTAAAGCCGCATCAATGGCGGCAATCAGCAAACTCGGGTTCATAGTTCGACAATTAAGTTGCCATAGTTCATCGTCCTTTTATTATATTTTTAACGTTCTGTATTAAGAATTTATAAATGAAGCACAAAAAGACGTATTGTGAACCTAAAACCCCCAACTACAAAGCTTTTGACATTTAGAACAAACACAGAAGACCGCTTTTATTAAATTAAACATTTCATATATTATAATTCGTGTCCATTTTAAACAATTATTATTAACGAAATCCCATCACCCATATTACACAGTTCAGCAATTTTTTAAGAAAACAAAGGGAAAATGCGGTCTCTGCAATACACAATAACTTGTACAGGGTTTTCTAAAAAGAGCTACAATAAAACTAAGTATATAAAAAGAGTTTTTCTATAGCAAATTTGTTTGTTTTACAAGGAAATTTTCTATAGCAAATGTGTTGGTTGCGACAGCAAAAGTATTCAAACAAATTTAGTTAGCACCCTTTAGATTATTAGTTCTTTTATCTATTTTCTAGTAACATCATCATACATCACTGTCAAAACAAAACTCTAGTGAGATAAAAAAAAACTATGAAACTCAATATAACTACCAAATGTTATTGTTGTCGTGGTTGCATTGTAATGCATTTAAGTAACGATATGTTTAAAAATGAAGATGTCTGTAGAAAGTTTTATAACAAAACACTTCCACTGCAGCTAGAACTTAACAATTCTTCATATTTTCTTTCCAATGCAATTGCAATCTCCTGTGCGTAATTGTTGTTTACCTACATAGCCTTAAATTTTAACTCATACTGTAGATACTCACACATGCATTAAAGTTTTTGAAAGCATTTTCCTTGACCTATACGAGTTACTCCATCAAGTATTTTATATGTGATTTGTGGGAGGTTTTGGAGAAAAAGGTGATTTCTATATTTGGAATGAATTTGTATAATTTAAAACTCTATAAAACGAAAGCTGTTTAAGTATATATCTGATCATTAGATGCAATATTTTGCAAACCAAACAATTGCTGGGAAAAAGTTAAAGGGATGCCTGTACGTATAATTATTAAGCAATTAAGGTGGGTTCGTCCACAAAATAGTGTATGAGCAGTATTGTCAATTGTTCGCCTTTCAATTTGTTCCAATAATACAAATAATAATAATAAGGGATAAAAATATAATAAAAGAAACATTTGTTAATAAAAAATAAACAAATCATATAAAATGCTTATAAATAAAATAGCTAATATTGTTGTTAACACAAAGAATGCTTACAAAAGTAAAAAAAAAACTTTACAATGAAATAGCTCATGCCTTTGTTAACAAAATCTTGGCAAATATATCGATTTAAATAATTAATTCAAACTAATTTTAATACATACATACACAATCAATTCGCAAGCCTTGTTGTTTCTTTCAATGTTTTATCAATTTCAAATAAAATCTGTTAAAATCTCTTTTGCACGTAATTTTTTGTTGTTTTAGGAAATTTTGTTTGAAAAAAAATTTTTTTAATACAAGAATAAACGATAAATGATTTGTGTGACAGAGCTGTAAACATCAGAGTAAGAAAGTTTAGTAATCACTTACATATGTGTTTATAACCTTCACTAAGAATGATGAAAGGGTGTTATCAGTTTCTTATTCCGTGTTTAATTTCTTCAATATATATTTTCAAAAAGGTCCTAAGTTGCACTAAAATTTTATAATTAACATTCTTATCCACAAGCTCAAACTGAAATGATTTTAAAAACTTTTGGAGAATTTTTCATATTGGATATTTTTTGCCTTCACGTGTAATATGTGTTCAATTTTACACGTGAATTTTTGAAAGCATATAAGGATACATAGTATTCTGGAGCCTTATGAATAGGGAAGTCTAAAAAGCGATGCCCGTCAGTCTGTACGTAAAATCGGTTTCCCCAAGCCTCCAGAAGAGCTGCGGACTTCGTTCGTAGACTGATTGATTGGAAATAATATTAAATGGACCGCTATTGAAAATCAGCATAATGTGATATGTACCTCCACAGCTTATTTTTGGTATATAAAAATAACTAGCAAACTAGATTTTGTTTTGCTGATAATTAGAACTATTTTTCAACTTCAGGAAGGATTAAATTGCCATATTAACATTCTTCATTAGGTAATGTGACAAAAAACGACTTTCCACTAAAATAAAGACTACAAATTATCTACAACTTTCTCCAACACTTTGTTTCCCTAACTCCGGCATAATATATTACGTGGGCAGTGGTTGTGCGCTGAATGCCGCTTTTAGAAAATAGTAAGTAAATAAATAAATGAAATGAAGAGTACATGGACCCAGAACGGAAGTAGTAACAATCACGCTAGTTAAGTTTATAGTGTATTAAATTTTACACCTGGTTTCAGTGTTTTCAGCGACTTCACTCTATGAACACTATGAACAGAGATTGCGAAATGAATCTGTATTGGCTTTAAATAAAATAGCGTCTTACAGACTGTTTTTTTAAACAAATTAAACATTTTCGTTTGAATATTTAATATAAAAATCCAAACGAATATTTTTTATTTCATTCACAAAAATAAGCCCTAAATATTTACTCTTCAAAACCTTAACAGTTTGCTCGGAGCTGAGTGGCGGCATTGAATATTCTGCTGAGACCCTGCGTAAGCTTGATCCTGATTTCTAGGATACGTATGTCACTGTACTCTTTGACATCGAAACCAATCCTGTTATCAGTAAGTGATCTGAGGATCGTTTTGCAGATTCGCATTAGTACTTCTGAGGCTTTGTCCCAGGTGCATCAAACTCTACTCTGCAGCATTCAGCTTGATCTAGTGACTGTCATATGTGTGCTTTCCACAAACCAACCTTTTGCACAACGAAACGATTTTGGCTTCCCACACTACCAGAATAGGACAGAATTTCTAGTTAGTCTTAAAAACCACTGCTTTCAGAAGTATCATGCTGTACGATAAACATATTTTTCAAATACCGTTCCCTATATGCACTATATATTCATCCATATCTTCAATTGAGAAGAAAAAACTGATATTTGTTTGGATAATAAAATGGCTTCGTCTTACACGCTTAAACTTAAGTATCCGTACGTGTTATGAAATTTAATTATCTCACAAAACAAAACATAAATATTTGCACCATTACTCCCTGAACACAAGCAACTCTAACGAAACACATTTTATTGCAAAAATTCATATATTTTCAATTTCTCCTACTGCACTCACGAATGACTTATGTACAGATATAAATTTTTTTGAATTTAAGAAGAAACAGTTAGGAAAAAATCTTGAAAAGCATAAAGTCCGCTGTTCGAAATTTTTAAGTCAAACACCAAACTGTCAAAGAAGTTAGTTTCACTAATGATTTTTAATGTATACAATGCAATTTATAAAGAAACAAACAGATAACTACCGGAAATTTATTTAAAATATACAAACAAATATTTATAAGTCATACTTAAAAGAAGTTTCTTTCTGCAAGTGGTATTCTTCTACATTTTGAATGTTCAAGTTTGTTTGTGTTTTTCCAACAAAAAATAATATGTATAAATATAGATGCACGTATTATTATGTATATAAAAGAAAAGTTTCATAAAAACTCTCCCCAATGGCGCACAATGGGAATCTCCATCAGATAATAACAATATACAACAACTGCTTAAGTTGTCGGCATTGATTTTAATAGTGCTTAGAATGAAAATGTACAATAAATTGCGGGAATCTTTAAACTGACTGCAGTTAGAGACAAACGAAAAAGAAATTATTTTCATTTCACACAAGGACTGCAAAACATGGAACTTTAATGAGATTTTTATAAGAAAATCATAAACAGGACTTGTAGGTGTTGACAAGAGTTGTTTCAACTTATAAGTAGTTCTACTTACGCTTTAATAATTATGGTGGTGTTCAACAAATTAATCACTCACTTACCTGGAAAGAAAATGTAAATAAAATTTATAATTAGTTTGAAAGGATAATGTGTGAAATATCAGTAGCAATCACAATTTAAAAGAATGGATCAATAATATTTAATAGTTTGTTAAATGCCCAACGGGGAAAGTGGAAATTGACTGCAGATATACGAGTAACTTAATGTATAACATATTTAGGATATTCACACTCTGTGCTATTTAGTCATATTGTCATAAAGTCATAATATTTTAGACCATTTTAAAAAAGTTGTTGTGCTGCATACAAAAAATTCGTAAAATAATAGCACCCTTTTAGGTATGTTTTTGCTTTGTCATAAAATAGCTCTAGATATCTGAGTCGAACGGCTGAAAATCTTTAGGCGAGACGGCGATAGTATATGTTTGCCGCCGTTACTTATACATATATGATTCACGACTAAAAAACGGCTAGAAAATTATTCATACATATATGTTTGTACATTAAATCACATTTTTATACAATAACACAAAAAAAAAATTAAAAGAGAACTAAATCGCAAAAACTAAATATATACAAGTGAATAATTTTTCTCATTTAACTTACGTAGCTGGCAGCCACGGAACATTTTTCTGTTTACCGCCGCCAAGAAAATATACTCAACTCATATCGAGACAACAGCTGTTTTATTTTATACATACAATTTTTTGTATTCCATAAGACAAATTTAATAATTTTAAATAGAAGCGGATTTTTTTTATTTGGGGGATTCACACTGTGTGCTGTTTAGTCATATTGTCATAATATTTTAGACCAGTTTAAAAAAGTTGTTGTTGTGCTGCTTACAAAAAAATCACGCTTTCAGGTATGTGTTTGTTTTGTCATAAAATAGCTCTAGAGAGCTGAGTCCAACGGCTAAAAATCTTTAGGCGGGACGGCGATAGTGTATGTTTGCCGCCGTTACTTATATATGGTTCACGACTAAAAAACCGAAAAAAATTATTCGCAGATTTGAACCTATAGCCTGTTGGGAAATTAACATCTTGTAATACAATTTACATAAACAAAAGGTTCACTATTAAAATAGAAATTCATACATTAATTTAAAACGTTGCGAGGGCACGCGCACTTGTTTACATGTTCATTGTAAATTGAAAACTAAATTCAATTACTTGAACATATATAATAAAGAAGCTTTAGTTATCAGCAGCCGATGGCTCTGGAAAAAGCGAAAGAAATACATGGAATATTGGGAATATTAATTGTCAGGGTTGGGGAATTTCGTACTAACCAAAAATGTAATAACTTAATAATATGAATGTGATAACTTCTCATATTCAATTTTCGTTAAAATATTGGTTAAATAGTTGATATTCCTACTAACTAGCACCACTTGCAAAAGTGGAAAAATTGAACAAAGAACGCTGATGAGATGGCGTAGCGGCCTCGAAATCAGTACTGATCCGTTCTGCTGGTTTAATGACTATGAAAAATATTCTTAATATTCCACTCTCAAAAAAATTAATAAATAGAATGCACTCACGTTCATTTATTAAAAATAAAAATAAATAAAAAATAATTTGCAGTTTCGCAGATTTGAACCTATAGCCTGTTGGGAAATTAACATCCCGTAATACAATTTACATAAACAAAAGGTTCACTATTAAAATAGAAATTCATACATTAATTATTCATTATTTTTTTATTTATTTATTTATTTATGTCAATAGATTTTATATCCTTACTGACTAACATTAATAACAAAGTTTACTTATATACATATAACAATATACAGTACAACGAATAAGTTTTTAAACAAAGTAAGATTTTTAACATATAACATCAAACAAAAGGAATCAAGTATTTAAATACAAGGTTAATTTTCTCTTCAGTATTATATTACTCTCAGACATTTCGATCATATGGTAGCATTTATTTGAAGTTTTCACATGCACGACGGAAGGAGTCATTATTGGCATATATAGAACGGTAATATTTAAGTAATAGGAGTTCAAAATTACGTGAAGGTCTAACAGGAACGTTGAAGCAAATTCGACTAAGCAAGAATTCCGAATCAACTCCACCACGAATCAGGCCCAAAATAACCAATGTGCTCAGCATTAGTCGTCTACTTTTTAAAGTTGGCAGTTTTATCAAAGCAAGTCTACTTTGATACGACGGCAAGACATATGAGTTCCAGCCAAGACCACGGAGGCAGAAAATCAAAAATTGTTTTTGTACTGATTCAATACTATTTATATGAATAGAATAACAAGGATCCCAAACAGTTGACCCATACTCAAGAATTGGTCGAACAAGAGAGATATATAAAAGTTTTGTAGTGTAAGGATCACGAAATTCCTTTGACCAGCGTTTCATAAAACCAAGTATCCCGTAAGCTTTATTTACCATCATTGAAATGTGATCACGAAAGTTGAGCCTGTGATCCAAAAGTATGCCAAGATCCATTATTGATTGAACTTTACTTAAAACAGCAGTATCAATATGATATAGAGTCTCTATCGGACGATGTCTGAAAAATGAAATATGTTTGCACTTTTTATATTTAATTCCAGTAAATTGAATTTACACCATTGAGAAAAATTTTTTAAGTCAGCACATAATAAATTATAACCGTCGATATCATTAAACGAGTTAAAAATTTTAACATCATCAGCATACATCAATACCATGGAGCAGGGCTCCTCAGCCATTACACTCCAGATACGAGTGCCAATCGGATTTTTTACACGTATTCACATACGCAACACGAACAGTAACGAAATTCCCATCAATGAGAGAAGAGAAAATAAAAATTTTATTCATAGACAACAACAAATGCATGACTAAATTTTCAACCCGCGTTACCATCGTTCGATTTTTTGTATTCTTGAATGGATGAATTTATATATATTATGATTTTTAGTAATTTTGTATGATACAAAAATGGTTTTATAATATTTTATATCTCCATTGGAAGATAGTATTGTCTATAATAGAATATTTTAATATAAACCTTATGAAAAATTTCTACAGAGGAACTTTTTTTTTTAAATCGAAAGAAATGTTATTTACTCAGTTGCACGAGTATTTTAAAATTTTTGGTACATTATCTTTACACCATTTACAGTTTTATTTCCGAATTTTCTTATCATATTTTTCTTTCCACGCTTATTTCGACTAAATACTTTTTGTATGGGCTTTGACAGCATTTCGGTCGAAATTGTGAATAGAATATAGGCTATAGAAACAAAAATCAATTTCACACATTTATAAAAGTGAAAACTAAGTTTGCCTTCTTATATTATTATCAATTTGATTTTGTGATCAACGGCAACACCTTTAAATGTTCTTTCTTGTTGACATAGTTGCCAGACAAAATAGATGCAATATCGCCAAATTTTGGAGAAAAAACATCAAAATCTTCATATTACTTTTTCAAATCGTTAATGTGAAATTATTACGGTAGTTTTATGAAAAATACCTCAACATTTCTACAGAATTAAAAAATGCTTTAAATTTTTCATATAAAACGGTGTTATTTTCACAAAAATATTTAAAAACAATGAGTAAGTTCAATTTGAAGTATACGTAAAATAAGAAATTGCTTCTGTTTAATATTTTTGTTCCTATAAATTTTTTTATTGCAAAAAGTTTTATGGGGAGAAGAGGGTACATAAGGCTCTTTTTTCCGAGGCTCTATATCTCAGAAGTTACATTGCCGATTATTATTATTTAGATTTTTTAATTAGCTTCTTTAATGTAGCTATCACCTATTACTAATATTTTTCGAATTATATTGCTAGAAGTACGAGTTTCAACGTCTAGTAGCGTCCTCATATAGAATTTTTTCAAAATTACAAACATTTTAATAGATGAATTGACTTGAAAGCAAATTTTTTGATTTGTAAGTCTTTTTTATAATATATGTCTTTTCTCTTAATTAAAAGTAAGAACCAAAATGTTTTGATTCCACTTACATATTTAGATTTTTTTACTCCTCTATTATAATTTCCTGGACTTGGTCTTTTAAATATTTCGTTCAAATTTAATATTTAAATCACGTTATTTTTAAACAGAAATAACGGGACACAATATTTTTGTTAGATAAAATGGCAATATATAAGTCAAAATATTCCAACATTATGTACATTAATAAATTCGTAAAAAAATTTAAAATAATTTTAGCCCTACAAATATTGCGTGGAGTGTATAATTTATTCACTATAAGGAAGTTCGCCTGTATTAATTAAATGTAAGAAATACATATTAATGAAAACTTTATTTAAATATTTCATGTCATTTTATTTTTGGCATAAAAAGTCGTAAAAATGACGTCGTCTGGCAACATTATTTGTACGCTCTTGCTTAAAAAAACAGTCACTAACACATGAAAAATTCACAAGTACATTATACTTAAATATTTTCTCCCATTGAGGAGCCCTGCCATGGAGTTCAAAACAACAGTTGGTAAATCATTAATGAAAAGTGTGAACCAAATGGGAGTCAAGTGACTGCCTTGTGGAACACCAGAATTTACTTGAATGATCTTCGACATAACATTTCCAAACTTTACTTGTTGGGTTCTTTGTGATAGGTAAGAATTTAACCATTTTACAACAGAGTCACTAAAGCCCAAAAGTGATAATTTTTGTAATAAAAGGTTATGATTTACTTTATCAAACGCCTTGCTGAAATCGGTATAAATCGCATCGGATTGCATTTTTTTTTTTGTAAAACCTTCATTAACAATTGTAGTGAGTTCCAAAATGTTAGTAACAGTGGAACGAGACTTACGGAAACCATGTTGACAAGGTGATAGAAGAGGTGAAATTTGATGATATGAATTTTCAGTAAGTATTTTTTCAAACAGCTTCGGAATTGCATTAATTTTAGCAATACCTCTGTAGTTAGAGACATCAGCTTTACTTCCATTCTTAAATAAAGAAATTATAAACGATTTCTTCCAAATTGGTGGCAAATAACTTGATTTAATAGATAAATTAAATAATGCAGTGAGAGGCGAAGATAATGATAAAGCACAATTTTTAAGTATACAGGTTGGTATACCGTCAGGACCCGCGCAAAAAGAGTTTTTCAGAGACTTCAAGTTCGAAAGTACAGTATCAGTATTTATAAACGGAAAGTATATCCCAGACGAGTGTGTTATTGTGTACGGATAAGTTGTTGCGATGTCATAAAACTTTGTGGAATATGTGGTTGAAAAGAAGTCCGCAAATAAATTGCTTATTGAAACATCATCCTCTGCAATTGATGAGCCATACTTTAAATGCTTTGGATAACATGAAGAACGACGCTTAGAGTTTATAAATTTATAGAAATATTTTGGATTTGTTTTAATAGTACTTCTGATACGGTTTATGTAATTATTGTATGCGAGTTTGTTAGCAGAGTTGTACTGAGATCTTGCTACGGCATAATTACGAAAATCTAATGATGAACCAGTTTTTTTATATCTCACAAAAAATTTATTTTTCTTGTTTTTAGCGTTTCTTAAGTGTTGATTATTCCAAGGTGGACCATTATTTTTGATGACATCAATCTTTGGAACAGTATTACTTATCGCATTTTGCAAAACACTGTAGAAGCGTGATACAATGAGGTCAAAGTTATCACCAGCAAGCAAGGAATCCCAGTTAACATTAGATAACAACAAATTTAGTGCAGTGTAATCGTTGCGTGGGAAGCAGTAGGATTGAGCAGGTTCAATGTTTCGTTGCATTGTCTTCAAATGGTTATTATCCGATATGGAAAGATCAATTTCAAAAGGTGGATGATGAGGGTCAACAGGATAAGTCATAGGCAGTGTATTATGAAGACAAAAATCCAAATGATTGTTAACAAAAGCAAGATCACGAAATTTTCCAGATGCATTAGCGATATGATTTATTTGAAATAATCCATAACTATGAAGCATTTGTATAAAATCAGATGTGGTTGTGGATAACATATAATAGCAATCAAAATGTTTTAACCAGTTTGCGTTTGGAATGTTAAAATCACCAACAACAAGAAATACATCCGACGTGTTTGATTTATCAAGAACGAAGGTTATTGCGGAAATATGTTTATTATATATCTGAAAAGGTGAATTTGGCGGTATATATGAACAAGTTACAAATAAGTTTTTACAACCAACACGTATTTTCACGGCAATAAACTCAATTTCGTCATGGTCAATCACATAACAGCCATTTATACGTTCACATTGAAAAACATCCAGGACAGCAATAAGAACTCCACCACCAAGTGTGCGCTTACGATCATTTCTAAATATTTGATATTTAGAACATAGAATTTCAGTATTATGAATGGATTTTTTCTCATTTAGCCAGGTTTCAGAAAAAACAATTATACCATATGGAAATTCAAAACTATTAGCAAAAAGACTAGTCAATTTAGTGTTAAGACCTCTTACATTTTGATATGCAATACTGATAAGGTAATCTGCAGACACTTGTTTCAGTTTTTTGACGACAATTGTGGCAAGTGAACAACATCAGCGCTTGAAGAATTTTTGTATTCGTATTCACGAATAAGTGCTTTAGGCGGCCAAAAGTCAGGATGTACAATTACATCAAAGTATTCTTGAGGAACAATAATTTTGAACGATGCTTTGTTTCGTGGTTCAGAGTATTTGAATTTAAAAACAGTTATATCAATTTTAACATTAATTTTCTCCATTACATAAGACTTAATGTCGTCAGTAGTTGTACTTGAGGCAAAACGAGCGGCAAAAACAGTTTTCTTTGGCGAAACAACTTTGAGGGTAGCAGATTTATTTGCAGGTTTAATAACAGGCAACGATGGAGACAAATTGTCTTGAACAGGGGAATTTAGTGAACTATGAGGTATCAGTGATTGTAAGTTAACTTGTCCTCTTAATGTTGCATTATCGGGAACTATATCGGCTATATGCGGACGAACAATTAATGAGGAATGGCATGAGGTTGAAGTTCCGGGTAATAAATTAGCAGTTTCGCGTTCTTCAACGTTGGATTTCTTATTAGTAAGATTTGCGACATTTGTGGACGAATTATTCTTTGTTGGCGTAGTTGGCATCTTTTCTAGCAGTTCCTTATATTTTGAAAACCTTTTACACAGATTATTCAAATCGTTCTGAATATCATTAAATTGATTAAAAAACAAATAAAAGTCAATGTCAATAGCAGTACACTTTTTGCAGCACCATCGAAGACCTTTATCCTCTCGCAGATTATCAGCAGTCCGAGGGGTTAAATCGACACATTTAGCATGATAAACTGAATCACACAGCCAGCAAGAAACGAAAAGATCGTTCGACTTAATACGGCATTTTGGTTTACAACAGGACATCTTGTAATTGGTGTTAAAAGAGGATCAGGTGTAAAATTCACTTGTTTACTTCAGCACGTTATTGTGTTTATTGTGATCGTGGGTGTTGTTGTAATTTTAAACAGGTTATTGTGTTTGTTGTGTTCGTGGGTGTTGTTGTATTATAAATAAAACTTCCAAATGTAATTTAAATGCAGTTTAAGACATACTTATATGTCTGCACGTAAAATCGGATTTTTATAATATAAAAATAAATTAAAAGAGAACCAAATCGCAAAAACTAATTACATACAATTGAAAAAAATTTCTGGTTTAACTTATGTAGCTGGCAGCCACTGAACGTTTTTCCGTATGCCGCCGCAAAAAAATGTATTCAGCTCATATCAAGGCAGCAGCTAAATGGTATGGTCATATGTAAGATTGGTTGCATTACAATATTGGGTACCTGCGGTAAATTGACAATAAAATCAAAATTTTTTAACCGATTTTTGTGTTTGTTTTTTGAAGAGCAGTGTTATTATCAAAAGCTAGCATGGCAATGATTTCGAATCTTTGTAAGAAAAATTGTAAAATATATCAGAAAAGTACTGTAATTTACCAGTATTGTGTATAAGTTTGAATTGAGCATAAGTAAAATATTAATTCGGAAGAATATCATAAAAAAACTTCTTGTAATAAACTTCCTGCAGTTTTATTTTAATATGGATTAGAGTTTGCATGTTGTGTTTTCTAAAAATTGCATACGACATTAGAACTCTTTAAGGATCTGTCTCACACTATGTGTTCAGTGAATGCCAGCTTACAATGTGTATGAAGTACTGTTCAAGGTGACTTCTACTTGCTTACAAAGTAAACGGCATTGTGTTGGAGATGCCTACTGCCAGCCTACGACGTGTTTTAGATGGTACCGAGTCTTTGTGGTCATTGGATGAACACATCACTACCTCGCTTACTCCGTGTACGAGCCGAATGTCTTCACTCCTCAAATGCGTCAATGTATTTGAAAATGTATATCAACTTCTTACATGAGAAGATGTGCATTATTATATTACTCGTGTACATCACATCATCGATTCTGCAATCGACATTTTCGACGCTGTTTAATGTCGTGAGGACTCTTTTTTTAATATTTATTAAAAAAGGAAATAAAGCAAGTAAAAACGTTATATTCGACCAGGTCGAATCTTAAATACCTTCTAATATTTAGTAAGTAAATTTAAAATGTTAACCTGGTGGGACAGAGTTGCTTTAACACAACTCTGTGCCCAATTCTAAATATCTATTTTGACTGAGTATTTGCGGGAAGGGCCGTAGGGGAGACGTCACCTCTGCAAGATCAGAGAGCATCTCAGCTTCTTATATGCTTAAGGAATTAAAATTGTCTAATATTTACACTATTTTAGCATATAATATCGTACGTCAACGCCCACCAAACGGGGCGGGAACCAAAAATAGACTATATAACTTTTTTGTTGTTGTTTTATCTTAAAACAGCACTCAGGAGATGACCCCTACATATGCAATGCATTGCGCCGGAACTGAAACCAAGGGAAGAGTATTGAGGGGACAGATTGGAAGATAGAGAATTTTTTTGTAGCTATTTCAACCTTTTCACTTCGCCGTATACTTTTTTTTTGCTACAGGACCGACGAAGGAGGGTGCTGTTACTCTGCTTTTAGTGCATGATAGTGTCGTCAGTCGCTGCCAATTATGTTCAGTGACCAGTGCTATGCCTTCATCACTGAAACATGCTGGCAACAACTAACACAACCCATGCACTCACTAATAATGATCAGAAGAATTCAACAGAATATTTCATGACTCAGCGCGGGGTTGAACTCAAGACCCTCCGCTTCATAGTATTGTGTTGTACTACTTCAGCCAACAGTACTCACGGACGAAAGTATGGGCATTGCTAAATCGTCACAGACTTCATCACTGATAAAGAATATATATACTTTATGGTGTCCTATTCTCTCTGGAGGGTATTAAAACTGTAGTTTGTCGGGGTCTCTCTGGCAAGGGCGCTGGGGACATGTCGCCTTTGCCATCAAACTTCAAAAATAAATGTTCGGAATAATTATATGGAAAATTTATTTAAATTTCTTTTTTGATAGGGTCTCAGCTTCGTCACTAAAGCTGAAAAATATTATTTTTAAGGGATGTAGGCTTAAATAATACAATTTGCTAAATTTTCACACTATTTTTGCATATAATAACGCCCACTAAAGGGGGCGGGGTCCACAAATTAATTTTTTTTTATTTTATGGCTCCAAGTTTAACGCGTTGGACCTTCTTTGACATAAAAATATATCATTTGCTTAGCAAAATTATAAAATAACGTTAGAAATTATGTTGTTTTTTAGAGGTTGGTTTAGTTCTTCTTAGGGGAACTTTTTTCCCTCTTGCCCGATTTAGCCTACCTCCGAACTTAGGGAACGAACGGAATGGCAAAGGGAATATACCCTCCATATTCTTTTTTGTAGGGTATGAAAACCAGAAGGTACATATCATAATTTTTGTATTTATTTATGCAGACGTCGACAGAGCAGCGGTATACCAGTTAATAATTGGTAACACCTTATTGATTCTCCGGAATAAATAGTGTTGAAGTAGTTGTTTCTAGTTTGTAAATTGGGGGCTCGGGGTTGAATCTCTCCTCAAGTTACCAACAAGTCTTGGGTTGTCTTATCCATCTGTAGCACGGTCTCTCCGCATCTTTGGTCAGACTCGTTCTACCCATTGCTGTGGATTGAAAGTGTGAAGAAGCAATATCTATCCAGAAGCCGCTTCAAGTTGATAGGGACTTGTCTGGTGGAGGTTGTAACGCACCACTTCAGTAGCACTGCTGAATCCGCTCCTTCAGCACTACTAGATTTGCATAAAAGGGTCGCCTCTAAGGGCTCGGAGTTGAATACTTTTGTATCGAGTTTTTTCCGAAACGAAAAAAAACAATCTTTATTTGAATCAATCTTATGACTAACTAAAAATTATTCTTACAGTGTTACTTATAACTAATTGAATGCTTAGTAAGCTTTTTTATTTATTGACTAAATATAATTTAAAAAGTTACGAAATTGTTTACTTCGCACATTTACAAAAAAATATGTTTTAATACTTATTGCCCAAATGAAATTCGAGGAATTGTTAATTTCTATGTTGCAATCATTTAAAAAGAATTTTTAAATGATTGCATTTTATTATTATGCTTAATAAAATGTTTAGCTTGCACATTCGCATGAAATAAGTTTAAATATATTGGCCTAGTGAAATTCGAGGAATTGAGAAACTGTTAATTATGTTTTAGTAATATATAATAAACAAATTTCAATTCAAAGAATTGAAAGTTGTTAAATAAATATATTATTATAAAAAGTTAAATAAGTTCGATGTCAGCAAGTTTTATGTGATTAAGGTTATTACAAATATTTTATATTACATTAAGGGGCTTTACTATAACAATGAATCTCTCATTGGAGTTACCACACACAACTACCTTGGGGCAACAGCAAAAATGTTCGTACACAAATGTACGTATTATAAGCGTACATGTACTTTTTCACACACAAACATTTACTTAAAATTTAGCCGCACGAGAATCTTCCCTTTAGGAAATAAAACAATCGGTTTATAAAAATACTAATTATAAATTAACTATTTTGCAACTGACTACAAATTGGTTTAAATCTAATGCAGATATCAACCAAACAAAAAAACCCTAAATATTTTGAATTTAACTTTTATTTTAAGTCATGATATGTACTTGAATTTTTGTTTAATATCAGTATCAACGTTGTAATAAGATACCTTTTTTTATTATATTTTAATTAAAAATTGATTGAAACTTAACTATTTATAAAAGAATTAATAAAAAAGTGTTTTTAATACGTTAAATTAAACTGACTACAAATTGGTTGAAAAATAAGTAATTAGTACTCAATTCAAAAGTCATGCAGAGATGGCCAATTGACTATCGCCTATGTTAATATAATGAGTCGACGACAAGGAAAAAAGTCACTTTATCCACTAGTTGTGCTTATTTAAAAACCAGTTTAAAGTTACTTAAAAATGTGTTTGACTTCCTACAGTGTTCATATTGTAAATGTACTTTTCCTTCCTACAAATACATCAACATATGTATAGATAGAATCGAACCAATCTTTAGTACATGTACTTTGTTGTCCCATGCATACACGAACTTAAATTATTAGTACACACGAACCTGTGTATTTGAGGTGTGTTCTAATCGAACAATACGTGAACTTCTTGAGAGCGTTTACAAAATAAACAAAATACATGTACGACTGTGTTTAACACCGACAAAAATTTGGAGACATACAAATGTTATGAAAAAACAAACATATGTTGGTTGCTTTGAGCTGTGTTTGTTTACATTTATGTACGAGATTTTTATACGGTGTGTGTACTATATAAACAAACCAGATGAGATGGATTTGTTGCATGTGCAACCTAATCTAAACTATTTAATACTTCACTCAAAAGACGTTCGTCCACAATAATATATAAAATCATATTATATAAAAGATCAATTGACGCTTACCTTTAGTTAGCATGCACGGCATTAAATTGTATTGCAATCATGAACGCACGAGCGTGAACATCTCTTAAATACTATCACATTGCCCCTAGCATAAGGAATGTCGCTATAAGAACAACAAAATGATTGAACTTGTTGCAATCTAGTTAATTTCAAACATTTCTTTGTAAAACAAATCAAGAACTGATAGAATCTATTAGTTGGCTTACAATTTTTTAATATGGCAAAAATATAGAGCTAGATCAAAAATTTCGACATATTGTCTCAATTAGATTAATGCTTTTTGTTTGTTATGTGGTGAAGTATGTCAATATGCCTGCAACTCTAAAAAATGCAGTCTTGGTTTTTACAGACAGCTCGATAACACTGGTTCGGGGGTATTTGCCGAACATTTTGACCTTTCGGTATCACTCAGGCTACCCGATAGCTCAACGGTTTTCCAGGCCATTACCGAGGCAGCATTAAGAATTGATGGAGACCAGAACTATAGACAATTATGGTAATCTGACAGCAATTAGGGCCCTGTGTTCAAGGATGATAATGTCGAAGTGTACAATGACATGCCTTCAATCTCTAACTCGACCTACGATGGTCGCTGCAGGAGCTGCTTCGTCGAAAAAGAAAAGAAGTAAGTACCGCATCTTCCCTGAGACAGCCCGTCCCTGCAGGAGCTTTTATAGGCTCTTGTTTCCTGCGGGTCTAGACTGTCTCAGGGATGTCCGACTGTCTGCCTTGACGGGCTTCTTGAGAAGTTGCTTTTTCATTCATTTGTTTCCAAAATCGCGCAAAATTTTCGTATTTAGAGATACACTATAAAATGGAGATACTTACTTCAGTTTTTATTTAAAAGCAAAATAATAAAAGAAAAGATTTAAATTATTTATGAATTTTAATCTTATCTCTAGAAAAGATTTAATTTTATTCACAATTCCTTAAGTACTTTTATAAAAATGTTATAACTGCATAACAATTGATTTATTAATTTTTTATGGAAAGAATTACTTCTGTATACAAATGATATTTTAATAATGATATGTATTTGCATGCATATAAGCACAAGTATTTACTTGCGTATAAATACAACAGTGCATACATACACACATACTTAGATCCGTAATGCACATGGCTACAAATTCTGAAGCAAATTATGAAAATTTATAGCTTCTACTTAAAGCCATGGAAGGGAAAGTGATGTTTTGTAATCAAAATGTTATATTATAGACCAAAAACAATTTTTTTCGAAGGAACCGGGTGCAGCTTTTAATTAATGGGCCAGTGAGCCAGGAGGAGATATGCAAGGAAGTCCTATTTCATTCCGAATATGATAATATTTTTATATACAGAAGAATTAGAACCAGGACAAAATTAATGTGGAACCAGTAGGACGAAATTAATTCGGGTCACTCTCTGAAACTAAGCAACATCCTTTAAGGAAATCAAGAACATGGGCAATAACCCTGCGAAATGAATAATAAGATTCCGTTTTTAAAACTAGGAAATGCAATTTGAAAAAACGGAAACGGCACTCTTCATAAATTCATAGTACAACGTACTGTAACACCTGCCCGTAAATGCATTACTGAGATGCGTCATATGACTAAAATTTTGTTCAAAAATATAAGTGTGATCGTGTTCTTTCATAGAAGTACACAGTTTTGGTAATTTTATACTTGTTTGTATGTGTCTGATATAAATGCGGATCCTGTTGGCTACATGAGACTAAAAAGCCGAAAATCCGGAGTTCGTCTGCGCGCTCAGTCATGAATATGCTTTTGAATTTTTCTGATTCTGTTAGTGTTGTCGGCCTATCAAGGAACAAATCCACATACTAAGAAAATTTAAAAGTTATTAATAACAAAGAACTAAAAGTTATTAGGTTTAACGCGTTTTAAAATATACGAGTTTTCGCCACATCTCGGCGTTTTGAGACCCTAGGAAGCTTCCTTGACTACTACTGAGCGGGTGCCACTATATTTGTACGTATTGAAGTGTGTGTCTATGTGTGTAAGGGTGAGAACCGCTTATAACTTTTGAACGGCTTGATGAACCCAGTCAATGGCGTTTTAAAGAGACCTATCAAACTTAGATTTTCTCTGAACTGGAACCAATTCGGATCGTTATATTTCAAGAAATCTTAAAAGAACTAAGAAAGTTTTTATCAAAAGGGGTTTTTTTAATAACTTTTAACCTAACATTGAAAAATCACGTCGATAGCTACTAGCGGCTTGTGAGATATCGTGAATAAAAAAATTTAAAAAGTAATTTATTTTAAAAACTTCGAAACTATACATCTGAGCAATTAGTGTTCTCGATTCTTTTATAGGATCGGAAAAACGACATCAATCAACGTCAATCACATGAGAACCGGTTGATTCACTCAAAAGTCATAGCAGTTTGAAAATTAAAATAACAGTGTTTTTCGGCGAAAAGTTTCAGGTATTGCCTTTAGGGTCAACCGTTTTCCATATCTTTTTTTCTATATTGGCAGTTAAGGGATGGTCCCTATTTATGCCATGTATTTCGTCAAAATGTTCGGCTTTTCTATTTAGTAAACGACTGCGTTGATTGCTGTCCGTACTATTCAGTGCTACCCCTTCCCTTTTTAAACAGGCCGACAACAAATAACACAGCCACGCACCAGTACAGATGAGACAAACTCGATCCGATATTTTACTGGGATGAATACGGGACAGAGGTCAAAATGATCGGCTTCACAGTTATCGCGTTGATTAATTTTGTCACCTGTCAAACGGTTTAACATAATAACACAACAGTGCTGCTCATATGGTTGATATAATTTTTCAAAGGCACGCACAACTTTCTACATAATTCTATAAATTAAATTTTCAATTATATGTTATAAGTCCTAAGTCTGTCATTGTCAATGCAACAACAAAATTATATTAACTACAACACAAAAAATGTTTTCACTTAATCAAAAGGAAACAAAAGTTTGTAACGAAAAATAATCAGATGGTGTTTTACCATTTCCTTTTGTACAATACTTATAATGGCCTCCATTTTTAGCTGCGTAGGCATAAAACCGAGCAGAGCAACTTTGATCGAACAGGTTTGGAAGCAAACGGTTAAAATCAAGTTGAACTGACGTTTCTGCTTTATAGCCCATTTTTCACAAAGTTTTTTAGAAAAGAAAGAAGTTATATATGGAAATGGATATTATAAAATTTGCTTCTTATATTCAACCACCTTTTAATTTTTTTAATTAATTTTAATTAATTAAATTAATTAATTTTTTTATTTAATTATTTTCAGTTTAAAGTTGCTTAGTTTTTTTAATTTTTTATTATTAATAAATAAAGTTGAGTTTTTGCATATAAAAAAATAACGAAAATGTTAATTCTGCCATCCGCTTTATTATTTTAATAATCACATTAAAAACTTTAGCAATTACACAACAATTTCGTAAAAGTTTATTTTCTTTAATAATAGTTGAGAAGGCAACAAAAACAAAAGCTTTTAATTATAATACAGAAACGAACAAGGAATAGTGTTTGCTTTCAATAATATAAATATCAAGACGAAAATAAATAGATACAATAACAAAAGTAAATCTAATGAGAAGTGATGTCAATTATTGAAATTAAAGCCAAGTATTGATATTAAAAGCGCATTTTGTTGCATTCGTAGAGTTATTATTAAATATTCTAACAGAAGGTTATAAGTCTTTGTAATGAAAATCAAATATGGTGTCTACTATGTAGAATTTCATATGTGCAGGAAATTGTTTAGCTGAATAATGAAATACGTATTCTAAGCATATGGAGCGCTTTATCTGAATTGACGAAAGAGTATTTTTTAAGGAACGGAAAAAAAGCTTAAAGTTAAATCCAAACACGAGAAAATTTAAATTCCTGCAGACCGATTTGGTTCCATGAGAAATCGCCCAAAAGTGCCTAAAAATCGTCCGAAAGAGCTCAAAAATTACTGGGCAACTGAGACAATAGATATAAGAAGTGATATGTTGCGAAGTGGAAATTACAAAACTATAAAAAAATGTACACAAATGTAGGCACAGTACGAGTTCGATACGCGCAACCACCGATTACCGCAACACCCTGATTAGGGCAGCAAGCAATTTTTCTATATAACAGTTTTTATATGTGCAACTTTTTTTCAAAAAGAGTCTCAATGGGAGAAACTTTTTTATATTATTAAATTTAAAGCAATTTGCTCGTTGAATTTATTTGTTCCGAAACGGAGTTTTAACATGTACTCAAGGTTTCAGCAAAGAACACTTCTTAAAAATAATTTCTACATATCGAAGCTAACGTTTTTCTATTTATTTTAAGATCTTTACTTTTTGTCTCACGGGGTAAAAGTTATTCTTGATTTTTATTTATTCCTCAAAAGATAAGTTATTTCTTGATTGGACATATGGAATTAAAGGCGTGTATTTGTTCGTCTTCTAGCAACTTTTCTTCAACAAATCTTTCATCATCACGTTCTTCATTTTCAGAAATAAATAAAAATCAAACAATAACTTTTATTTTCTCAGTAATAAAATAAGTTAACTTAAACAAATCAAAATTGATTTAAAAGTAGTCCGTTTGGTGAGGATGACAGTTCTTTTTTAGTTTGATTTTTTATACCCTCCAAAAAAGAATATGGAGGGTATACTCACTTTGTCATTCCGTTTGTAACGCATCCATATATCCATCTGAGACCCCATAAAGTATATATATTCTTGATCAGTGATGAAATCTAAGACGATCTGAGCATGTCAGTCCGTCCGTCCATGTGTCTGTGGAAATCACGATTCAGTCCAAACGAAAAGAGCTAGACTCTTGAAATTTGGTGTAAATATATCTTGAAGGATAGCACAGGTTAAGTTCAGAGATGGGCTAAATAGGGCAAAAGGGAAAAAAGTTACCCTAAGAAGAACTAAACCAACCTCTAAAAACAACATAATTTTTAAAGTTTTTTTGTAATTTTGTTAAGCAAATAATATGTATATTTTTATATTAAAGAAGGTCCAACGCGTTCAATTTGGAGCGATAAAATAAAAAAGAATAATTAGTGGACTCCGCCCCCTTTAGTGGACGTTATTATGTGCAAAAATAATGAAAAAATTAACAAATTGTATTATTTAAGCCTACATCTCTTAAAAATAAAATTTTTAAGCTTTAATGACGAAGTTGAGACGTAACATGGTACTGCACTGCCCTACCTTTACCCCCTAAATGACCCTATCAAAAATTTTTTTTTTAATTTTGTTTATAATTAGCCCAAGCATTTATTTTTAGAGTTTTATGGCACAAGTGAAATGTCTCCCCTACAGCCCTTGCCAGAGCGGCCCTGCCAAGATACAGATAAACATTTTAAATTTAATTACTAAATATTTGGAGGGTATTTAAGATTCGACACGGTCGAATATAACATTTTTACTTGTTTAGCTCAAATTTGGAAAATTTTGTGTTTTTGCTTTGCACGTTATTTTTAAAGTCGTACATGATTTCAGTGCACAATAAAAATGAATGAATTTAAGTTAAATAGTGCCGTTTTTGTATAAAATTTTTGGTGGTCACGATTTCTTTTCGGTTGCATATATCGAGATCGTACTGCACAGATATTTATGTGTATTTACTTGAATTAATTAAATTATTTAATTAAACGAGGTTCTGCGAATCGGGGGTCCTGAGTTCGAATATATCCGTGAATATTATGCTGATTTCTTCTGATCAGCATTAGTCCATGGTTGTGCTAGTTGTTGCCTGTAGCCTGTTCCCGTGATGAAAGCACAGCACTAGTCACTGAACATACCAGTCAGCAGTTGACACTATCATATTCTAAGGAGACTATCATATTCGCTGAAAAATGGGACATGAAGAAATATAATCAAACGGTAACACGGGTATTATAACAATAACATGTTAACATCAGCTTGATACAGTTCTCGTATTCTTTTTCACAATAAAATTTGTGTAAATAGGAACTGTTATCACATTCAACTAAGCCACCTAATAAGTGGTGACAGACACAATACACATGAGCACTGATGATAAAAGGGTTGCGTCTTTCGAAAACAGCTATTTTGCTCTGCTGCGTAAGTTGAATAACAAAAACTGATGTTGACTTGCCTTTGTGCCTTGGAATATTTATCATGTCTTTCTGAGATTTAAATTAAAAACTTCGAACAATTAGCCTATAGAATCTTAATTCAATTTAATATAGCAATATAAAATGTTAGTTAAAATTCTTACTAAATAAAATATTTATTGTTACTAGTTTATAGTTATGAAGAAAAGATAATAACAATTCTTAATATATGTATTTTTTTTCACTACTTTCTTGTATTAATTGCTAATGGCACTAATGCCCAGTTTTTAACTTCAAAATTAAGTACTATTTAAACTTAAAGTGTATTTAAATAAAAAATTTTGTTTTTCACTTCGAATTTAAAGATTTAAATTAAATAAATTCGAATTTTAAGATTTAAATGGCCCACATTGTACATTTAAATTCAATTTAAGTTTTTCATACAACCATGTGTTTTTCATTGTTTGTTTACATTCAACAACCTGAAAATTGGTACAGCAACTGTTCATTGGAACAAAACTTCGATAAAAAGGTTCTTGTATTAGATCATTTTCAGTATTTTTCTTACTATTTATTTGTGCTACCATACTTTTATCACAATTAAATACCAAAATTAATTTTAGACTGAAAAACTGAAAGTGTATATAAACCAGAGCTCCGAAATCTTCGCTCGAATTCGAGTAGAGAGTGAAACTCGCTCGAATTCGAGCGCGAGTACTCCTGCGAGTGAAAAAAAAATATCGAGTGTACTCTAGTTTTCTATGCCACTCGAATAAGAGCGCATATGCTTTGCTCGATTTCGAGTGCGAGTAAAATACGCTCGAAATCGAGCAGATTATACTCTTGTCGAGTACTCTTTCAGTCCATCTCATACAGTGGAAAAATTGAAACTGTTTGTTTTTGCCGATTTGTGTGTGTGCGTGTGTGTGTGTAGTAGCAAGTATAGTATTATTTGTCTTTATTGTTCATTATAATATAGAAAATATTAGTAAACTTTTAAAAATATAATAAAACTTTTTTTATAAAACCAACTAATTGCTCCGCACACGCGCACTGTATGGAAAGACTGAAAGAGTACACAAAAACCACACGCACAGACAAGTCAGCAAAGACAAACAGTTTCTATTTTTCCACTCGATTTTACTCTTAAGAGTAAACTCTCACTCTATTTCGAAGATTTTTACTCCCACTCTTACTTTTTAAAAAGGAGTACTCGCGAGTACTCCCACCTAACAAACGAGTGGAGAGTAAGCTATTTGTAACACTCGTAATCTTCGAGTACTCTTCTTTGCGAGTATTTTTCACTCGCGAGTAAAATCGAGTAAATCTGAGCTCTGATTTAAACACAACTTAAGTTTATGGAAAAATTAACTGATTTTGTACTTAAATACGAAGTCAAAAACTGGGGGTAAGTTTATGTCCGACATTCGCCGGGCTTAATAATGATATCTAGTCTTAAGATTTGAATATTTATTGTTAGTTCATATTTTAAAGATACAATAAATAAATACAAAAAAAATGTAATACATTTTGAATATTATGTTTTAATTCAAAAAGATACTGTGAGATCATTTTATTAGTTATTTCAATAGTA